>CM067218.1:87154604-87225597 GCA_034190945.1 Octodonta nipae
CCGAGAACCACCCTCGATTTGTTTCGCTATCCCATATTGCAACCTCCGTGCGATTCGTGACGAAGGAGAACCACTCGATTTGTTTCGCTATCCCGGGTTAAACCAACGACGCGCCCCGGTTCAAGCCTGCTTTCCCTGCCAGTGCGCTCGACTGATCGTTCCCCGTTCCCCGACCTCACGTCACGACGCCACCCGCGCCCCCACCTGCCGCCAACCGACCAACCATCCATCCCTGCGCCCGACGCACGACAACGCGCCATCAACCCGACGCCCGCCGAGCCTCCCGAAGGACCCGCGAGCAGACCACCCCCAGCCGAAGTGGGAGTGGAGGGGGTAAATTTGGTTCAATTTCGACGTTTTGGGACCTAAAATCTCTTATGGGAATTTACATGCATTTTTGGTCCATTTTGTTCCGTACCTGTATAGCTTATACTACTGCAAGTTTTTTCAGAAGGAATAGGAGCAATAAATTTACTTGTACGTAGCTGAAGAGCAATTAATTAGCAATTAATTCTGGCACAAGAAACATTACGATAGCTTTGTTGGATCCGGAGATATGGGTATGGCTAAGGTACGCCAAGCATATCCACATCAGGTATAACAGATGACAACTTAGATAAATCAATGACTTCTACACAGTATTTGTTTTTAATTGCAAGTAATATACCCCCTCCCATTTTTCTTTTAGTAGTTTCAAAGTCACGATCAGAACGAAATAGCTGATAGTTTACATGAATATTTCTGAGTCGTAAACCGAAGAGGATAGCCAAGTCTTCGTTAAAGCAATAACATCTTGACGACAAGTTGCCGAATCGTTATATACAGAGATAAGTTTTGTATTTAAACTCCTCACGTTTTGATAATACATTACAAAATTATGTTCCTTACCAATATCAGAACTGCTTTTTAATTGCTATTTACACAGTACACTATTTCTGTAGTGCTCCAGTTTCTTCTGATTCCTGGCACATTTAGAATGATCCTATGCACAGTGTCGATAGTCAACATTTTTCACATTAAGACAGTTTATTATACATTTAATTTCAGAGTTAGGAGGACAATCTTTAATATGATGTTGCATTGAACACTTAGGACAAGCAATGTCATGACAAAATTCACAAAACGTTTTGGGGTTCTAGAACTTTTGAATACTTCTCCTTATCCAGCTCTAAAATTGCTTGATATATGTTGTTATTCTTCTTACTAGGCCAAATCTTGAAAACATTACATACATTAGCACTTTGCAAGGGGCTATTCTGATACTTCAGAAATCTAATTAATTCGTCAGGTGAGTACTGTTCTATCATACCTGCAATCCTTATCTTCGGGTTCCGACTCTTAACTTCCTTAACCTGATAGCTGTTCGATAATTTTAAGTTGGCCACCTCCTTGAAAATACATCAGTAGCATTGCATTGGTTTTACGGTTCCGTTAGTTTGAGGTTAATTGCACCCGCAATACAGTTATTAATATCACTTGCCACAGGGTAACAATTTTCACAAAACCACAGAAGACCATTAGTTTTAATATACTTGACAACATCAGGAGCTATTCCAACCAGGCTACGTGATATTGTTTATTGCAGAAACCCGCACAACATATACCGATTTTTGTTCGTGTTATTGACGAATCGCACTTATTACAACTCATAATAACCCATAAAGATCGAATTTTTTAAATGTGCACGATTTCGTACCTATAATAGTGGATGATGACATTCTAGATAATTTTACCTTATTCGACAAAACCGAAGGTCCAATTTAAAAAAAATGTTTCTATATCTCAAGATATTAGGTTTCCGTTAAAAAAGTCATTTGACACTTAGTGCGCCGCTGTGTCCATTGCCAAGTCCAGGGTTTTGAGGCCTTCGGAAATCCGGCCAGTTAACAACAACATCCAGCTCAGAACACTCACCGGCGAGTCCATGTCAATACAGGGTGAGGCAGATGTAGTACAGATAGGGGACAACAAAATCCGACATAGGGTCCTAGTAGCAGAGATTGAGGACGATTTTATACTGGATATGGTATCAGTCAGCATGGGTTCATGTTCGACCCGAGATACGATGTTTTTTGGTTCCTGAATGAGGCATTTGTATTGACACGGCACGTCAACAGCTCAGCGATCTCCATAAAAATTTTAGCAAAATCCTCAGCCAGAATTCCCGGTCGAACGTTACAGATTAATCATGGAGAGCTACAAACGAATCCTGGGAGCTGCGTTGGAATGGTGGAGCCCGTACACTCAGCTCATGACTACCTAGTTAGACGGGCTATAGTTAAAACCGGTCGAGATATACCAATTAGAGTCCTGAATTTCTCCAAAAACGACATCAGAATTGCCAATGGTCAAGAGATAGCTTGTTTCGAGCCATTAGAGACCATCATCAATTGCGAAGAACTGTACCAGACATGGGTGAAGGAGACAGGGCTCAGTAAAGAGTTTCTACAACAGTTTGCCGACTGGTTCAAACACCTTACACCAGGGGAAACCAAGCAATGTATCACAAGTCCCTGGCAAATTTTTAACAGTCAAGATGGAACCACCGGTCGCACAAACATCATCTTGCACCGAACAGATACCGGGAAGGCTCAACCCATGAGAATACCACCTAGGCGACTACCATTGGGGCAACAACAGGCAGTCGAAGAGAACATCGAGTCCACGTTACAAAATGGAGTTATTAAGCCATCCATCAGCCCATGGTCTGCTCCCGTTGTACTATATAAAAATAATTTGGTCAAGTGCGAGTTGGACTCGCATACTAAGGGTTCCGTACCACCTCCAAGATTCGTAGTATTTAGTTTTCTAATTTGGCCCCCAAAATTAACATTAGAGTTTTGTTTTACTAATAAACTTTCAGGGAAGCCTTTTATAATCTACTGTCTGAATTTTGAGGCTCTATAGATTGGAAGATAAAGGCCAAATAGGTCAAGTTTTAAATTATAAATTATTAAATCTGGTATTGAAATTATTGAAAAATACAAATAAAATATATTTTTCAAAATTTAAATAATGTTGTTTCTAAAATGGAAATTAAGTCGATGTTTAATATCTTTGCTAATATCTTTTAAACAAATGATTTAAAAATATGATATATTTGTAATTCACATAATGAGCCTTTTATTTGATATATTACATGATGCGTTTGAAAATTGAAATTTTATTTTCCATTTAATCGTATAATTTGTCCCTAAAATTACTATGGAGGTTTTCTAATAATTATTCTTATAAATTTCAAGTGAGCCCCAGTACCCCTAATTATTTTCAAAATTTTAGGTTGTATGGTTTCGGAAATAAAGCGAGAAATGAGAATTTTTTATATCTTTATGTTAATATCTTGTAAACAATTAATTTAAAAAAATATGAAAAATATATATTTGTATTCCTCATAATGAGCCCCTTCATTTAATATATTGTAGACCCGTTAAATTTGGCCCCCAATATTAATATTAAAGATTTCTTCGTATTTTTCCTGTAAATAAAAAAATTAGGTCTTATAGTTTGGGGAATAAAGGGGAGAATGGGTAATTTTTTAATATATTTTTTTAATATATTTTAAAATATTTATTTAAAAAAAATTTTAAAAATATATTTGTATTAGTCATAATGAGCCCTGTGATTTGATATATTACGTGATACGTTAGAAACAAGTTTATTTTTTTATTTTCCATTTAATTCTATAATTTGCCCCCCAAAATGAATATTAGGGGTTTCTCCTTATTTTTCCAGTAATAGTTCAGGTGAGGCGCTATACCTATATTTTTTTCAAAATTTTACAGCTTATGGTTTCGGTGATAAGGGGGGTGAATGGGTAAATTTTTTTATATTTTTGTTAATATCTTTTAATTAATCTAATTTAAAAATATGAAAAAAAATATATTTGTTTTCGTCATAATGAGCCCTTTCATTTGATATATAACATGATGCGTTAGAAACAATTTTAATTTTATATTTTCCATTTAATTCTGTAATTTGCCCCCAAAATTAAAAGTAGAGGTTTCCCCTTATTTTTCCAGTAAACTTCAGGTCAGGCTCTATACCTTTATTTTTTTTCAAAACTTTACGTTTTATAGTTTCGGAGATAAGGGGGGAATGGTTAAATTTTGGTATATTTTCGTTAATATCTTTTGATTTATTTTTTTTAAATATGAAAAAAATATATTTGTATTCCTCAGAATGAGACCTTTCATTTGATGTATTACATGATGCGTTTTAAAAAAATTTAATTTTTAAATTTTCATTTAATTCTATAATTTGCCCCCGAAAATTTATATTAAAGGTTTCTCCTTATTTTTCCTGTAAAGTTCGGGCAACGTTCTATATTTCCTATTTTTTCAAAATTTTAGGTTCAGTAGTTTCGGAGATCAGGGGGGAGACGGTCGATTTTTTAGTTTTTCCCCCCAGAAGTACCCCTAAAATCAAAATTTCTTTTTTTGCGATATGTACTCCTGATTGTGTCACCAAACTATGCCTTCATACCAAATTTCAACCTCTTCCGTCCAGTAGTTTACGAGAAAATTGCTGTGATGTGACAGAGGCAGAAATCCTGAGTGATATTATAAGGGTATCCGTATATTGTATATACGGAACCCTAAAATTGTTGGAACCACCCGATTTTGCGTGGATTACAGAAAGCTGAATGACGTCACGAAGAAAGACAACTATCCACTACCCCGAATTGATAACACTCCGACCACACTAGCAGGCTCCCGTTGGTTCTCCACACTAGACCTAAAGAGCGGGTATTGGCAGGTTGATCAACACGAAAGCGACAGAGAGAAGACAGCATTCTCCACCATTTCGGGGTCGTGCCCTTTGGGTTATGTAATGCTCCCGCTACATTTGAGAGGCTAATGGAGTATGTATTGAGCGGGTTGACGTGGAGAACGTGCTTAGTATACTTCGACGACATTCTGGTCATGCGTATATATTCGAAGACCACCTGAAGAATCTGGGCGAAGTATTTTCCAGAATTAAGAACGCCAACCTGAGACTCAACCGAAGAAGTGTTCCATGTTCCAAAAAGAAGTCGTTTCTAAGTCAAGAATCCGCACAAACGAAGACAAGATAGAAGCCATTCGTGTTTGGCCAGTCCCAAGAGACAAGCATGAACTGGTGATCTGGTACTTCATTTTGATAGGATTATTTGAATAAAAATTAATCTATAGAAAGGCATGAAAAGTAGAATAAGATTTGCCATCCAACATTAAGAGAAAAAATCTTAGAAATTTTATTCAAACTCTTTCTTGAAAATTCTTATCCTCATACTTATTTTCTGGAAATGGTTTGTATTAACAATCAATCTAATTGTATAAACAAAAGAACAGATATATCGAAACTTAATGTTATTTATTCTAATTTGTTAGCGATGGAAGATAGAATATCTTTAGTGTTTAATAATTAAATATCTATTTTCTGAAGAAATATTTTTGAAATGTCCTATATAAAATTTAAATTATTTGGCAATTTCATTCAACCTACAGCATTGCCATGGTATTTTGAACCATATCTATGTCTCTTTGACTATATCTATATGACTCTTTGAATTTAAAATTTCTGTCATCCATATCAACGGTGTTCGTCCGTTTAAATAGAGGATTTTTTTGTACTCTTTGACCTTGAAATCGCCAACGTGAGCGAGCCTGATTTTGTAGTTTAGAGGCGAGAAACGGCGTAATTAGGGCCATTTTGGGGTGTAAATGTCATTTTTAGGGGTGTTTTCATCATATTTAAGGCCCTTTTGACATTAGACGGGTGTGATGGTGTGAAATTCAATTGAGGGTGTCATTTGTTCTGCGAACGTGGGGGAAGAGTGACGGTAGTCGGGACTGTGATTTAGGTTATGTTAGTGATGATCTGTTAACGGAGGGGTCGCGATTTAGGTTATGTTAGTGATGGCTGTCAACGAAGGGGCCCGCGATTTAGGTTATGTTAGTAGAGTGACGGTAGTCGGGGGCTGTGATTTAGGTTATGTTAGAGGTTCGCGGGGTGGGCTTGACAGGTTAGACAGCTGAGTGTTAGTTACGACTTCATCCTGTGACATTAATTTAAACGGTGTTCTGTGTATCGCAGGGGTGCGCGCCATCTGTTGATGGTTATGGTGGTTAGAAAGAAAAAAAGCTATGGTAGGATTTTGAGCCCGGGACCTCGCATGGTAGTCATCGTTCCGAGCATCTGAGCTATATGGTTATTAATATAAGAATTTCTGTAGGTAAATATGTATCAGGATGTTGAAGGTTTTTAATATTAACAATAGAGTATAAGTTGTATGTATGATTGACATGCGCAGTGATGTTGTGTGAGTAATAGACTTGCAAACGTACATAAATAAGTTATCGTCCATAAATGAACAGAAATTTTGGCGGGAAGCTTAAAAATATATAGGAAAACGGTATTTAGATGTAGGTTATCAGAGTGGCGGTTTAACAGATTCAACTATCGAAAAAGACAGTTGACATCTTATAGAAGAATATAGATAAGAAATTTTGGCGGGAAGCTTAAAAATATATAGGAAAACGGTATTTAGATGGAGGTTATCAGAGTGGCGGTTTAAAAGATTCAACTATCGAAAGAGACAGTTGACATCTTATAGAAGAATATAGATATACTAGAAATGGGATAGTGGGAAACGAGATTACAGGCAACGAGATTACTGGAACAGGATAGAGGAAACAGTAGGTATATGCTTGAAGTTGGTTGGCAGAACGCCGGAAACGAAAATGGTTGGAACAATATAGCGGAGCGGGATGTTTGAAGTTGGTTGACTGAACGCTGGAAAGGGGATGGTATGAACGACCTAGTGGGAACGGGAACAAAATAGCTGGAACAGGATAGTAGAAAGGAGCGCGTTGGATTGTTGGACCAGAGACGAAACAGATGAGAACGTTAGAAATGGTTGAACCCACTACAAACGGTTGAAATGATTGGTACAGGAACGTTACAAATGACTACAAACGGTACAAATACTGTAAATGGCTGCTAGAAATGGTAGGAGACACTACAAACAGTTGAAATGTCTGGTACAGAACTGATACAAAGGGTACAAATACTATAAATGGCTGCTAGAAATGTTTTAAGACACTACAAATGGGTGAAATGTCTGGTACAGAACTAATACAAAGGATACAAATACTATAAATGGCTGCTAGAAATGTTTGAAGACACTACAAACGTGTGAAATGACTGGTACAGTAATGTTACAAACGGTACAAATACTGTAAATGGCTCCTAGAAATGGTTGGAGACACTACAAACAGGTGAAATGACTGGTACAGGAACGTTACAAACGGTACAAATACTAGAAATGGCTGCTAGAAATGGTTGGAACCGCTACAAACGGTTGAAATGATTGGTACAGGAACGTTGCAAATGACTTAACAACAGTAAAAATGGTAGAAATGGCTCCCAGAGATGAGAGGTACAGGGACGTTACAAATGAAAGAAAAGATAGGAATGCTAAGAACAACCCCAGCGCAAATATTAGAAATAGCATAAAGTTGAATGCTTGGAATATGTTTGAAGTTGGTTGTTGGAACGGGATTCTTAGAAATGACATAGCAGTAAGTTGGATGATTGCAACAGGGACGTTACAACTGGTAGGATGGTTGGAACAAGTCATAGAAATGTTGGAAATGGTAGGTTAGTTGGAAACGGGCAACAAATGCTAGAAACGGTAGGAAGGTTGAAGCAGGGACGTTAGAAAGGTCATAATGAGAATGCTGAGAACGACGTAATAGAAAGTAGGAAATGAGAGGGTGGTGGGATCAGGAATGTTGCAAAAGACATAAATTTGGGTTGTTAGAACATGCGCTGTAGAGTTGTGATGGGAATGTGAGAAACAGGATGGTAGGAATACGAATTCTAGAAACGTGAATGCAGGATGTTTGAATAGAAATATCTGAAACAAACAGACTGAAGGGTAGTCAGCAGCAACTGTTACTGGATTGTTAAAAGGATAAAAAGTTGGAATGTTAAGAAAATTAGTGGAAATGGTGGGATTCGTATTGAGTGATTAGAAGATTGCATGGATAGAGTTCCTAGTCAACCACAGCTAAAAACTGTTATTCAATTAATAGTTTTGTCACTGAGAATTTGTCACTGGAGAAGGTTATTAGACACAGACGCAACTGTCGTGAACCACAATCAAATCAGTGTTATCAAAATGATATAGGGCTCAAAGTGATAAAGAGCGTCCTGGGATAGTTGGCTGGAACAAAGCTTACAAATTCAAGATGGGGGAATTCTTGTAGTTAGGTTCAAGTAATAGTAGTAGTAATATTCTAAATTTTATTTGAATCGTATTAAAACATAATACCTTCTAAACTGACGTTGATATATCATAATATATTATATGTTGCTTGTTTGAAAATAATAACAAGACATTGTTTTACTACCATAAATATGTAAGTACTAGAAATTTACTTCTGATTAGAACGCTTGCTAAAACGAACCTTGTTATCTCTGTAGCTTCCAGTTCATATAGTCAAGACCTCTAAACGGTACATATGATATTCCGTTATACAGCTTATGTATCTTGTTATTTGATGAAAACATACGGCTTATGAAAAAGAGTGGAAGGCTCTGAAAAGCGGGCCCCCCTCCCTATCTCGCTGACGTCATAAGCTGCACTCTCATTGGCTGGTTTATTAGCAGACCACCTGCAAACCATTAGTATGTTTACCTTATATGTTTATAAAGAATACATATATCTCCATTTAAAAGTTTCCTCAGTGGAATTTCATACCTTGCAAGTGCCTTTATAATAGTTATCATAATGAACTAAAGTAGATAAAAGGAAGAACTCACCCAAGTGGAATTTTTCAGAAATATGCTCATGTCCCCGCAAACAGAATCTGATCTCCTTTATTCAGAACTTTGTAAGCTACACTCTCAGTGACAGGTTTATCAGTGGACCACCTGCTAACCATGAGTATATGTAATTTATGTTTATAAAGAATAAAGAAAAAAATAAAATCTTACATATGATCGATTGGATGTCCTTTAGAAAGCTACTATGCTGGACGCCAAAGAAAATCACTCGACCTACGAGATAACAATTAATATGTGTGACTAACATTTTATAGTAAGTACTCACCTTGAGTTCTATTCAATTCCTCACCGCCCAGGAGGCTGAACTCAAGGCTTCAGGAACAATGTGAGTGAACATAATAAACGTTGTAATTTTTTATTTTACTCTGTAGACATTATTATTTTATATGTGTGATGACATATATATATATATATATATATATATATATATATATATATATATATATATATATATTTCACAAGTGTATGATGGCTTAATATATATATATATATACTTAATCTATATTTCCTATATGAGGTGACAAAATCTATATTTTATATGTGTGGTGATCTAATCTATATTATTGAATAATGTCCCCAAGGTAAAGTCTCAACAGTGCCTGGAATCAGATATCGTTTATCATCATTTGGACTTATTTTTCTGTTGTACTATCGAATGAACTAGATGCCGGGATGATTTTATTAGGTTCTGATGTAAAGTTTTATCCTTCCATTCCTCAAGACATTCTTCAAAGTAATGAAAACTAATTTTACTTATACCAAAATTTTTAATAATCATGTCAATTTCATCAGAATCATATCCCTCCTCCACACATCTTCGACGTCTCTCTGTAATCTCGCTATCTCTATGAAATAGTTTAAGGGCATATAATTTTGATCGAAGCCCAATATAATCTATTAATGGAATGCCGTTGTTTTCGTCCTTCATTAAATCAAGCACCTTTTTATTAACCAGTGGGATGTTATAAATATTGTTCGGAGCATAATCAGATGTGTCAAAATGTTTCAAGCAGTCTCTCTTCATGATCTCATATATATCACAATTCCTAATCTCCACCAATAAGTTGTCTGTATCGTGATATAATATACAGCATTCACCTCCTCAAGCTTCCTTTAGGTATCCATAATAGAATTCATAGATCGTTGCCTTGGCGAGATCAAGAATGGCTTGACCAACATAAATCGGTTTGTTGAGATACACCTGCTGGTTTCTCATCTCTATTGCTACCAGATTCTCGTTGAAAACAGTACTGTTTTTAAATTCGGGCTTGGAGATGAATGCTTCAGCTCCATATCTTCTGCTCCATTCCGTATAGAGGTGAACATTTACTCTTACTCTTTCGAACATTCTCCATGGTCTTACCTAATCGAAACGAATATGTAGTATCCAATATTAAAGTGATAAATTACATACGGAAAATAGCATTGTTCATCAATTTGAATAAATTCTTCTCAAAATCATTAGTTGCCTGTTTCCTGAGATTTGTGTTCAGGTCAATATAGGACTTGAGCCACGGAGATTGCTTGAACTCTAGGACCCACTGAATCTTCTTTTCACTTCACTTCACTTCACTTCACTTCACTTCACTTCTTTCACTGAATCACCTTTTATTCATAGCGAATTGAATAAGACCTCACCTATAACCACAAAAATGCATTATTTCTTTTATCCAGTCTTTATTTGTTATTTGCCAGCGGCAGATTATTAACAGATATATGAAAATCGATTACGTACCTATAGCTAATCATTTAGAGTGAAATCCATATTGTCACTTCTTTGATATAGATGATACTTACTATCACCAGACCCATCAGACATAAAAGCAAAGTGACGTTTGAAAGCAGACTTGAGACGTTCAAAGAACGGCCTATTGCTTTGAAGCAGACACCCACCGAGCTAGCTAACGCTGGATTCTTTTACACGGGATATTGTGACAGGATCACTTGTCATTGGTGTGGCTTAGAGCTCAAGAATCTCTTACCTTATGATGATATTACAAAACTTTATAAAAACGGTTCAGCTAAATGTTTATTGCTTAGAGACTGCCTACCAAATCCCCACACTGACTCTAATAATAATAAATTTGCTTAACTAATGAAATGTCAATTGTTTTTATGCCATGTATGCCAGTTGCTCTGATTGCTCACTGAAAATAGATCATTGTTGTATATATAGACGGAAAATTGCTGGATATTTAAAAATATATGTATGCGAAAAATAAAAAACAAAGTTACCAATATGTTGTTTTATTTAAACATATGATATTAGAATATATAATTGAGAAACAAATAAGTCATATACAAATGTGTCTATTATTCAAACACTCTATTTTTGGTTGATCATTTATTAGGCATCATTGGAAATCTCCAAGGCAACGTTTTCTATATTATTAACCGAGCTGGAATTATTCCATGACTCAAGACAATGAAGCTGATTTCTCAACCTCTAGCGCACCATTTTAAGTTTCTAAGTCGGAGCTTGAGAGCTTTACCTACAAGGTGTGACACATTTCTTAAACAAGTCAGGTTATCTCTTAGGTCGAGTGATTTTCTTTGGCGTCCAGCATAGTAGATTTCAGTATATGTAATTTATGTTTATTCTTTATAAACATAAATTACATATAGTGATGGTTAGCAGGTGGTCCACTGATAAACCTGTCAGTGAGAGTGTAGCTTACAAAGTTCTGGATAAAGGAGATCAAATTCTGTTTGCGGGGACATGAGCATATTTCTGAAAATTTCCACTTGGGTGAGTTGTTCCTTTTATCTACTTTAGTTCATTATGATAACTAGTATAAAGACACTTGCAAGGTATGAAATTCCACTGAGAAAACTTTTAAATGGAGATATATGTATTATTTATAAACATATAAGGTAAACATACTAATGCTTAGCATGTGGTCTGCTAATAAACCAGCCAATGAGAGTGCAGCTTATGACGTCAGCGAAATAGGGAGGGGGGGCCGCTTTTCAGGGCCTCCCACTCTTTTTCATAAGCCGTATGTTTTCATCAAATAACACATGATACATAACCTGTATAAGGAATATCATATGTACCGTTTAAGAGGTCTTGACTATATGAACTGGAAGCTACAGAGATAACAAGGTTCGTTTTAGCAAGCGTTCTAATCAGAAGTAAATTTCTAGTACTCACATATTTATGGTAGTAAAACAATGTCTTGTAATTAGAATTATTTTCAAACAAGCAACATATAATATATTATGATATATCAGCGTCAGTTTAGAAGGTATTATGTTTTAATACGATTCAAATAAAATTTAGAATATTACCTCCCTGAACCGAACTACAAGAATTCCCCCATCTTGAATTTGTAATCTTTGTTCCAGCCAACTATCCCAGGACGCTCTTTATCACTTTGAGCCCTATATCATTTTGATAACACTGATTTGATTGTGGTTCACGAAGTTGCGTCTGTGTCTAGTAACCTTTTCCATTGACAAAACTATTAATTGAACAAAACTTTTTAGCTGTGGTTGACTAGTAACTCTATCCATGCAATCTTCTAATCACTCAATACGAATCCCGCCATTTCCATTAATTTTCTCAACATTCCAACTTTTTATCCTTCTAACAATCCAGTAACAGTTGCTGCTGACTACCCTTCAGTCTGTGTGTTTCAGATATTTCTATTCAAACATCCTGCATTCACGTTTCTAGAATTCGTATTCCTACCATCCTGTTTCTCACATTCTCATCACAACTCTACAGCGCATGTTCTAACAATCCAACTTTATGTCTTTTCCAACATTCCTGATCCAACCACCGTCTCATTTCCTACTTTCTATTACGTCGTTCTCAGCATTCTCATTATGACCTTTCTAACGTCCCTGCTTCAACCTTCCTACCGTTTCTACCATTTGTTGCCCGTTTCCAACTAACCTACCATTTCCAACATTTGTATACTTTGTTGCAACCATCCTACCAGTTGTCTCTGTTGCAATCATCCAACTTACTGCTATGTCATTTCTAAGAATCCCGTTCTAACAACCAACTTCAAACATATTCCAAGCATTCAACTTTATGCTATTTCTAATATTTGCGCTGGGGTTGTTCTTAGCATTCCTATCTTTTCTTTCATTTGTAACGTCCCTGTACCTGTCATTTCTAGCATTTGTAGGGGTCCTATTTCTAACAGTTGTAACGTTCCTTTACTAATCATTTCAATCATTCTTGCTCCTGTTATAACGTTTCTACTATTTGTAGCAGTTTTCTAGCATTTCTAACACTCCCCTCTCATTTCTACCAATCCTAACAGCCCTTCCTAGCCATTTCTATCATTTTTACCGTTCTTAGTCATTTCCAACGTTCCTGTACCAGTCATTTCACCCGTTTGTAGTGTCTCCAATCATTTCTGGCAGCTATTTCTACCATTTTTACTGTTGTTAAGTCATTTGCAACGTTCCTGTACCAATCATTTCAACCGTTTGTAGCGGTTCCAACCATTTCTAGCAGCCATTTCTAGTATTTGTACCGTTTGTAACGTTCCTGTACCAGTCATTTCACCTGTTTGTAGTGTCTCCAACCATTTCTAGCAGCCATTTATAGTATTTGTATCCTTTGTATCAGTTCTGTACCAGACATTTCAACCGTTTGTAGTGTCTTCAAACATTTCTAGCAGCCATTTATAGTATTTGTATCCTTTGTATCAGTTCTGTACCAGACATTTAAACCGTTTGTAGTGTCTTCAAACATTTCTAGCAGCCATTTATAGTATTTGTACCCTTTGTACCAGTTCTGTACCAGACATTTCAACTGTTTGTAGCGGTTCCAACCATTTCTAGCAGCCATTTCTAGTATTTGTACCGTTTGTAACGTTCCTGTACCAGTCATTTCACCTGTAGTATCTCCAACCATTTCTAGCAGCCATTTACAGTATTTGTACCGTTTGTAACGTTCCTGTACCAGACATTTCAACCGTTTGTAGTGTCTTCAAACATTTCTAGCAGCCATTTATAGTATTTGTACCCTTTGTATCAGTTCTGTACCAGACATTTCAACTGTTTGTAGTGTCTCCAACCATTTCTAGCAGCCATTTACAGTATTTGTACCGTTTGTAGTCATTTGTAACGTTCCTATACCAATCATTTCAACCGTTTGTAGTGTCTCCAACCATTTCTAGCAGCCATTTACAGTATTTGTACCGTTTGTAGTCATTTGTAACGTTCCTGTACCAATCATTTCAACCGTTTGTAGTGGGTTCAACCATTTCTAACGTTCTCATTTGTTTCGTCTCTGGTCCAACCATCCAGCGCGCTCCTTTCCACTATCCTGTTCCAACTATTTTGTTCCCGTTCCCACTAGGTCGTTCATACCATCCCCGTTTCCAGCGTTCAGTCAACCAACTTCAAACATCCCGCTCCGCTATATCGTTCCAACCATTTTCGTTTCCGGCGTTCTGTCAACCAACTTCAAACATATACCTACTGTTTCCTCTATCCTGTTCCAGCAATCTCGTTGCCTGTAATCTCGTTTCCCACTATCCCATTTCTAGCATATCTATATTCTTCTATAAGATGTCAACTGTCTCTTTCGATAGTTGAATCTTTTAAACCGCCACTCTGATAACCTCCATCTAAATACCGTTTTCCTATATATTTTTAAGCTTCCCGCCAAAATTTCTTATCTATATTCTTCTATAAGATGTCAACTGTCTTTTTCGATAGTTGAATCTGTTAAACCGCCACTCTGATAACCTACATCTAAATACCGTTTTCCTATATATTTTTAAGCTTCCCGCCAAAATTTCTGTTCATTTATGGGACGATAACTTATTTATGTACGTTTGCAAGTCTATTACTCACACAACATCACTGCGCATGTCAATCATACATACAACTTATACTCTATTGTTCATATTAAAAACCTTCAACATCCTGATACATATTTACCTACAGAAATTCTTATATTAATAACCATATAGCTCAGATGCTCGGAACGATGACTACCATGCGAGGTCCCGGGCTCAAAATCCTACCATAGCTTTTTTTCTTTCTAACCACCATAACCATCAACAGATGGCGCGCACCCCTGCGATACACAGAACACTGTGTCTAACCTGTCAAGCCCACCCCGCGAACCTCTAACATAACCTAAATCACAGCCCCCGACTACCGTCACTCTACTAACATAACCTAAATCGCGGGCCCCCTTCGTTGACAGCCATCACTAACATAAGCTAAATCGCGGTCCCCTCCCTCGACAGCTGTCACTAACATAACCTAAATCGCGGCCGCCCCTTCAGTCCCCACAGCTCTAGTCTGAGCCCTCCCCCTGCAGTCCGCTACAGTCCGAGAACGCGGCTCCCACGTTCTTAAATATGATGAAAACACCCCTAAATATTACATTTACACCCCAAAATGGCACTAATTACGCCGTTTCTCGCCTCTAAACTACAAAATCAGGCTCGTTCACGTTGGCGATTTCAAGGTCATCGGGGTAAATTTTCGTTAATTTTAACCTTCGAATCTCTTATTTACATGTATTTTTGGTCGATTTTGCGCTCGAAGCCCCATAGCTTATATACTGATGAAGAAGATAAACTCTTCGAAAGCTCTTCATTAAAGAACAAAGAGTTAACACGTAGTTTTTATTCGCCCACCTTCAGACTGAATCCCGTTAATTATTCAACATAAATATATATATATATATATATATATATATATATATATATATATATATATATATATATTATTTTGCTATTGGCGCCGTATTATCTCAAGGGCCAATAGATTGGATATGCTTCTAGGACCCTTTGTAAAGCCGAAACCCGGTACTCCACCATCGAGCGAGAGCTCTTAGCCATTGTCTGGGCGGTTAAGCATTTTCGTCCGATAATCTATGTCCGTAAGTTCCTACTACTAACCGATCATCGCCCGTTAACCTGGCTATTTTCTATAAAAGATTCCGGTAGTAGACTTGCCCGATGGAGACTCAAACTAGAAGAATACGACTATGAAATTATTTACAAACCTGGTAAAGTTAATAAGAACGCTGATGCTTTATCACGGATTAAAATCAACCACCTTGACGAATGTTCATCATTTCAGTCAAAATCAAAACTAACAGCCTTCAAAGTCCTACACCTAAACGACGAATCCGAAGACGACAGTCCTGAACCCGAACAAAATGAAATATCTCTTGAAACTATGTCTGAAGAATTTAAAACCTTTCTTCTTTAATTGATTACAGCAAAATTGAATTCTCCAACTGCCAACTACTAGACAAAACAAATAAAAACATTTTAATTTTCCCCCAATCATCCAATCTTCAGGAATTTCATCATGACATCTTCGAAGATATTTTCGAAGAAGTCGCTGACTTCGAAACCTTTAAAATTAATATATTCGCCAGCAAAACCGTAAGCAGAAGGCAATATTTCATAATCCCACTTCCAAATGATCCTGACATTGTAAATGAAGTTCTTTTTGCATCGATATACAAACATCTTTTATCTTCATCTAAAACATTCTGTGTCGAAAACAATTTCGATCTTCCAATTTTAGAGATGCTCTCTTTCAATTTCGCTGAAAAGGAAATCAAGTGGAAATTTGCCAAAACGTTACAAAAACCCCCGAAAAAGCGGCATTAACGAAACCGTCCGCCGTATTAAGAAAATGTATACCTGGCCAAGTTTCACAAAAGACATTGAAAATTTCGTTAAGAACTGCGAAATTTGTCAAAAAACTAAAGCGTGTCGCAAAAACCTAGACAATCTCCTCGTCATTACGGAAACGCCTAAAACACCGTTTGAGCGAATTAATATCGACATACTAGAATTACCCAACAGAAACTATATCTTATCTGTAAGAGACGAACTGACAAAATACTCACAAGCTTATGCTTTGGAAGACAAATCAGCCAAATCAGTTGTCAGTACTATGATGTTATACTTCCAACATTTTGGTACGCCATTGCGTATCCATTGTGACTATGACTTGTGTAAAATGTACGACATTAAACTAACTTATTCAAGCGTAGGAAATCCGCAAACAAATGGCTCTGTAGAACGATTTCATTCTACTTTGTTAGAGTTCATAAAGCCGAAAATCCAGATGAACATCCCCTAAATGTACTCCCGTATGCGGTTATTGCTTACAATAAGTCGACAAACAAGACAAACAAGACCCATGGCTTTTCGCCTTACGAACTAGTGTTTGGACATACGTCCAGCAAACCACTTACAACCATAAGGAACTGATTAGTAAATATGTACGAGACTTGAACAATCGGATTTCTTATTACTACAAAGTAGCCCGCGAAAAAACTGACTTACAAAAGCAAAAGGCTAAAAAACGTTTTGATAAACACGTTTCGGACAAACTTCCCGAATTTAAAATTGGTGACAAAGTTTACGTCAAGGAATCCCAAATTAAAGACAAACTTCATAAAAATTCAACGGTCCATTCCAAATTTTAGACATGCACAATAATTCAGCCACACTCTTAAATCTCAAAACAAACCAACGAACGAAAGTTAACTTCGACAGAATGAAACTCTATTCTGAAAACTAACTTTGTTTTCAGGTTACTACTGCTGTTCGGATCAGCAGTCTCACAGTTCAACATCAAACCAATAAACAACACTCTTGGTATTTACTATCACGACGAAACTATAATAGTCATCTCCAACTATAAATGGACATTACTAGTTCATCGTAACTTGACGATACTTAAAGAAATCTTTCAAAACAACAACAGAATCCTCAAAACATTAGAAAACACTGTCGATCCCATCCCAGGTTTCACATTTCATGACACAAGTGTATTCCGAATTGATGTACAAACTCACATCAGTCATGGACACTAAAAGATCCAAACGAGGACTAATTAACGGTGTAGGAACTATCTTTAAAGCGATCACTGGAAACCTTGACGCAACCGATGGCGCATTCTTCACAGATAGTATCAATAAACTTAACCAGGGACAATTGCAAGTAGAGAATCTGCTAAAAAATCAAAAAAGCATAACTACTTCTATTATCAAAACTTTCAATGAAACCATTCAGAAACTCCAAATTGACGAAGCCAACTTTAACGAAAACATCGACGCAATCAATTTGGCAATACATACTCTTAAACGACAAAATAGCCCTTATCCAAGCAAAACAGTCATTTTTGGGAATATGCGAACAATTAATGGCAAGTTATTTATTTCTTGTGGATAACCTCAATAATATTTTAAATTCCATAACATTTGCTCACTTAAAAATAATTCATTCCTCAATAATCACACCTGATCATTTGGTAAAGTCACTACAGAAAATTTCGCTAAATCTTATCAAAAACAATCTACCGTTAGATATTCAAGTGTCGCCCAATATTTGGAAGTAATCGAATTAGAAGTGTTTCAAACTAATTCAGATTTAGTCTTTATTTTGAAAATTCCTCTTGTAGAGCAACAACTCTACACCGCCTACCACTTATATCCTATCCCAATTTTAGATGATAGAAATGGTTTTCATCATATTCTTTCATTCACACAAAAATATATTGCGCGAAATGATGATTCTCTTATGTACATACCGATCAAGGACTTGAGTGCGTGCAAACAGCTGACTCCACTCCGAAAACTGTGCTCCGATTTATACGCGTATCCCATATACTCAAATGCACCCTGTGAGGCGCAGCTCCTGAAAAACATTCGTAGTGTCCCCGAAACTTGTAAAAGTGCCATCGTTTTCAGTGAAGGGTACAATGTTCAAAAACTTGAAACAAATGCGTGGATTGTAATCATATTGGAACGGTGACGGTTAATTGTCCAGGAATTGACGCCAAAACTTTAGTGCTAACTAACAATTCTATCATTCGATTACAAACGGAATGTAGTGCTGTTGTTGGGATTACAAAAATCCAATCCGAACCGAAAAAATTCACGAACATTTCAGACAATTCTCATCCAGTTTTAATTCCATTCAATTGCTGCAATTCTCATCCTGAGAAACATACAATCCCGAATCTTAAACCGCTTAAACTGGACGATTTAAACATAGAAGAACTATCCATAGCGAACCACAAGCTGGACCAGTATTCAAGGGATCTTGACGATCGGAGAGGAACCAGAACATCTAGACCTATAGAAGTGAGAACTTTTATTGATACGTTTCTATGGACTAATTTCACTTTCTGTGTTTAATATATTTTTTTTTTGTATTTTTATGTAACCTATTTAATCTTAATCATTATGTTCATTTTACTTTTATTTTATTTCCATAATTGTATTTTTTTGCTTATCTAGCTAGCGTCCAGTAAATTCCAAATGTTGATGTTACAGCATCAACTTTTCTTGGTAAAGGGGAGCTGTTAGGCGTAAATATCATGCACTTGTAAGATACAAAGTATCATATTTCGCTGTTTCCTGCTTCACTATGTAAACGTGGGAACGCATCGACTTGACCGTTCTTTTGATTAGTCAGCTTTCTTAATGTTATAAATCAGAGCGACGCGGTCCCGCGGTCGTCATTTACCGTTAGTATACTTGTACCATTTAGTTTGTTATATGAGAAGTGTACTAACTTACAATTCACATGTTAAAGATACTATAGGTGGTTGAACCACAATTGACTTCACACAAGAATCGTATTACAACTTCATAGAATTCACGTAGACGCTTTGTTCACATGAGAACTGATGACGCAGCTTCATCATTTTTATGTTATAAATGTAACCGCAACCTATTGTCAGCGTTCATTATCTTCATTTAACTTCATACTTGTAATATTGTATTTTGTAACTTAAATATATATTTTTTTGTGAAATAAATAATTTTTTAAAAAGTGAATTTAGTGAAACCAAATCTAAAATTGGCACAGTCAGTAGGATATTCCAGACGTAATTAGAACAACAAACATTCTAACTAATTAACTAATTACGGTGGTTTCCTAACCTTCGCGGATACAAAAGAACCTCCATGGACACCAACTACCGAGCTCAACAAGGGAACAAGCAGCGGCTAAACACTGTTCAGTGACGGATAGAACAAGTATAAGTAATTATCACGTAAGCCTTAAAAAGTTATAATATTTAATAATTTTGGAACAACCAGTTCTATCATTCTTCCTATTTTAAATGAAGCGTACTAAATATTTACCCACGAACGAATCTTGAATTTTATTTCGTATTTTATTTTGATACTTTTAAGAAATTCCAAATATTTATTTATGTTTATACTTTTATTCGACTTGTACTTATTTTAGAACCAGTAACAAAAATTTATTTCTTATATTTTTGTTCTTTTTAATTACAATCACAATTATTTTCATCGCTTTTTCCAAGCTTTGTATTTTCCTAATATTGCACAATCTTGAGTAAAATTATAAAATGCCAGAAACTAAAGGTGTAGCACAAAATGTAGAGCCCTACAAGCTCTCAGAAATTTTCGCAATTATTCCCGAATACGATGGGAACTCAATATTTTTAAACATATTTATTTGTTCTTGCAATACCGCATATAATATGGCATTTGATAATCAGCAAGGTCTGTTAATTCTCCACATTAAGAACAAACACCGTGGACGAGCCGCCGAACTAGTTAATTCACGTGACCCCAGTCATTTAGCGGACATTCAAAGTGTACCATTTTGGAGATCCAAGGGATCTCTCCGCCCTCATTCAGGATCTTCAAAGAATGAGGCAATTACCAAACGAGTCTCCATTGACATTTTCAGCTAGGCTTCAAACGCACCAAGCTAAAATGTTAGCAGCTGTTAATAAACAAAATCTAACTGTCAAGGAGAAACAGGCCCAAATTGACTTAATCGAGTCAATGGCTCTAACTGCCTACTTACGGGTCTAGAGCCGAAAATTGGCCAAATTGTGCGAACCAGTGATCCCAGATATATCCTGACCGCTATTTCCCGGATTAAAAGAGAATTACAGTTGTCTAATTTAGAAACTCAAAAATTCTCAGTTAACCGAAATGCACCTCAACCGCCTCGTAAACCGAATAATGGTCCACCCCCAAAACAATGTTCGTTTTGCAAAAAGATCGGACATTTCAGCAGCGAATGTCTCATCAGAATGAGACAATCCCAGACTAACCAAAATTCTCACCCAAACTACTCGGGCCATCGCCCATATTATGCGAATCAGTCTGCTAATCAACCTACGAACTTTAATAATAGACCTCAATTTTCTCACCAACAACAACCCTCAATAAGTAGACCAACTCCAACTTCTAGTAATTATAAGCCAAATCCGAATTTTTTAAAACAACAACAACAGAAAATTCACCACCTAAATAACCAACAATTTGATCAATATGATCAAACCTATAATTTTTCATACGATGAACCACTTATGTTCAAACACAAACTGAATATGAAACCGTATCAGACAATTATTACCCGGACACACACAAACACCACAGACTCGAATATCATCCAAACGAAAACGCATGTAATGACAATTATAACCAACAATATGATGAGTATTACGACAGCGAACAGTTTCCTTCCCAACAGACTATCCCTGCAGAAGCAAAACCTCCCGATCACGAGATCTCCGATCTTCAAACACAAATTCAAACGATGAACTTCGACGATTTCAATCCAAACCTAAACTTTTCGCGAACAGACTCTTCCAATACATACAAACTCCTTATTGACACCGGAGCAGGACTGTCAATATTTAAGCCCGAAACTTGCCAACGATTTAAACAACGGTTTGCTGAAAACGTAGTCATCCAAGGAATTACGGATCAGATAATCTTAATCAACGAATCCACCCTTGTACCTTTCAATGCCGCCGACCCACACAAGGTGTATATTTGCAACATTGACATTGAATTCGACGAATTATGGGGTTCAGATTTCCTTGAACATTATAACTGCGTTATAGACTTCAACAGCAAACAACTTGTGACCAATTTTAAAACTACCTCTCTACAAAGTTACGGATCTTACTGTCATGCGTACTCAGAATCCTTCAGCATTCGATAACTGCATCCCAGTAAATACAATCTCTCTAGAACCCCGAACAGAACAAATCTGTAAATTAAAATATAATCTCACTACTACTGAGGCTTTCCTATCATCTGCCGAAATAGAAAAAGTTTATCTTCCCCATGCCCTTGTTAAAATTAATGAAAAAGGCGAATTTCTTACTTCAATTTTAAATGCAAATGCTAACCCCAAAACTGTTAATTTGGACAATTTGGAACTTGAACCGATAAAAATTTTTTCCGTAAACATTCTTTCCGAAAATTACTCACAAAACTTAACCCAGCCTGATAGACAAACTACAATTATGGAACAACTTCGGTTAAAACATCTAAACGATGAGGAAGCCGAACTTATTTCTCAACTTTGCCTCGAATATTCCGATATATTCTATTTAGAAGGTGACCAACTGACCTTTACAAACGACATCAAACATTCAATAGAGATTAATAACGCGAAACCCTCTTTTACAAAGTCATATCGGTACCCCCAAATACACAAACAAGAGGTAAAAAGTCAGATATCAAAGATGCTTGCCCAAGGCATTATACGTCCTTCTAATTCGCCATGGTCATCCCCGGTTTGGGTAGTTCCCAAAAAACTAGATGCATCTGGTACCCAAAAATGGCGTGTAGTCGTCGATTATCGTAAACTAAATGAACTTACTGTTGACGACAAATACCCCCTACCGAACATTTACTTGACCAACTTGGCAAATGCCAATACTTCACCACTCTCGACTTAGCTTCAGGGTTTCACCAAATCGAAATCGATACTAAAGACATCCAAACAACAGCCTTCACAGTTGATAATGGTCATTTCGAATTCGTTAGAATGCCCTTCGGTCTTAAAAACGCTCCATCCACCTTCCAAAGGGTAATGGATAATATTCATTTAGGTGTTCAAAACGAGAGATGTTTAGTCTATATGGACGACATTATCGTTTATTCTCCGACTATACATGAGCACATAGTCCGACTTTCTGAAGTCTTCAAACGCTTGCGAAAAGCTAATCTAAAGATCCAACCCGACAAATGCGGGTTCCTTCGCAAAGAGGTCGCGTATCTTGGCCACCTCCTGAAGGCGTGAAGCCTAAACCCTCAAAGGTAGATTGTATCTTAAATGTTCCCCAACCAAAAAACCCAAAAGATATCAAGTCCTTCTTAGGGTTAGCTGGTTATTACAGGCGATTCGTCCCCAATTTCACCAAGATTTCGAAACCTTTGACAAGATTACTTCAAAAAGGCATACCTTTCCAGTAATGCGGGAAACTAATGGAGAATTACCTTTACTTGAAAGATAGCCTAATTGATGTGCTAAATTCAATTACTTTCGCGCTCCTTAAAATCATACACACATCTATTTTAACGCCGGAATATCTCATTACATTGCAAGAAATATCACAAAACCTAATAAAAAACAACCTTCCACTACCAATAAAATACTCAAGCATTGGTCAATACTTGGAAATTATCGAGTTAAAAGCTTTCCAAACAAACTCAGATCTTATTTTTGTCTTAAGAATGCCATTAGTAGAACAACAACCATATACCCTTTTCCGGTTATACCTTATCCCAATTTACAATGACTGAACTGAGTCATGAAACGAAGACTCTTTAATGTTTATTTCAATCAAGGACTTGAGCACGTGTAAACCGCTTGCTATCGGAAGGAAATTGTGTCCCCACCTATACGTGTATCCTATAGACTCTAACGCACCGTGCGAGGTGCAACTTCTGAAAAGTATTCAAATTGTGCCGGACAATTGCAGAAGTGCAGTAATTTTTAGTCAGGGTTACAGCGTCCAAAAAATGTGGCTTGTCGTGACCTCCGAACCTTTACGTGTTGTGGTAAGTTGCATTCAAAAGAACTCAACTACTTTAACTCTAGTGCGCAACTCCATTCTAAAACGTCAATCGGAGTGTAGTGCCTTTGTAGGTGTTACTAAGGTCTAGGCTGAGTCTGGAAAAGAAACAGCCCTTTCCGAAGTCTATCACACAGTTACCGTACCTTACAACTGTTGCGATACGTTTCCAGAAAAGGTATAAATTCTCGAGCTGAAACCCTTCGACATAAGCAGCATCAATGTGGAGGAACTGGATGTTGCAAACCATAAGTTAGAACAGTACTCCAGAGACTTAGATGATGTTATACATCAGCCTTTCTTGACCAAGAACATCTCTTGGTTTAAGAGCGATCATGATTTTCAACACCATCAAAAAGAAAATTGAAGAGCGCCCAAAAGCCCAAGAAAGTACCAACCAACAGACGACGCCTTCATCGTCTCTAAGAATGCTGCCCTAAACTGAGGCCAGTATTAAAATCAAATCCGATTACATAGACAACTGTATAAACATTTCATTTATAATAATGTATTTCTCATAGGTTTTACCCATATGTTATGTATTATCCTTCTTATTTTATTTTTACTAAGCATTTACCTTTATTATATTATATAAGTTTGATTTTTGATTTATTATTGCCACTAACATATTTTATACTAACAATTTTAATTTTATTTTCGAATTACCTTTGTAATGTTAATATTATGATTTGATATTTCTAGTGATATTGTGCTATTTACAGGTGTTTCATTTTCATTTAAAAGTTGATGTAAAGCATGTATAAGGGGAGTTGTTATATGAGAAGTGTACTAACTTACAATTCACATGTTAAAGATACCATAGCTGGTTGAACCACAATTGACTTCACACAAGTATCATATTACAACTTCCTAGAATTCTTAGAAGTCACGTAGACGCTTTGTTCACATGATAATTGATGACGCAGCGTCAGCATTTTTATGTTATAAATGAAACCGCAAACTATTCTCAGCCTTCATTATCTTCATACTATTATATTTTTTTGTGAAATAAATAATTTTTTAAAAAGTGAATTTATTTTGTTGTATTAAAATACAGTGTAACTTTTGTTGTAGTAAATTATTTCAATAAAGCATGTTTTCATTTTTCAAACTTCATTGTATGTAGTAATCACATTGATTCAGTTCTATTGGGATGTACTGATCTTTGATATTTATTTAAGGACTTCAACGCGAGCGAAGCCGCAGGTTAAAGTTATTGTTCTATTAAATGAACACAAAAATTATATCAAGAAACGACAATTCGATACGTAAAAAACTTGTGTACATGCCTGGAACTTTGGTCAACATGTTGTAATGTTATTATTTACTCTTCGGGTTCTGGATTTATTTAAAAACAGTCGAACTAGACGGCTATCGAATACTGACTGAATCCTTTCGCCAGCTCTCCGTATGTATATATTTTTTCTCAAAATTCTCTAGGATTCTCGACCATTCGATAAAAATCGATGAATTTCAATAGCGCCAGCCGCCGGCCTCGGGTCACAGATTAACATTTCGGGTTTCATGAAATTTCGGATGAATGCCGATTCCACAAAATACCGGATCAATGCCCGTCACATTGACACTTTCAGTAGAAGTAACAATCTAACAGTCGACGGTCTTAGAATCAGGGCTGCGAATATTGAGACAACATACAAAGATGTTGATCCCGCTGAATGATAGTTTCCATCATTTTTAACCGATTTCCAAAAAGGAGGAGGGGGTTAGCAATTCGCCGCGTATTTTTTGTTTGTATGTATGTTACCTGATTTCTTCTCCTGTTCTGCACAGATTTGAACGATTATGGTCTTGTTTAATAGAGTATATTATCCGGATTGGTGAAACTTGAAATTTGGGAAAAGAATTCTATTGTTAGAGTGATGAAATTTGTGAATGAACACATGCGCGTATGGAAATCGACCAATATCCCTAACATAGTGGTCGATTTTGCCAAAACCTCTTATCGATGTGTATAGTTTTTTAAAGTGTAATCTATTATAAAAGATCCCTAGCTGGTCTCATATACTTTTCTGCATAGTGCAACATGCAGTTTTGCCGAAAATCGCCGAAAAATCCAATATTCTTATCAAATAATTCCAACGTAATTGTGCGGGAATTGTAGGCACTAGAAGTTTTAATTGCGAATTTGAAAATTTTATATGTACATCCCAAGCATATAGTTAGTATAGTATAGTATTTTCGGCTCCTGAAATCAATGAGTACCAAGCTCATTTTGTTTGTATTCCTGGCAAATCCGATTTAAATTTAAAAAATCCAATATACACAGGGTGTATAGTTATAGCAAACAAAACCACAAAGTGATAAAAGCTACACCAATAACAGATGCATCGGTCGGAATTATATCATTATATAAAATAACTAATATTTATAATTTCTTAGTGCAAATTTCACAGCCGATTCAATTATACAGTGAACTTTTTGAGTAGTGTTTGTTCTTCACGGTAAGGTTAGAGCAGTCACTCCTAATATTAAACGTTCAATTTAATATGGAGTTTTCGGAAGTGTTTTTAGACTGTTATGATTGACTAACACAAGGTATACATACACATACATACAAAGAATATATATATAAGGTAGCCATCGGTAGTTGAATATATATGATAGTGAAATTATAGGGCGGAATAGAATAGTTGTTAAATACGTTCGTTAAAAAATGTTAAAATAAAGCTATACCTATAAGGTCGACCATGAGCAGTTGAATATCCAAGGTGCTTAGAATATGGGTTGGAATGAAATTACAGTTACACAGGGTTATTAAAAAAGTTATATTGGGTGGCAAAGTAGATTTATATACGGGTGGAAATTTATGCTAAGTAGAAATATTGTTATACAGTGTGAGTTAAAAATGCTGTATTGCGTAGCCTAAGTTGCAATATAGGGTGGAGAGGAGATATTGTTATACAGGGTGATAATAAAAACGTTAGAGAAATGAATTATTTATAAGGCGACCCAAAACGAGTTTCATATATGTGATGGTTGAATATATTTCTATCATCAAATCCTACGGAGTAGGATGATACTTACAGAACGCAGTTAAAAAATATGGTGGCCCATAGGCAGCCGAATGTACAGGATGTTTGGAATATAGGATGGAGTGTACGTTTGCTGGTCGAAAAATGTTTGAAAAAAATATGAAGTGTGGTCCATCAGTATGTGATAGTGAAATATAGGGCGGAAAAGAATAATTCTTACAAAGTGTTTTACTAAAAGAGAATTGAAATTAAACTGATCGATTTCGTCTTCCAAACAATTAGTTTACAATGCAAATATCGGCTACTAAAATTGTCGTTCTTACTATTAATTAACAGTTTTAAATTTATATTTAACACATTCAAGCTTAAAGTATACACATATATTCACCTACTATTCAGAGGTTAAGTTGTATTAACTGTACGCGTGATGGTGTTAGATATTTTAATGATTTCTTTGATATAATATCGTCAAAAACAAACAATTACAATCTTTATAGAACGTTTGGACAAGACAACGTCTGTCGGGTTAGTTAGTCAAACATATTTTTGGCTTATTAAGTTAACGCGTACCAGTTCATTTTGTTCGTAAACTTTTACTTGTCAATTTAAATGAAAGTGTATCATTCTGTAATGTTAGGCATTTCGATGTTACCTGGTCCTGGTCTATTAAGGTTATAAATAAAAAATACAGAATAAAAACTACCTGAGTTGAAAAAAAACTAAAAAGTTGAAAATAAAACATTTAAAAAATATATAACCGACTTCCAAGTATAACTAAAAAGTTGAAAATAATTATAACGAAATATAACTCTAGACAGTAAACAACAGATTCAATGTTGTTAGGTGCCTACATACAAAGTAAAAAATTTAAACATTAAAATGTGTTCATTCCGTACAAAGTATCTACCTATATAGTATATTTTTGAAGTCGGTGCCAAACAACAATCAATAATTCAAAATTAAAATTCATAAACCCAACATTCCATTAAGACCTATTGTCAGCTCCATAAATTCTCCATGCACTGAGCTCTCAAAATTCCTTTTAACCATTATTTCACCACTTACTGGTAAGTCTAATTCTCATCTTAAAAACAGCGCACATATCTTAGAAAAATTATCACATATACAATACAAAAATACTTTCACATTAGCAAGTTTTGACATTGTGAATCTATACAATAATGTTCCTGTCACCAAAACACTTCCCATAGTAAAAGAACGATTAGAAGAAGATTCTTTACTAAATCAACGTACTCAATTGTCCATTAATACAATAATGGAACTACTAACATTTTGTACAAAGACAACATATTTTCAACTTAATGATGACTTCTACCAACAAGATTTTGGCATGGCAATGGGTTCCTGTTTGTCTCCCGCTTTAAGCAACATTTTTATGGAAATTTTTTAAGAACAAACAATTTTCTCAAAACAGATTAAACCTTTTGGTTTGGTTTGGTGGCGTTATGTTGACATATTCGTTATTTGGGAACTTAATCTTAAGGATTTACATGCATTACTTAACGACATAAACAACACAGAACCAACTATACAGTTTACACTAGAGCTTGAACAGAATAACAAATTACCATTCTTAGACATTTTAATAACCAAAACACAATGGACATTTGAAACAGAAGTTTACAGAAAACCAACTCATACTAACAGGTATCTCAACTTTAACTCTAATCATCCAAGTTCAGTAAAAAGAGGTATCATTAAATCCCTATATGACCAACTCTTCTAATATCAATAAATTCAATGAAGAAAAAACGTTTATAAAAAATATACTTTCTGCCAATCATTACCCAAATAAATTTATTAATAACGAGTTAAACAAAATGGAATACCAAACAATCCCTAACAACCAACATCAAACTTCACCAAGCAACACTGACTCCCAAGATAATCACATTAATACAATAACTATACCATACATACAGGGTCTATCAGAAAGACTAAAAAGAGTGGGAAACAGATATAATATCAAAACATCATTTAAAACAAGAAATACACTAAAATCAATTATATCAAAAACCAAACCAAATAACACAACTCAAAATACAAAAAATTGCATTTATAAAATCCCGTGTAAATGTGATAAATTATATATTGGAGAAACCTCTAGACATCTGAATGTTCGAATAAACGAACACAAAAAAAAACATAAAAAACGACAATTTGAAAAATCCAAAATTTGTGAACATGCTTGGGACCTTGGTCATAAAATACAGTTTAAAAATTCAGTTATATTACACAAAGAAGAACACAACACCAAAAGAAAACTAAAAGAGTCTGCTTTAATTTTGTTGAATGAAAACGATTGTATCGCTACTACCTCCGTAGAATTCAGTCGTTCCGACTGATGTAACTAAGGGAGTTTACTGCAAATTCCCTTAGTTACATCAGTTTGATTGTCAAACATTAATGTCAAATTTTGATTTACGAAATTTGTCATTACGAATCCTTATAATTTTTAAAAATTTTTTTAATGTCTGATTTAGACATTAAAATATTTGGACTTTTTGAAATGACTTTCAAGTTTATGTGGTGTTATTCCCAAAGATCTCAGAACAAATAAAAACCAGAGATGCCACAATTATCTTTCAGAAAACATGTAATAAATTTGTTCTGGCCCTCTTGTATCTGCGAAAGCAACGTACCAATTCCAACATTTCTTGTGTCAGTATCTAAGATGAAGTTCCCATCTGGCAAAGGATAACTTAAATCGTCATGGGTTACTACGTTGGTAAATTTTTTTATATTGGAAATCATACTGAAAATTAATGTATTCTGACAATGTGGGTATCTTATAGTTAATTAATTTTACATTACATGGTCCCATTGCTGCAAAGTACTGACTGTTAAAAACATTTTAAAGATTTGTTTGAATATAAAAAATGTACCTACCTACCCATTTATTAGGTTAAGTTAGGTGCATTTATTCTAGAGTAATATATATGGCAGTGGCTAGGTAAAGCTCTTTCAGAGCGTGTGATGACCATCTTTTCTATCTTTGGAGTTGCTTATAGTTCAATAGGAAAATGTTTAGTGTTGTAAATTATATAGATCAGTATTGATTTTTCGGACAAGTAGTACTAACTTTCGTAGAAAATAATAATATTTGTAATTTTTTGTTGTGATTATAATTCTATCATTAATATAATATAATTTTCACCATAGTCCGACGGTGTTGTGCAACAAATCATCAATCAGCCGACAATGGAAATGACATTAAATATTGAAGTTTTCATTGGGTTGTTTGTTATCTTTAAATTCGTCTGTGTGTAAATAAACTAAACTTTTAGGTTACAAAGAAAACTCCGCCGACAATTAGATCGAACGTGTTACATAGACATATGTAAAAATAATCTTACAATTATATACATAATAATCTTACAATTATATACATAAAGAAAAAAATATTTCGTGAATTATTTTTATAACGTAATCCAAATAAATCATAGGGATAGCAAAGGCCTGGCATACTTTTCTAATTTTGCCTCCACTCTATATCTTATACAGACAAAATAACGTCAATAATGTGCAACTCATAATTTTAATGAATTAGGGTCGAATTTCGACCACTGAGCGACCGCTAGTACAGTTTATTACGTCTCACAAATATCTACATGAATTCATAACATTTTTTTGAAGATAATATCTTTAAAAATAGTTGTTTATAGTAGTCATTTAACAATTATTTGGTTTTGATTGGAAATCCATGAAATTCAAACATATGTTTAATATATTTTAAATTGTCTCTATCTCTATAACTATAATCTATTTAACTAGACCCAAATAAATCAACACAAACAAATCACTGGTAAACAAAATGTTCCACCAGATTTAATTTTATCTAAATCTAAAATAGTCCTACAAGTCATGAAAATTACTTCCTAATTTTCATGTTTTGTGCTTTACATGTATCTCAATAAGACCCTCAGACCAATTGTTATTTAACAGGCTCATGGCAGATTTTTGTCCACCATTTTCTCGCCTTCTACCTCGAGCGGGTTGTAAAGGCGTTATTTTTGAATGAAAGTTGATATCGAGAATAGTTCATAAAAAAATTGGCACAAAGTTTGCGAATAGATTAAGGACAGGAATCGTTCGAGCTTCCACAATATTTTTCGTTCCTTAATCTTACTTGACCATTCGCAAACCTTATGTCATTTTGTTATGTGCATTATTCTCGATATCAAGCCTTAGTCAACAATAACACACTTTTCAACCCGCTCGAGCCTATCGTATTTTGATGCTTGGTTGCATCATCTAATTCTTTAGTCAACATGGAAGAAGCGAGAAAATCAGAGCAAATCATCATTTTTCGGAAAAGCGTACACATGTTTTTCCTATGTTAGCCACGCGGTTCTCTCGCAAACTTCGCCTCATTGGATTCAGCAATAACACACTTCAACCCCCTTCGAGGCAGAAGGGTGAAAATGGTGGACCAAAATCCGTCACCTGCTGACGGTCTATTTGTTACAAATTCTACATCTAAATATTTAAAACAACAAACAATTAAATTTCTTCACAAAGCAAAAATATCAAAATAGAGAAAAACTAAAACAAAATAAATATATATGAAATCCGCTTTACCGATAACTTGCTTAATCATCTATATATAAATAGGCAAATACAAAACGGTTAGGTACCATTTTCTCCTGTGTCTCTGAACCGATTTTTTATATTTTTTGTTTTATTTAGTAGCTACTGACGAGCTTCAGTGCAGAATGCTTAATTTTTTGTATAGTATTGCTTCATTCATTAAATGAAATAGAATAAAAAATTCATAATTTACGTCCGTTGTCAATGTCAAACAAATAACATTAACAGTGCCGCCAGCTTGCTTGATGATGGATTGAATCGAATGTGAGGTTAAACTAAATTAGCCGAGAAACTAACAAATTTGAAACCTAAAGTTATTCCACATCGCCATGCAATTGGAATAGAACCCAGAAAAATTTACTTTATATTCACCATCTATTGGGCTCTCACAAGTTTGCAACTTTCATTGCTTTATAAATATGGTTTATCATGTCAACTATAATCAGAATTATGTTATTTGATCAATTAATTGCTGATAACAATTTATTAATTTTAATAATATACATTGATTTAGAATCTTTTTATTTTTATATATATTTTCTTGGAATTTGACTAAGATTACACAATTTGTGAATTTTTACACAGACCGTAAGATTCAAGATAAACAGTTAGAGCTGTCAGTCTCGATAGCCATGGCCATCTTTGTTGTAGGGACTATACCATTAAGTAAATACATCTTTATATATAAATCTCTTATCTATGGTAGGGACTTTGATTTAACAGCAGGAGCATTGTATTTCTTTATAGTTTCGATACAAAACAGAAATAGAAATTGCTTACTATGGGGTTTATTAATATGTTGTTATGTTTTGTAGTACCTATATTTAAAGGCCAAATCTTTTTACTGTTTTCCGGCCATGTATTTTATCTAGTAGATAATTTATTATACTTTAAATGGGCAAATTCCTGCAAAATTCCGGTAAAAACATGGGGTAATTATATATAGAGGGAGTGTTGTATGCTGTTAGGTTGGTTGACAGTTGATTATCTTTGATAGTTCAGCATAAAGGGTTGTTATTTTTTAGTGGTAAAATAGTCAAAGTATATCAGTATTGATTTTTCGGACAAGTTGCAGTAATTTTCATATTAAATAATCTGTTTTTGATGTGAATGTAATTGTTTTATTAATATATTATTGCCACAATCTTCCGAAGGTGTTGTCAAAAACATGTCAGATTGAAGTTGTCATAGGGTTGCTGGTCATCTCTTTTATTTAATATTCATGAACTCGATTGAAACCGTAAATGACGGACAAAGATGATAACAAAGAACAATCTTCTAATAATTATATCCAACATTTTATTTTTATTTTAATAGATTTGTCAATATGACGTGACCAATTTTGGTCGTTACACCTACTTCTGCGATTTCTCCTCAATTTTATTTATTATAAAAATATACTTTTGTCAAAAGTAACCCAATAATAGTTACAATTTGATGAAATAGGGTCGAATTTCGATGTACGTAGACAATATCATTTTGTTAGTCACATTCATATACTTTACATCTACTTGTAACAGTTTTATTCTGAAAATAAAATTGCTTTTTAAACCTTTGTTTGGGAATAACTAATTGGTAACCGGAGGTTCGTTCCTTCAACCGATTGTCGACCGATCGGCAATTGGTTAATGCATCGGTACATGAACCGTTTATTGTGCAACTCGATGCATGTACCAGTCGGTGGCTGCACCACCGGTTTTACCCTGAAGCCGGTGATCGAAATTACCGTACATTAACTGGTTGCGAATCAATCACCGTGTCACTTGGAACAGGAAACTGAACCGTTCACTAAACCGTTAATGTTTTGAAGGAACGCTATTTTTCTTGTGCGCAGGTACGCGACCGTTGTGTATCGGTTATCTAGGCGGAAGGAACGAACCTCGGTTGTGCATCTATTTGTCGGATTGGAAAAGCCCTCAATATTTTTATTTTTGATAAACTAATATAAATAAATATAAGCATGTTTCTCACAGGATACACATATAAAGGTATGCTGACTTGTGTTCTCAAATCTTGCGTATGACGTCAACTGGGAATGAAATTAATATTTTATCACGAAATGAATTCAGACATCCAGGAGTTTCAGGAAAATCTATTTACACGAAAAGTTAGTATGGGAATGAAATGTTTGTTTTCATCTATTGAATATAATACTATTCTATTTAATTTAAACAGTTTTGTACTTTTGCAGATTGTTTTAGAACATAATTTCATTGTTCATTTATAGATGTATTAAATACCCCACAGACTACGGTTATTTTCATCCATTTGTATCACTGCGATTCGGAACATCGTGAAAAATATGCTAAAAACCGTTGTATGTGGTGCAAAACCGTCGTGCCGCATCGTCGGTCCAAATATCTGCCCGTGCTTGATTTGGCGAGTTAACACAACGTTCCGAATTGCGGTCATACAAATGGACGAAAATAATCGTAGTCTGTGGCGTACTTTATGTAGAAATACTTTTCATTCGTTTTTGAGTGTTTACAGACAAATCTGTTCATTTAAATTAAAAACTTGGAATTCATTAATTATAAATCCGCAGGGACGGGTTGTGCTGTAGATATATGATACAACAAGAATATAAGTACTACAGCGACGGTTTTAATGCTAGAATTCGAATTTCATAAAACGTAGGGAACTGGTTGAAAAGACAAATGACAAAAAAACAAGAAAACTGCGTAACTGCGTAAAGCAATTTGTGTAAATGATTACCTTCATAAATATCCAGTATTATACCTCGGGAGTACCTACTCAAGAGATTATAAATGCCGCTGTACAACAACAACAAGCAGTAGTGGATCAACTGAAAAGCAATTGACTCCTCGAAGCGATAGTCTCTTAATCTAAGGATAGCAGTGAGATATTGACTGACTTAATTTCCCTTCGAATTTCTAAAATGTAATTAATTTTTTGCTATTATTGGAAAAGTAAAAAAAAACACTGGAGGATGGTTAAAAATCGTAAATATAATATATTGTTTAAAATCAATCATCACTAATTTCAACAAAACTTTTCACACTGCAGTGAACTTGAACACTTACGACAGACACTTAAAACTAATATTTTTGATTAACACACTTTTCTGTTACAGGAAACAAATATATTACCACCAAACGGCAGCTAATGGGGCAAAAGCCACCACGTCCAGTAAAAGCTCCTCTCTACATACCAAATACATCATCAATTCAAACTTCATTACCGCCTCCAACAAATCTAACTACGCAAGATATAATGGACTTGCCTATAATATTTGCTGATGATAATAAAATTTTGGAACCAAACACATCAACTCAAAATTCAAATAATATATTATCTGCACCGCCAGTTAGTACTTCTGAATCCTTACCGACATCAAAAGTATTACCAGCAATAACTTCTGGAAAATATATGCTTCTAAATAAAAACTCTGCTAGTCCGAGTAATTTTATTATTACATCAGCAATAAAGAAACCAAGCTCCGCAACTTTGAATAAACCACCACCAAAATATACAAAAATCATTTTATCGTCAAAAAAGCATAATTTGGAAGAATTAAAACCAGTTTCTAAGCTCCAAAACTTCAGTACAGAAGTAACCTTAAAAAAAGTTACATCTCAAGACCACATTTTCAAAGAAAGTTCTTCTGTAGAACTTATTGATTTAGAAAATGAGATAAAGGCAACCGCAGTGCCAAAGCCCAATGTGAATTCCGAAAAAAATATTAATTCGACAGTTATAACTAGAGACATGCTGATTACTAAATCAGATGTTACTTCAATAATGAAAAGGCCCTTGCCTTTATCGGATGAAGCCGATGATGGAGACCCTGATTATATTCCTCCAAAGAATTTAAAATTGCAATAATAGTATTAATAATACTTTGACGTTATGAAACATTGCTGAATAAAAGTTATTTATTGTTTTTGTACATATTTTATTTTTTATTTAGTTCACTTTTATTACATTACGTATTCCTCAATAAAACGTCAGATGAGAAAACATTGTATTGTACTTATATGATAAATGCGTGACTTGCTATAATCCTTAACTGTTTGATACAAAATAACACTAACATGAGCTTCCCATAAAATTGCTGGCTTGGATCAAAAAATTTCTGACTTGTCCCTCTCTCTAGGACAATTTTTTCCCAATTTTCCTCCGTCTAGGATATTTTTTTTGCTAATTTTGCCCCTCCCTAAACCAAAAGCTGGGTACGCCCTTGACCACTCATATTATTAGAATAAACAAACTACAAGTTGCACATGATTAGTACTTGTAATTTGTGTTTTATAAAGAAAACCAATTTACTAATAAACTTGTAAAACTTTCTTTTACATAATATTCGTGGTTACTAATATTTCTGCAAGTATCCAGTTACTTAATACTGATTTGAATTGACCATATTTTAACACTATCAAAATCTTTTTGAAAGTCAACGAAGACTAGGTGTATAGGTATATTACATTCAGTATATAGCCATTTCTAAATCTCGCCTGTTCCTTTAGTTGGTAAATGTTTAATTTTGAAGTTAAATGATCAGTTATATTTTTTGTGAATACTTTACATAAATATGATAGAAAGGAAATAGAACAGTAAATTTCGTTATTTGTTTTATCACCTTTTTTGAATAGCAATATTACCTCATAGTTTCAATAGTTAGTTCAAATTTTACCGACTTGTATTTCCCCTCGTTTCTTGTAACTCTACTGTGTTGTTATGACTTAGTTTCGTGTCTATATAATTTCTTGTACTTAAACATATTTTTCTTGCTGTAGTCTTTATAGCGCCAGTAGTTTTATCAGCGAGTGCATCTATCTCTAGTTGTTCAGAATGGCTTCTTGTGTTTCTAACATAAGTATTTTGGTATTCTGCTTCTGGAAAGATATTGCTTATTCCGGGCAAATATCTTTTAGACCCCGACTTAACTTGGTCTAACTATTTTTTGATAAATAAAACAAACTTGGTTGAATTATTTACACCGAAAACAACTTTAATTACAATATGTGAACAAGCGTATATACAACGTACCGTAGACAAACTCTTACAACTCGTAATGTTGAAGATTGTCACAAGACTCCTCTTTACAGAAAATATTTGACAATAATTTTTATGAGATCCCTTCCTCGGCCAGCCTATACCTTTAACAAAATTTAAATTCTATTGGTGGAAGCATACAAGGGGCGTAATTTTAGTTGATTGGAGTAACGACATTTGTTCAGCAATGGTAGGCCATTAAGCAATATACCTTCCAGGAAAAGGTTGCATTTTTGACCCCCTGCTTAGCGTTTCCGTACCCTTTTCGTTTCCCTGAAACCGAGTGACAACTTATTGAGATTGTCTATAAGCTGATTTAATAGGGTATTTTGTGGGATGAATAGCCTCATTGTTATTTTACATTCTTCACAAAATATAAAGATAAAGAATCTTGACATATACATCTAATTTAACACCCTTTTATTGAACAATTACTGTCCGAGGAAGGTTTTCTAGGGTGAAATATATTTTTTGAACACTATCGAAACTACATGCCATTTACAGTCTCATAAATATAGTGACAAAATGACAACGTAGGAAAAAAGTTCTCTTAACATACAATAGTACCAGAAACAATTAACATTTTAAATGGTAAATCCGAAATTAAAATATAAAATATGAAATTAAGACAAAAGTTGTCTTAACAGCTTCTTTAACTTGAGGACATCGCCGATAGGGTAGCTTGGTTTTAGAAGAGTTATTTTCTTTCAATGGAGATATCGATTATAATTTTTGCTCTCACTAACTAAATGGTCGCGCTATTTAATCTTTTCAGTTCTAATACTTCCTTACCTATTGACTTGTTCGATAGGTTAAAGATGATTTCATATTTGGTTTTATTGTTTGGGTGTGCCATGTCAATTTGCGTTTTGTTTCTTTTAATGTATTACGGCAGGGCAGATTTTCTCTGTTTATGTAATTAGAGTCTTCTCTATTATTTCATTCTCTTTGTAGGAAATTTCCTATTTAATCAGTATCTCCTTGTTCCGGTTGCCCTATTCTGACATTAACGCCCCTTATAACTATGGAATTTTTCCATTTGATGAACTTTGTTCAGATTTTCGTAAATTTGTTTATCTGTTCTTAATCAATCTTAGTTTTATACAAATTCTTCCTAAAAATTATAACTAGACACGTAAAGTAAGTTTCAAACACAATCTCTGGTAATTCTTGTATAAAGTTAGTATTCAAAGCAACTATAAATTCATAAATTTGCACAGTCAAATTACAGAAAGCAGGTGTCGTAGGATAAATTGAAGCTCAAGATTTGAGCTGGCTAGTTTTTACCAGCCAACCAAATTGTTAGAAGAGTAAGATATGTTGACCTTACAATATGTAAAGAAGATAAGTTCATTATCCAAAAACAAAATAACTTGTATGGGAAAACTAGCCAAGTTAAATTTTGAGCTTTAATTGATTACGATATCTGCTTTATGTAAATAATTCGACAGTTTAAATTTGAGAAATTATAATTTTAAATAGCAAACATTGTTCTCTGCAATTTACTTTAGAATGTTGTATTTCATGATTAAGTGCAGAACTTTTCACCCATTTGGATCTCAATCCTTTTGTATATTCTTATTTTATTTACCTTGTTTTTGGATTTTGGGATTATTAGTTGCCGTAAACACGTACTACCTCGTTTGTAGAGTCCTATATAAAGTCGTAAAATTTGTTTGATTATTTATTTGCGTGTTTAAGCAGTTAGTACCCTATTCGTTATTTTAATATAATATATGCAAATTCCAAGTATTTTTTAAACACCGTGTAACTCTCCACCGTTAAATGTAGAATTTTATCAGCAATTTTGAGAGTGGTCTCGGTATCGGTAATGTTAAATGTTAAAATTTCTGGTACTGCCGCATATTTGCAAGTGCGCCCGTTGCAGGTAATCACAGTTGTTAAAACGTCTGGTACCACGTAACATCCATTTTTGGGATTTAGCTTTCCAGTTAAATCTTTCGGCTGTATAGTTCTCGTTGGTACTGCACTCATATTAAATATTTCTTGGTCATCTAGTAAACTTTCCAAATTCATGTCTGGATTTTTACAGCTGCAACTCAAGACGGAATAAAAGAAATAAATTCTTTTAACTTATTGTCTTGAGTGTGTGACGACCGCAAACACTACAAATATTAGATTTTTGTGGCTATAGGTGCAGTCTTATTCAATTCGCTATGAATAAAAGGTGCGGAATATATTTGGAGGAGATAACTAACAATTTTGGACTATTGCCAAATTGTAACCATTGTTTCTGCTTCCCATGCGTAAAAAGATGGCATCAAAATAAAGACTTTGAATTAAATATTCGCAGAGGCTGTCCAGAATGCCGTATTGTGTCTCCTTATGTCTATCAATCTGAGGTTTATTAACCAGAAAGCGGAAAAAGATCGTTATATAGTTGAGAAAAACGAAAAAAATGAAGAAAATACTATGTAGGTATTTCCGAAAAAGCAAACCCAAATGTCCGTTTGGAAATACTTGCTTGTTTAGCCATCGATTGCCAAATGGAGTTGAAATAGATATAGGACCACCCCAAATGAAACGTGCAGGTATGGGCGGTCGTACTGATTTCATAGAGGCTCAGTTCGCCCGTGGAGTAGGTAGAACTCAGCGTCCAGCAATAGGAGGGTTCCCAGATACGATTAGTTTACTTGTGGTGGAACCAGGAATGACCGCAGCGAAAGGAAACTCTGATATCTTGTTTACGCTAAATGAAACCGAGATATATGAATTTACTGGAAGCTGTGGTTTGATAAAGTTATCATGTTGTTTGCAGCAATAAACTCTTGCAGGAAGTTCTCATATGATAAGCATTAATTAGTTGTTTTTCTAGAACTAACGGCAATTTCGTTATACGCAAATGACGTAGTTCGATGTTGATAAATAAAATAATTGCGAATTTTTATTTCATTGTTAATTCGACTCTCAAAGAGATCACATATCAACTACATCTAGTGATTGTGTTTGTGCTGTATTAAATTAACTGTTAATTCAACTTTCAAAGAGATCGCTTCTTAAGTGTATCTAGTGATAGTGTGTGTTGTTCTAAAAACATTATGTGAGTATTTACTTAATTTCATTTATGTTAATTTACATCTAGTATTTTGTGACTGCCCTTCAAAATATTTGAAATTAATAGAGTATGTTTTTCGAATTGAATATTTTCTGGCTGCTTTTCAATTCAATGTTCTAGTTCCAACTTTTGTTAATTTGCTTCTAATATTTTGTGTGTGTCTTTCAAAAATTATTAGGAGTATTTAGATTCATTATAAATTTGTAGTTTTGTTTTTCGAATCAAGTAGTTTCTGTCTGCTTTTCTTAAGAGTTTCAATGTTCTATTTCTAAATTTTTGGTAATTTGCTTCCAATATGTTGTGCCTGTCTTTCAAAAATTATTATAGTTTAGACGCAACCAAGTTCATAGTATTTTATTTTTGTTATAGAAAATGGATTTTTGAAAGAACAAGCCGGCAATAAAAATTCAAGACTTGCAGCTTAACCAGAAGTATCGAATTGTGGCAGCCAAACTGGTCAACCCAAGATACGGTGAAACCATCTTACTTGAATTAGAGGACCACGTAACCTTCCTGCCGAAACGGGTCACTCAGGTATATAAACCACACCTAGACAAATTTGGCGGTGGAAAGTTCCACATAGTTCATCGGGCTGCAGCAACTTGGAGGCAAACTACAACCGCGAGTTCTGTTTTAAATTTCTGCGGATTGAACATAAAAAAATTTACTTTATAAGTTTTTATTATAAATTTTGCATGCTTCATTTATACTTTTACTGTTAATATTCCATTGATATTTCTCACGTTTGTAATAATTTATTATATTGTTATACGAGTCAAAATGAATTCAGAGGCTATTGCAAATATTAGCACCGACATTATTAACAAGTTTGGATTAGCATCAAATATAATTTTCTCGAAGAAACGTTGCTCTCCAGAGCAAATATCTAATTGGTTGAAATTAAGTAAGAAACAATTAATTTTATGTAACAGAGTTATTCGGGGACAGATTTACATATAGGAACTTTGAATAAGCTTCAATCTCAAATTAGTCATATAAAAAGATTTAGAAATGATTTGAAAAATTATTCTAACATTAAAAGGGGTGGGGGAATTGGTGAGAAGTCAAAAAGAAGTAATCGCGTTAAATGGTATGATATAGAGTCAGGTTTCGCTCACGTGTTCGAACAGGAGTAATCATTAATCTCATTCATATCAATATTTTTAAATTTTTTGATTATGCATTTTCCCTTTTTAAGGCGCGCATAAATAATACTTTGAAAACAATGCCTACTCTTAAAGTAAATACGACCTTTTGTGGTGAATTCATAAAGAAATCTGGAATGGAGGAAATTATGTAATATAAATATTTTAATACGAAAAACGCGATAATAGATAGGGGTACAGATTTGAATGGAATGAACACAGTCGGAACGAAATTTTACGTAAATTAAAGGAATTTCAGGAAAAGGCATCAGGTTGGAGTTTGTATAAAGTTCGAAACTTAGAAATAAACATAAATAAATTTGAAATTGGAAATGGAGCCTCATCTTTCATAAGATTACCAGAATCAATTTCTAAGAAACATGCTGTAATCAATATTAAGAACTATGATGATGATCTTTGTTTTTTATACAGCGTTATTGCTCATTTGTACCCTACAACCATTAATGTTGATAGAACATCAGCTTACCCCGAGCCATCTACTGTATTAAATCTAACTGGTTTGACATTCCCTATGTTTGAGAAACTTAATAATATTTCTATTAATGTATATGTCTTAGTATTGATAAAAACAAAAGATAATGAGTATTATCAAACAGTTCCAGCTCGAATCACTAAATGTAAATTAGACAAACATGTCAATCTCTTAATGATTCAAAATAAATTTGTTCCTAAAGTCAATGATTTTGAAAATGTAGAATTAACAGTAAATGAGGAAGAAATAAAATATCATTTCTGCTTAATTAAACATTTATCACGTCTTGTTTCAAATCAACTTAGCAAGCATAAAAGTAAAAAATTAATATGCGATCGTTGTCTAAATTATTTTAGACTCCAGCAGCTTTGACAGCCACATTGAATATTGTAAAAATGTAAATAATTGCAAAATATCTTTTCCTAAAAAAAACGGTAGTTGAGTTTGATAATTTTTCATTTAAGGAAAGGCTTCCTTTTATTGTTTATGCAGATTTTGAGCGATACTTTTACCAATTTCCGATACTACTTCCACCAAAACTCATAAATATCAGCAGCATTATTATTTCAAATGTTCGTATGATGACTCTTTCTCGTACTATAGGAGCTTCACGGGCTCTAACTGTATGGAGTGGTTCACCAATGAAATGTCAAAATTGACAAAATTCGTGCAGTCCAAACTAACCGATGTTGTACCTCTCAATGTGGAGGTTAGTCTCAAAGATGCATCTAGCACATGCCACATCTGTGAGAGAAGTCCTTTTTACCTCAAGATAAAATCGTTAGAGAACACTCTCACCTTTCCGGTGCATTTTGAGGCTACTCACATAATTTTTGTAACCTCAGGTACCGTGAGTCCTTCATAGTTCCAGTAGTGTTCCACAACCTGAGTGGATACGACTCCCCCTTTATAATTAGGGATCTCGCCAAGCATGATCAAATAACTCTTCTTCCACTCAATAAAGAGAAGTACATTGCCTTTACTAAACATGATAAGGACACAAAAATAAAATTTAGATTTATCGACTCATTTAGATTTCTGGGATCTTCTTTAGATGAGCTGGCATCCACTTTAAATGCTAAAATGAAAGGCAATCTTTCCTTATGATTATGTTGATTCATTGGAAAAAATAAGTGAAACCCAATTACCGTCTATAGAGAATTTTTATAATAAATTGAATGACCAGAACGTTTCTCAAGCTGATTACGAACATGCTAAAAAAGTATGGGATTCCTTTGAATGCCAAATCATTCGCAATTACATTGAGTTGTACATCAAAGTGGACATTCTTCTTTTAACGTATTTGAAAATTTCGTGATAGGATCCATCAAACATATGGCTTAGATCCAGCCCATTGTTACTTTCTACCTGGATATTCTTGGCAGTGCATGCTTAAGTACGCAAGTTGCTAATTGGAAATTCTTCAAAATGTTGACATGCTGATGTTCATTGAACGTGGAATACGTGGAGGTATTTCCCAATGTTCTAATTGGTTTTCCGAGGCGAATAACAAGTATATGCCCAATTATAATCCTAGTAAACCCTCCAAATTCATTTACCACGTAGACGCTAATAATTTATATGAATATAATCAAAGTCAACCCTTACCCTACAGGGGATACCAATGATATGCTGATACCAACATCGATGTCACTCAAATTCCCGATGATTCAAACATTGATTATTTTTTGGAATTTGATCTGGAGTATCCCAAGCATTTGCATGATCATCATAAAGACCTTCCCTTCTGTCCGAAGCGCCGCACCCCTCCCGGCTCGAAACTCCCCAAACTCATGACTACTTTGCATGACAAGGAGAAATATATTATTCACTATAGAAATCTGAAACAAGCTCTTGAAAATGGCATCATTCTCAAACACATTCACCGGGTGTTGAAATTCAAACAGTCTCCGTGGCTCAAGTCCTATATTGATCTAAATACTTCCTTAAGAGCTCAGGCGATTAATGATTTTGAGAAGAATTTGTTCAAATTTATGAATAACGCAGTTTTCGGTAAAACTATGGAGAATATTCGAAAGCATCGTATCGTTAAACTAGTCAACCATTCGGAAGGTCGATACGGTGCTAAAAATCTTATTGCTTCCCCAGCATTTCACAGTCGCACCATATTCGATGATGAGTTGATGGCAATTGAGTTAAACAAAACTGATTTGCTCTTCAATAAACCTCTGTATATCGGGTGCGCAATTCTGGACCTTTCAAAAATCCTAATGTACGACTTCCTCTATGATTTCATTTATAAAAAGTACCCTCGCCATCTAGTCAAACTTCTATACATCGATACTGTTTCATTTTTGCTTGGGATAATTTCTGATGATATATATGAGGAGCTCGTCAAACCCAATCTCCATCGTTTCGACACATCAGACTATCCCCCCATAATTTCTACAATATCCCACTAGTTAATAAAAAGGTGCTTGGTTTAATGAAGGATGAGGCTAAAGGCTACATTATTTCACATTTTGTAGGCCTCCGTTCGAAAATGTACACCTACCTAATCCTAGGGGGAAAATGCATCAAAAAGTCAAAAGGTGTAAAATACAATGTAGTTAAAATAGTATTACGTTTGATGATTACTTCTCTTGTTTGCAAAAAAACAAGCAAGCTATTGCTTCCCAACGCTGTATTAGATCATATGCTCATAACATATTTAGTGTAGAGCAGACAAAAATCGCCCTCAGTCCTTTTGATGACAAGCGCTATCTGTTAAAAGACTCAAATGATACTTTACCCTGGGGCCACTACAGCTTCTAAATTCATTTTTACTTTCAAGATATATGTATAAGTAATATTTGATGTAGTTATGTTATTAGTCTATGTTTATTTATTTTAAATAAAACAGCATATTGGTAACTTTGTTTTTTATTTTTAGCAGACATATATTTTTAAATAACCTGCAATTTTCCGTCTACATATACAGCAATGATCTATTTTCAGTGAACAATCAAAGCAACTAGCAAAGTGTCTGCATGGTATAACAACAATTGTCATTTCATTAGTTAAGCAAATTTTACAAGTATTACTATTAGAATCAGTGTGGGGATTTGGTGGGCAGTCTCTAAGCAATAAACATTTAGCTGATCGCTTTTTGTGAAGCTCTGTAATATCATCATAAGGTAAAAGATTTTTGAGCTCTAAGCCACAGCAATGACAAGTGATCCTGTCACCGTAGCCCGTGTAAAAGAAGCCGGCGATGGCAAGCTCGGTGGGTGTCTGCTTCAAGGCAATAGGCCAGTCTTTGAACGTCTCAAGTCTACTCTCAAACGTCACTTTGCTTTTATGTCTGATAGGTCTGGTGATGTGGTAAGTGTCATCAAAATCAAAAAAGCGACAATATGGATTCCAGTCCAGATGATCGGCAACAGGGTCATCACCATCTTCCCAGTTGAAACCACGTGTATCACAAAATGGGCATTCAACAGCGTAATTTAAGCTGCTATCGGATTCTATTGCATCTTGTCGGTAGATAAACCCTGCTCTTGCTAACTTTTCAGCAAAGAAGCCGGAAGGCCAGTTTTCAAATGCAGGTAATCCATTTTCATATATTTGGCGGTATTCTCGACACTCCATGGTGTAGAACTGATGAAATAAACAACAAATAATGTTTTTATAATAATAAATATGTTCTTTTAATGCAATATATAATGGAGACATGTCATCTAAACAAAATGGTTTTAACAATTTTTCAATCGGTAAACGATTTAGTAAATTTGACCATAAACAAATTTCATCTATTATTTTATAATAAAAAGTACAGAAATTTAAGCGCTCCAAATTATTTTACTTGAGATAATAGGGTTAATAGCTAAGAGTTCAACCAAATCACTATAATCCAAATATAGTGCGCAAATGTTTTTCATCACCATCACTTGTTTCACATCTTCATACTGGATCTGGGATAGATGGAGACAATCTCCGCAGGTCACTGGGGCAGCAAACTCTGGAGGTGAAGCATTTTCAAAAAAGTTTGTTTTCAGGAGCTTGAGCTCAATGATGACATCTTCCCACTCGTACATAGTCATTACAATTTTCGTTGGTGTTCCAGCGGCTACAGGTGTTTTTTGCAAGATAACCACTGGAGAATAGGATCCTTTACGGTAGCGGCCATCATTCAAGTTGAAGTCCTTAGCTATTGTAATAAAGCCAAAACGATTTCGCCAGCATTCCGAACACATTGCCTTAAATTTATCATAGTCCATGTCGGGAGACACGTGCTCATCAAAGACGTGCTTCAAATTTACCTCATCTTGTCTGAATATGACAATTACGTTGCAATTGTCTGAATCAGTTGCTTAGGTATTTTGCTGTACATTTTGCATAAATATATTGAATCGATATTCCTGTGCCTTCCCATCGAAAAAAATTCTGAATCTTGTTTTGTTTATCACCATTCACATCATCGAAAATGAATACTGAACATTCGCGTGCCTCACTCGGATCAATTACTTCTTCGTTGTCTTTAAAGGAAAAATACGATACACCTTTAACCAGCTTGAGAACGTCTTGTAAGAGTTGGTACTTTGGTTGGTAGAGCGACTTGAAGTAGATGTAGACGTTCTCGAATCGTACGCCGTTTTCATTGAATAGCATGATAACGATGCTTGGTCTTTCCGCAACCACTAGGACCGCATAATGCTGCTTGTAGGGAATTTGGTAACAATTGTCCGTGTCGAATTGCTGATGACAACGATTCTTCGACAAAGTCCTAATTTTCGATAGGCAGTTGGACATCTTGTTGCTTCATATACATCTTACTATATACTGACATCATCCTTATTGCGGATACTAATTAAATATGCAGTCTATCTCAGTTTCAATCAGTATCATGCTAACAAGCAGCCAATTTTCAGTCATGTCTGTGATCATCACATTGAAAGGTCGCAGCCCAATACTGTCGATTCATCTTCAACCATCTATTCAGTTGGATCCCAACTACAACTACGGACTAGCTTTATTGAGTTTTCACTCGTTCAACAGCATCCCAAACATTGAGAGAGGTGACAAGATCTCCCTGTTTGACGATCACAACACGCAAACATTCATCGACTTGCCTGAAGGTTCATACGAAATTGGAGACATCGAAGCTTATACTAGAACACTTGGCATTCATTTGGCAAAGGACGTTGAGAATATTTTCTCATTGAAAACCAACAACAATACTCTCAAGTGTAAACTTTTCAGCAGCAAGTACCCTGTGGACTTTCAACTGCAAGACAGCATCGGTGATATTCTGGGCTTCTCTAAACAACTGCTACAACGCAATCAAGTTCACAGTTCCGATTTACCAGTGACCATTATCAAGGTGCGTACCATCCACGTTGATAGCAACATCACATTGGAAGCCTTCTACAGCAACAATCCTTCACACACCATTTACGAGTTTGCCGTTGCAGGTGATCCTGGTTTTGCTATCGACAAAACACCTTAGCATTTAATCTATTTGCCGATTAACAGAAGCGAAATACATAACCACACATTACAAATTTTGAATCAAGACTCTGAACTTGTGAATTTTCGTGGTGAAGTAATCATCATTCTACTTGAGCTGAAACAACTACAATAATAATGGGTCGACTTGTATTTGATGAAGAACCATATAAGAAGTCAACCGCTCCTCGACTACCATCAGTTTCTATGAAACCTCTCAAGAGATCACTCAAGCTCTCAAACAGATTGTTTCTACAAACGCTCGGCTACCATGTCAACTCCTCAAATGTTCGATATCTTCCGCAAACCAAATTTTGATGATAGTGTAAGACGCGAGGGGTTGCGAACCTACTATCTATACGTCAAGTCATTCGGCAACAATGATATCGTTGAAATCACCGCCAATCAAACAGATTGTTGGTTTTCCATGGAATTTTCCACATAAAGTGTATATGAATGCCGCCTATAAAACTTTTCAGATGTACATTCCATTGGAACGTTTGTTTTCCATCTTCAACGACTACAAGCAGGTGATGTGTCGTAAACAAACAATTCGTCTGGTGCGAAGCCGTAGCGATGATGATTGCCTTATAATCACTGCTATCAAGGACAAAGTGACAATAAACAACATCGAACTCAAAGTCCGTCACATTTTTCCAAAGGATGACGTCAAATTGAATTTACTGCAAGCCGTCAAAGCAGATTCCAGTATAATTTTACCGTTTCGTAAATGGGAGCTAAATGAGTTGCCTGCTCTCAAAACAGGTGCTACTCGTGAAATTTGGGCTGTGAAGACGTGTGCCGCACTGGAAAGCCCTCGTTACGTTATCTTAGCCTTCCAAACGGATCGCCACAGCAACATCAAAGAAGATCCCACGGAATTTGATAATATTCACATTTCCAATATTCGTCTAAATTTAAACAGCGAATTTTGGCCTATGGAGAGATTTGATTTAGATTTTTCAAAGAGTGAGTACGGTGAGGCATACAAAAGGTATACGGACTCTACTGGATTATGTTGCATACAAGACGCACACCCTATTCGTCATCGATTGCTCCCGACGTGAGGACACCATGTAATCCTCGACCGTAGATATTCGCCTGGATATTGAAAGCCAGACAGGATTTCCCGATAAGACCCGAGCTTTCTGCATGATTATCCACGATTGCCTAATGAAATTTTTCCCACTTAGTGGATTTGTCCGAAGCTTATATTAGATCACTCAGCTGTTTAGAAAATCAGTTTCGGTACAGCTTTTCAACTGTTCACCATGGAAATTGCAATAGTCGACATTCAAGGTTTCGAAATCGAGGGAAGATTTGTTCCCAGAGAATTGGTTATCAAGACACGTAAACGCACAGGTGTGTTTTTGTTTAAACCACCCAAACCGTTTAACTATCTATCAGCAGCAGACAAAAGACAAATACGATATTTGGAACAACGGCTACATGGACTCCACTACTCTGATGGCGACTACGATTTGAAAACTATGAACTATGAACGATATATTGAGAATTTTCCTAACCAAATGCACTCATATATATGTACGAGGCCATCAGAAATATGACTTTTTATTTATCAAGTTATTTGAAGAGCTGAAAATTCACAATTTGAGAAAACTGCTTAACGAAGATGGGGAATCATACTATCACCTAATCAATCTGGAGAACTTCAAAGACCCTGTGGAATGTCTTCGATGCACATTCCATAGAGAATATTCAAAAAAATGTATGAATTAGACCTTGCGGTTTCAGTTCAATGCTGGTTCAATGCAAGTATATAATTGACGAAGGACCTTTAGCGGAACAATCAATAAACACGTGCCGTCACATAAACGAATCACCAAATAAAAGTTATCACTAACCTTTTATGTCGAAGCTCTGGTGTTTTCTTGGTTCTTCTTTCTTCAGAGGCTAGCCCCGTGAACAGTTTTTTAGAGCTTCTTCTGGACAACACGTTACACAAAAAATAGCGACGTAATGTTCATTGATTGAGCATACAAAAAATGCGGGTTTAACAACAAATGATGCGCTTTTGTAAACACAAAAGAAACAAAATGAAAGCGGTTTAGCGGTCGTTACGAATGAAGCTACTAACTCGCGAAATCGTAACGCAAAAAACAACAATAAGCGCCGTCTCTTCAGACGGGAACAAAGCGACCGAAAAGTTCGGAGTACATTACACACCTCCCAAGCGTCTTAACAGCTAGGGATCCGAAACACGAAATGTCAATACAGTCTATATTTTACACGCAAAAACACACTTACAATTAGCATTAGCGCGACGGAATGTTTTAGAAAAGGTGCAGAAGTTTAAAAATCAATGAAGTAATTCAATCAAATTGAACACAATACACTAAACAAATTGCGGGAACGCACCACACTGTTAACCTGCAACCTTCTGACTCTCCATGCATTTTACACTGCTGCTGCAATGGTCCAGTACGATGTGCAAAAGAAAATGTTGATGTAGTTTATTATTGGCTTGAATAGTGTGTTACATAGATAAAAGATTGTATATAACTATGTATATATATAGTAGATAAGAGTATATAAGCTATGGGTGTTCTAGCGCAAAATCGACCAAAAATACATGTAATTTTCCATAAGAGATTCTAAGGTTAAAATTAGCGAAAATTTACCCCGATGACCTTGAAATCGCCTACTTGAGCGAGCCTGGTTTTGTGGTTTAGAGGCGAGAAACGGCGTAATTAGCGCCATTTTGGGGTGTAAATGTCATATTTACGGGTGTTTTCATCATGTTTAAGGCCCTTTTGACATTAGGCGGGGGTGAAATTCAATTGAGGGTGTCATTTGTTCTGCGAACGTGGGGTCCGCGTTTTCGGACTGTAGCGGACTGCGGGGGGCTCCGACTAGGGCTGTGGGGGCTGAAGGGGGGCCGCAATTTAGGTTATGTTAGTGACAGCTGTCGAGGGAGGGGGCCGCGATTTAGGTTATGTTAGTGATGGCTGTCAACGAAGGGGGCCGCGATTTAGATTATGTTAGAAGAGTGATGGTAGTCGGGGGCTGTGATTTAGGTTATGTTAGTGATGGCTGTCAACGAAGGGGGCCGCGATGTAGATTATGTTGGAAGAGTGATGGTAGTCGGGGGGCCGCGGCTTAGGTTATGTTAGAGGTTCGTGGGGTTTGCTTAACACGTTACACAGGGGAGTGTTGGCTGCGGTGCCATCTTGCAGCGTTGGTGTGTTGCGTATGTCGCAGGGGTGCACGCCATCTGTTGGTGGTTGTGGTAGTTAGAAAGAAAAAAAGCTGTGGTAGGGTTTTGAGCTATATGGTTATTAATATAACAGTTTCTTCGGGAGAATAGGTATCTGAGTGTTGAAGGTAAATTTTTAATAGGTTGAAATTTAATCAATAGAGTATGCTATTAGGTTGTATGTATGCTTGACATGTGTAGTGATGTTGGCAAAGTGATAGACTTGCGCAGTAATGTTATATAACTAATAGACGTGCGCAGTAATGTTGTGTGACTGTAGACATGCGCGGTGATGTTGTGTGAGTGTGAAACATTTGCAGTGATGTTGTTTGACTGTTAGACATACGCAGTGATGATGTACGAGTGTTAGACATGCGCAGTGATGTTATGTGACTGTTAGACATACGCAGTGATGATGTAGGAGTGTTAGACATGCTCAGTGATGTTATGTGACTGTTAGACATGCGCAGTAATGGTGTGTGACTGTTAGACATGCGCAGTGATGATGCGTGAGTGATAGACATGCGCAGTGATGTTGTGTGACTGTTAGAAATACGCAGTAATGTTGTGTGACTGTTAGACATGTGCAGTGATGTTGTGTGAGTGTAAGACTTGCAAAAGGTTAAATTGTATATGAAAACGTATAAAATAAGCTATCGTCCCATAAAAGAACAGAAATTTTGGCGGGAAGCTTAAAAATATGTACGAAAACGGTATTTAGATGTAGGTTATCAGAGTGGTGGTTTAACAGATTCAACTATCGAAAATGATAGTTGATATCTTATAGAAGGAATGCAAGGAACAGTATAGTAGAAATGGGATAGTGGGAAACGAGATTATAGGCAACGAGATTGCTGAAGTTGGTTGGCAGAACGCCGGAAACGAAAATGGTTGGAACGATATAGCGGAGCGGGATGTTTGAAGTTGGTTGACTGAACGCGGGAAACGGGAATGGTATGAATGACCTAGTGAGATCGGGAACAAAATAGCTGGAACAGGATATTGGAAAGGAGCGCGCTGGATGGTTGGACCAGAGACGAAACAAATGGGTTGGAGCCACTACAAAAGCTAGAAACACCCCGTAAAAACGACTGGAACCGTAGAAATCGCTGTAGGAAATGGTTGAAGCCACTACAAATGCTAGAAACGGCCCATAGAAACGACTAGAACCATAGAAACGGCTGTTGGAAATGGTTGGAGCCACTACAAACGCTAGAAACGACTCGAACCGTAGAAATCGCTGCTGGAAAAAGTTGGAGCCACTACAAAAGCTAAAAACAGCCCGTAGAAACGACAGGGACAGTAGAAACGGCTGGTAGAATGGTTGGAGACGCTATAAAAGCTAGAAATATCCCGTAGAAACGACTAGAAACTTATAAAATTCCTGCTAGAAATGGTTGGAGATGTTACAAAAGCTAGAAACGCCCCGTAGAAACGACTGGGACAGTAGAAACGGCTGGTAGAATGGTTGGAGCCGCTACAAAAGCTAGAAACGTCCCGTAGAAACGACTAGAACCTTAGAAATCGCTGCTAGAAATGGTTGGAGACGCTACAAAAGCTAGAAACGTCGCGTAGAAAGGACTGGGACAGTAGAAACGGCTGGTAGAATTGGTGGAGCCGCTACAAAAGTTAGAAACGTCCCGTAGAAACGACCTGGGACAGTAGAAACGGCTGGTAGAATGGTTGGAGCCGCTACAAAAGCTAGAAATGTCCCGTAGAAACGACTAGAAACTTAGAAACGGTTGGGAGAATGGTTGGAGACGCTACAAAAGCTAGAAACGTCCCGTAGAGACGACTAGAAACTTAGAAATCCCTGCTAGAAATGGTTGGAGACGCTACAAAAGCTAGAAACGTCGCGTAGAAAGGACTGGGACAGTAGAAACGGCTGGTAGAATGGTTGGAGCCGCTACAAAAGTTAGAAACGTCCCGTAGAAACGACCTGGGACAGTACAAACGGCTGGTAGAATGGTTGAAGCCACTACAAAAGCTAGAAATGTCCCGTAGAAACGACGGGGGCAGAAGAAATCCCTGGTAGAATGGTTGGAGCCGTTACAAAAGCTAGAAACGTCCCGTAGAAACATAGAAATCCCTGGTAGAAATGGGTGAAGCCCTACAAAAGCTAGAAACGTCCCGTAGAAACGACTGGGACAGTAGAAACGGCTGGTAGAATGGTTGGAGCCGCTACAAAAGCTAGAAACGTCCCGTAGAAACGACAGGGACGGTAAAAATGGCTGGTAGAAATGGTTGAAGCCCTACAAAAGCTAGAAACGACCCGTAGAAACGACTGGGACAGCAGAAACGGCTGGTAGAATGGTTGGAGCCTCTACAAAAGCTAGAAACGGCCCATAGAAACGACTGGTACAGTAGAAACGGCTGATAGAATGGTTGGAGACACTACAAACGGGTGAAATGACTGGTACAGTAGCAACGGCTGATAGAATGGGAAATGTCCCGTAGAAACGACTAGAAACTTAGAAATCCCTGGTAGAAATGGTTGAACCTACTACAAAAGCTAGAAACGTCCCGTAGAAACTTAAACTTAAAAATATGTACGAAAACGGTATTTAGATGTAGGTTACCAGAGTGGTGGTTTAACAGATTCAACTATCGAAAATGATAGTTGATATCTTATAGAAGGAATGTAAGGAACAGTATAGTAGAAATGGGATAGTGGGAAACGAGATTATAGGCAACGAGATTGCTGAAGTTGGTTGGCAGAACGCCGGAAAATGTTGGTTCGGTCGATCCTAACCTACCCTTAAGTCGTTCAATCGATCTTAATCTAACCTCAGTTGATACCATCTAACCGCCCTGTTTGAAAGGCCTCCCTCCCCCTTTATTATGACGTCATACGCTACTCATGTTCATCGTTGGTTGGTTACTTATTACTAAGAGCTAACAGAACCATACATCTCTGTTTTTCGCGGTTGATGGACTTGGGAGCTACACGATGAACTACGTTCCTCAAGCGTTTCACTACCTGAGACTGTATTCTGTTAGAAACAACGTTCAGAACTTCATGATGACGTTCCGATGCCTTGACAGATTCCTTATTTAAAAGGTTTTTCATAATTATTACAGACCCCAGCGAATTATTTACGTTTGTGTTTGGTATCAACAAACTACCTAAATTGTGAATAATGATCTTGCTGCATTCAAAATTTTACAAACGAAACACTGTTCCGGTAATGCTATAGACATATTCTCGGTAACTAGTACTCAACTGCCTATTTTTTTATTTAAATGGAAATAGAACAATCTCACTTGAATTATTTTAAAGAGTGGCGTTCGTGCAGTGGAAATCTTTTCAATAACGTTTGTAATTATATGTTAGGGTGTGTTAGAGACCTAGTACGAATTCCGTCCCTAATAGTTGATATGTTGAGGTCTCGTGGTCTGTTTGAATAAACCAATGAGAGAGGAATCATTTTGATAGATACTTAAGAGAAAAAGTGAGACATCATATTCCTTGAACAGGTTATGTTTCTTGTTATATAGAGGAAATGACCGACTAATGACGCCGCAAAAAAAAAAGATTACCCTATTTCCTTAGATCTCGGAAAATTATGGCTTTGATCTTAAGTAGTAAATGCTTCGTATGTTATGATCCAAAAGCAGACATATTAGTTACATATACTAATGGTAGGTGGTCTGCTGATAAACTAGACAATGAGAGTGATGACGTCACCGAAATTGATACTCATGAAAATGCTGTTCAATAGCACATTTTTGATTCAATATATATATATATGCCTTGGAGTAAACTTTTCAATTTCATACAATATGCTTATAAACTTATGGATTATGTTTCCGTTATTTGGTGTGTTCACAATTATAACCCTGTGAGTTGCTAGTTTTAAATTTTGTATGTGTGTAGTTTAATATGTTGGTTACGTTTTCTTAAATGTTATTCATTATGTATAAACTCGTGCATAGGAATGTATTTTCTATTATCTAACACTCGTACATCTTACAAACAAATTCGGATTATTCACATTGATATTGAAGGACATGCCAACACATGTTTAATGGCTTTTGTTTGTTGCACAACGAAGTCCACCCATCCTTGGCCAAGATTTTCTGGCCTGTTGAATGTGAAAGACCCTCCATGTTCAATTCTATATCTACATGATTTAAAACAAAAAATATTTAAACCATATGACTTTTATTTCCCAGTTTAGATTGTCAACTCTTTCTACCAACAGTAATGTAATTCAAAGAAAAGTGTTATTGGAAGAATAATATTGTTACATCAAATAGCCCTTACAGTATTTCAAATGATTGATTGAAACTCTAAGATACGAATAAATTCATTTCTAATGGATACTTCTGTTTTGACAAATTATAACCTTCGCTAACATCTTCACTCAAGCTTAAGAAAACCGCAATGAATGATAGTGATGCAGATATCAAATAAAGCACAAACATCGTATATTTTTAGAATATTTGAATGATTAATTTTTATTTAACAGGAATTTTTACTCAGTATTTTACAACATTTATTTTAAATAATTTTCTTTTTCGGTGGTGTGTTGTTGTCTGTGTGCGGTGTTGAAAGGCTGCCTTTTCAACTAAATATTTTGAATTTTCAGCTATGAGAAATAATGAAATAATCTCAACCATTAAGTCTTGTAATAGATTATTTAATACGCATATAATTATCTGAAAACATGTTAATTTGATGCTACGAATTTTGTTGTGCCTCCATTTACAAACTTTTGAATGCTTTGGGTGTTTTATCTTCATTGTGTATAACGAAGATACATAACCTGTATAACGAATATCATATGTACCGTTTAAGAGGTCGTGACTATATGAACTGGAAGCTACAGAAATAACAAGGTTCGTTTTAGCAAGCGTTCTAATCAGAAGTAAATTTCTAGTACTTACATATTTATGGTAGTAAAACAATGTCTTGTAATTAGAATTATTTTCAAACAAGCAACATATTATGATATTATATCAGCGTCAGTTTAGAAGGTATTATGTTTTAATACGCTTCAAGTAAAATTTACGACCTCCCTGAACCTAACTACAAGAATTCTCCCCATCTTGAATTTGTAATCTTTCTTCCAGCCAACTATGCCAGGACGCCCTTTATCACTTTGAGCTCTATATCCTTTTGAGAACACTGATTTGATTGTGGTTCACGACAGTTGCGTCTAGTAACCTTTTCCAGTGACAAATTCTAGTGACAAAACTTTTTACTGAATAACACTTTTTTACCTGTGGTTGACTAGTAACTCTGTCCATGTAATCTGTTAATCACTCAATACGAATCCCTCCAGTTCCACTAATTTTCTCAACATTCCAACTTTTTATCCTTCCAACAATCCAGTAACAGTTGCTACTGACTACCCTTCAGTCTGTTTGTTTCAGATATTTCTATTCAAACATCCTGCATTCACGTTTCTAGAATTCGTATTCCTACCATTCTGTTTCTCCCATTCCCATCACAACTCTACAGCGCATGTTCTAACAATCAAACTTTATGTCTTTTCCAACATTCCTGGTCTATACTTTTTGCTACGGATTTGTTTCAAACCATTTCTACCCTTTGCAACGTTTCTGCTTCAACAGTTCAATCATTTCTATCAACCGTTTCTACTGTACCAGTCGTTTTTACAGGCCTAGCCTTTGTACCGGTTTCAAACGTTTCTACCCTTTGCAATGCCCTTACTTCAACCATTCAATTATTTCTAAGTTTCTACGGGACGTTTCTAGCTTTTGTAGTAGATTCAACCATTTCTACCAGGGATTTCTAAGTCCCTAGTCGTTTCTACGGGACATTTCCCATTCTAACAGCCGTTTCTACTGTACACAACATTACTGCGTATTTCTAACATTCACACAACATCACTGCGCATGTCTATCACTCACGCATCATCACTGCGCATGTCTAACAGTCACACCATTACTGCGCATGTCTATCACTCACGCACCATCACCGCGCATGTCTAACAGTCACACACCATTACTGCGCATGTCTAACACTCGTACATCATCACTGCGTATTTCTAACAGTCACATAACATCACTGCGCATGTCTAACACTCGTACATCATCACTGCGTATGTCTTAACAGTCAAACAACATCACGCATCACACAACGCTGCAAGATGGCACCGCAGCCAACACTCCCCTGTGTAACCTGTCAAGCAAACCCCGCGAACCTCTAACATAACCTAAGTCGCGGCCCCCCGACTACCGTCACTCTTCCAACATAATCTAAATCGCGGCCCCCTTCGTTGACAGCCGTCACTAACATAACCTAAATCGCGGCCCCTCTTCGTTGACAGCCATCACTAACATAACCTAAATCACAGCCCTCGACTACCATCACTCTTCTAGCATAACCAAAATCGTGGCCCCCCTTCGTTGACAGCCATCACTAACATAACCTAAATCGCGGCCCCTTCCCTCGACAGCTGTCACTAACATAACCTAAATCGCGGCCCCCCTTCAGCCCCCCTTCAGCCCCCACAGCCCTAGTCGGAGCCCCCCGCAGTCCGCTACAGTCCGAAAAACGCGGCCCCCACGTTCGCAGAACAAATGACACCCTCAATTGAATTTCACCCCCGCCTAATGTCAAAGGGGCCTTAAACATGATGAAAACACCCCTAAATATGACATTTACACCCCAAAATGGCGCTAAATACGCCGTTTCTCGCCTCTAAACCTCAAAATCAGGCTCGCTCACGTAGGCGATTTCAAGGTCATCGGGGTAAATTTTCGCTAATTTTAACCTTAGAATCTCTTATGGGAAATTACATGTATTTTTGGTCTATTTTGCGCTAGAACACCCATAGCTTATATACTGATAAGCAAAGCGGTTTCTGGTGGAGCGGAAGTGGGCATAAAGGTAACCAGTCATCGAGTTCTCACCAGGAGCTGCTACCAAGCTGTTGGTAGTTGGTGTTTGGATAAGAAGCAGAAGCCATTCGGAAGAAGACATTGGGGGTGGTCGTAGAGGGGTGCGCGAAAGACATTTGGGTGTGTCGCAGAGGTGCGCACCATCTGTTGTTAATAAATGAAAGCAATTGTATTGTGGGTTGCGTGTGTTGCAGGGGTGAGCGCCATCTGTTGTTGGTTGTGGTGGTTAGAAAGAAAAACAGTTAAATACTTGGCCGGTTATCGAACGCGACTTGCCTGATTACAAAGTCAGGTGTCCACCGAGCTGCGCGAATGCGGTTAATCTAGAAATGTTTATGTGAAAAGGTATGGTATATGCCCGTTGCGCGTGCGCGTGTTTTTGAGCGTTGTTCGGTTGGCGGGTTGGAAATTTGATACTAGATTTTGGATGGGGGGATATGGTATTTAGTTGGCTGTAAAAAAAAGTAAAATCTTGCTAACGCCTGCATGCGCGAGAACGTCCACTCCTTCGAGTCTACAGTTTTCGTAAGCGAGCGCCTACCTGCGCAAGAACGGCAACTCCTTCGAGTTTCTGATCTTGTCGGATGATTCAATGCATTGAACGCCTGCATGCGCGAGAACGTCCACTCCTTCGAGTCTTAATAGTTTTTGTAAGCGAGCGCCAGCCTGCGCAAGAACGGCAACTCCTTCGAGTCTGTGATTTTGTCGGATGATTCAAGGCCAAGCGTAATAATTTTGTGACTTGAAAATTTTTTTAATGATGAATCAAGAATTTGATATTATGGTTTCTAGTAGCCTGCTAATAATTTTTAGAATAAAGTAACGAACGAGGTTCAAGAAGAGCAGAGTGTCTCACCAACTACTGTTGAATGCAGATCGATAAAAATGACTTTACTTGAATCAAGTTTTATAATATTCACATTAATTTTGAAAAATGTCTTGTATTAATATACCTTATGGAACCAAGGACATAGCTGTATGCCCTTCAGGGAACTGTTTTAATCGCTCCAACTATACATTAATGGCTCGAGATAGATTAAACGATGGACGGTTGCCTGTATATTTTGCTCGCCTGTCAAACACAACAAAAAATTTCAAACTGAAGCTGATATTTTCTGATGACACTGAAGGTGACACTGATTGGATTTCAGCAGCATCTTGCCAAGATGAAAAAAAATTACTATCGAACTGCTCAATGACTACACGTGATGCCAACCTACAAGAGGAGCTCCACAAAGTGCTAATTCTTATTTGTGTAACACTCCCTACAATTACAATATTCTTACTTAAATTAATTGTGAAATGTATAAGGAAAAGAATGAATAATTAAAACACAGTTAATATAATAATAAACTACATCAACATTTTCTTTTGCACATCATACTGGATCATTGCAGCGGCAGTGAAAAATACATGGAGAGTCAGAAGGTTTCAGGTAAACAGTGTCTTTGAAGTTCTCCAGATTGATTAAGTAATGGTGTGATTCCCTATCTTCGTTAAGCAGTTTTCTCAAATTGTGAATTTTCAGCTCTTCAAATAACTTGATAAATAAAAAGTCATATTTCTGATGGCCTCGTACATATATGTGCGTGCATTTGGTTAGGAAATTCTCAATATATCGTTCATAGTATTCAAGTCGTAGTCGCCATCAGAGTAGTGGAGTCCATGTAGCCGTTGTTCCAAATATCGTATTTGTCTTTTGTCTGCTGCTGATAGATAGTTAAACGGTTTGGGTGGTTTAAACAAAAACACACCTGTGCGTTTACGTGTCTTGATAACCAATTCTCTGGGAACAAATCTTCCCTCGATTTCGAAACCTTGAATGTCGACTATTGCAATTTCCATGGTGAACAGTTGAAAAGCTGTACCGAAACTGATTTTCTAAACAGCTGAGTGATCTAATATAAGCTTCGGACAAATCCACTAAGTGGGAAAAATTTCATTAGGCAATCGTGGATAATCATGCAGAAAGCTCGGGTCTTATCGGGAAATCCTGTCTGGCTTTCAATATCCAGGCGAATATCTACGGTCGAGGATTTCATGGTGTCCTCACGTCGGGAGCAATCGATGACGAATAGGGTGTGCGTCTTGTATGCAACATAATCCAGTAGAGTCCGTATACCTTTTGTATGCCTCACCGTACTCACTCTTTGAAAAATCTAAATCACATCCTACACCCTATAGGCCAAAATTCGCTATTTAAATTTAGACGAATATTGGAAATGTGAATATTATCAAATTTCGTGGGATCTTCTTTGATGTTGCTGTGGCGATCCGTTTGGAAGGCTAAGATAACGTAACGAGGGCTTTCCAGTGCGGCACACGTCTTCACAGCCCAAATTTCACGAGTAGCACCTGTTTTGAGAGCAGGCAACTCATTTAGCTCCCATTTACGAAACGGTAAAATTATACTGGAATCTGCTTTGACGGCTTGCAGTAAATTCAATTTGACGTCATCGTTTGGAAAAATGTGACGGACTTTGAGTTCGATGTTGTTTATTGACTCTTTGTCCTTGGTAGCAGCATCCGTGATTATAAGGCAATCATCATCGCTACGGCTTCGCACCAGATGAATTGTTTGTTTACCACACATCACCTGCTTGTAGTCGTTGAAGACGGAAAACAAATGTCCCAATGGAATGTACATGGGAATAATTTTATCGGCGGCATTCATATACGCTTTTTGTGGAAAATTCCACCCGGCTATGAATAGGTCTTTTGAACTCTTGGGGTCGTAGCACAAGTATCCACGAATTGTACTCACGCCACCAGGGTCTCTCACGGTTTCAATATCCTTGCCGCACAACTCGTACGTAACGCAGTCGAAGAAGAAAGCCCCAGCATTTGGTGATAGAGAAACATCTCCATTGCCTGCTGTCTTCACCACTTGTCCCTAGATTGAGATGCAGGAATCAGCCATGGAAAACCCACAATCTGTTTGATTGACGGTGATTTCAACGATATCATTGTTGCCGGATGACTTGACGTATGGATAGTAGGTTCGCAACTCCTCGCTTCTTACACTATCATCAAAATTTGGTTTGCGGAAGATATCGAACATTTGAGGAGTTGACATGGTAGCCGAGCGTTTATAGAAACAATCTGTTTGAGAGCGTGAGTGATCTCTTGAGAGGTTTCATAGAAACTGATGGTAGTCGAGGAGCGGTTGACTTCTTATATGGTTCTTCATCAAATACAAGTCGACATTATTATTGTAGTTGTTTCAGCTCAAGTCGCATGATGATTTCTTCACCACGAAAATTCACAAGTTTAGAGTCTTGATTCAAAGATTGTAATGTGAGGTTATGTATTACGCTTCTGTTAATCGGCAAATAGATTAAATGCTGAGGTGTTTCGTCGAGAGCAAAACCAGGATCAACTGCAACGGCAAACTCGTAAATGGTGTGTGAAGGAGTGTTGTTGTAGAAGGCTCCCGATGTGATGTTGCTATCAATGTGTAAATCGGAACTGTGAACTTGATTGCATTGTAGCAGTTGTTTAGAGAAGCCCAGAATATCACCGATGCTGTCTTGCGGTTGAAAGTCCACAGGGTACTTGCTGCTGAAAAGTTTACACTTGAGAGTATTGTTGTTGGTTTTCAATGAGAAAATATTCTGAACGTCCTTTGCCAAATGAATGCCAAGTGCCTTTCTAGTATAAGCTTCGATGTCCCCAATTTCGTATGAACCTTCAGGCAAGTCGATGAATGTTTAGTGTTGTGATCGTCAAACAGGTAGATCTTGTCACCTCTCTCAATGTTTGGGATGATGTTGTACGAGTGAAAACTCAATAAAGCTAGTCCGTAGTTATAGTTGGGATCCAACTGAATAGATGGTTGAAAATCAATCGACAGTATTGGGCTGCGACCTTTCAATGTGATGATCACAGACATGACTGAAAATTGGCTGCTTGTTAGCTGCTAATAAAGGTAAAGGTAAAACAAAAATAATGTAAAATATTTATTTTTTATTATAGATAAATTTCAAGCATAAATGGACACAATTTGATTGATTGTATGTCTGATAAGAGTCATTGTTGTAGAGGATTTTCACTTCACTGCTAAAGTAGTTGGCTAATTCTCGGGGTGGTTTCAAACATCCAAAGCTATCAAAGTACTGAACGGTGTTTCCATTTCGTACATAAGCTACCCAATGCGTACCGTGACGACTGCTGGTATCCAAATTAACGATGGCAGACTCACTTGTTTGCGAATGTTTAGGTAAGGCGTCTCGCATAAATACTCCCCTAAAGTGGGGGATCTTCAAATGTTTGGCATTTTGCTCAAGCTCGTGTTTGTAGACTGCTCGATTGGGTAGCTTTATTGGGAGCTTTTTTGCTTCTTTAAGTAAAGCCCGAAGCCGTTGCGGGACTTTTTAAGAAAAATACCGCTTTCTTTCTTCGCCAGCTCTTCCATGGCTTGATTATGGCGCTGGTCCTCCTCCAATTTCTTGCGGACGTTCTTTGCATCTGTCACTGCTTTGGCTACTCCACTGGCTTCCCCGGCAAGAGCTCCAAGTGCTGACAACCCCGCAAATAGGGGTATTAGTGGGAGAAAACCATCAACTTTCGACTGAAAATTAATGACTCGAGGTACATGGATTTTCTTGCGACCGCCTGCCTTCTTAATGACTGCTTTGGCTGGTCTCAACGCCAATGTCTTACGGACATCACTTCCAGAGCTGGCAACAGCTCTCTTGATTGGTAGAACCACATTCTGTCGAAAAGATTTTTTTCCAAATCGTTTTTTGATTCCAAGCCCCATTTTGCGTTTAGCCTTCATGCCTGTAGTTATAAGCCAAGAAGCTGCTTTTTCTCCAAGTGAAGCGTCCTTTGACTTGAATCTCTCCCAGACTCGATTTTCCAACTCGTAATCAGCCTTATGACGATCCGCCAAAGACTTGTATTTATTGTAGGCGATATTGTGCGCTCGACAAGCAGTGTCTGTCTTATTGATTCCCTGCTGACCCTTGGAGAGACGGTCTTGAAGTTTTGTACCGGGTCCACAAAACTGATAACCAGGGAAATGTAGTTCAAATGGTAATTTATTGATTGCGCTATTCAGTAGACTACCTCCGTTGGGAGTTAGCATGATACTGATTGAAACTGAGATAGACTGCTGTATTTAATTAGTATCCGCAATAAGGATGATGTCAGTATATAGTAAGATGTATATGAAGCAACAAGATGTCCAACTGCCTATCGAAAATTTGGACTTTGTCGAAGAATCGTTGTCATCAGCAATTCGACACGGACAATTGTTACCGAATTCCCTACGAGCAGCATTCTGCGGTCCTAGTGGTTGCGGAAAGACCAAGCATCGTTATCACTGCTATTCAATGAAAACGGCGTATGATTCGAGAACGTCTACATCTATTCCAAGTCGCTCTACCAACCAAAGTACCAGCTCTTAAAAGACGTTCTCAAGCTGGTTAAAGGTGTATCGTATTTTTCCTTTAAAGACAACGAAGAATTAATTGATCCGAGTGAGGCACGCGAATGTTCAGTATTCATTTTCGATGATGTGAATGGTGATAAACAAAACAAGATCCAGAATTTTTTTTCGATGGGAAGGCACAGGAATATCGATTCAATATATTTATGCCAAACGTACAGCAAAATACCTAAGCAATTGATTCGAGACAATTGCAACGTAATTGTCATATTCAGACAAGATGAGGTAAATTTGAAGCACGTCTTTGATGAGCACGTGTCTCCTGACATGGACTATGATAAATTTAAGGCAATGTGTTCGGAATGCTGGCAAAATCGTTTTGGCTTTATTACAATAGTTAAGGACTTCAACTTGAATGATGGCCGCTACCGTAAAGGATTCGATAAATATATAAAGGTTGAATAACCATGATTGCTATTAGTTGATAAAAATGTCTTCATTGAGTAGCAACATTGCTGCTACTGCTCGAAAGAAAAAGATCAAGCATTTGGCACGTTCTATCCGCAAAACATATGTCAGCCTCAAACTGGGAAAGTCGGAACACGATGAAACATTGAATAAGCTTTTTGGACCGGTAATGACACCTGAACTACGGCAAAAGTTCTCACTAAGATGCCAACACAGACCATTAAACGTGAAGTAATTAAACAAGAAGTGCAGGAGCTGCCACGAGTCAAAAAACATGAGTTGGAAGAGACACAATATCTCGATGAAGAACCAATCGCTGAAACTAGTATGCATACCAATGATGATGATGTGGAGAATGAAACCTTTTACGAGGATCCAGGTAATCTCTCTAAAGAAGCAATAGAGGACTACATGGATCAGTATCCTCCAGTTGTACACAAGTATCTTGAAGACGATATGATGATAAAGTTCCAAATGGTTTCTTGGGCAAAAGGAAATCAATTTCAATCGTAGTACAGGTCACATTATCGTTGATGGGTTACAGTTTCGAGGTACTCCAGGGTTATATCACTAATATTTTACAAGTCACCTGATTATGCTCCCGATGATTTAAAAACATACCGAAAAGTGTTGGTAATGACATCAGCACACAAGAATGCAGCAGGTCGTTTGAAAGCTCAAGTCTATATAAATATACTGAAATTATAAAGCCAATGTTTCCTCCATTGACAAAGAAGCAACGTTTTGCTGGAACTGGTATGAAGTTAACTTACAATAACAAGCCAATGGAATACGTCTACTGGGATGACCCCAACGAATTGGTTGAACGGTTGAAACTACTGATTGCATCCAAGGATGCAGGCAACACCTCTCACGACAACGAAATAATTGCCATGAACTTAAGGAAGCTAATATTATACCAAATATATAAATTTCGAAATTGAAAGTGTATATTATTCCTTATCCTATGGCAAACATGTCAGTTTCACGATGACTCTAAACATGTTTGGGCATAGTGCCCATCAGCAACTAATGTCATCAGTATCACATAACCTAGCTTTTATGAAAGTGCCGTTTTCCTTTACCGCAGAGGGAAATATCGATGCTGAGAAGCTGAAAATTACCAATGTCGAAGTACCGACGAAGGCCATGGATGCCGCCAACAAGCAGTACGTTGATAAGAAAATAGCAAACGGACTTCAACAACTACATAGTGATTTTCAAATAGCTTTCAGCAACTACACTGGTTCAGCAAACCTTATCTGTGTTTAAGCAAAACGAAAAGGTTGGCGAGGAACGTGGAGCTCAAAACTTTGCTGCAATGAATACTCGCATGTTGAAAACCAAACAAGCTATGGAAACCCAACTACAAAATATATCGCTTCTCATTTCAAAATTCAATACATTAGAAGCTCAGTTGGAATCTGCCCAGAAAGAATATAAGGAAAACATCACAAATTTTGAAGCCTCGTTTAAAGACAACCGTATATCACAGGAAAAACGTATAAATGATCTAGAACTTTCTGAGAAATAAGCTCCTAAAGGTGCTGATGCAGCAGAAGTATTAAATATTGTTCGAAAGGATAAGGCTAAAAATCTTTCTGATCTAACTGAACTTAGAGACAAGATGACAAAAGTAGTGCCTGACCTATACCGAGACACACAAAAACTACATGATGATATTGCAAATCAAATGTTGGAACAAAATCAAAAACTTGAAGCAATCGCAGACAATATTGCTGCAATTAAGAAGCATCATTAGGATCAATAAAAACATGCCTTTGTCTATTTTTAAGCAGTATACAAGATGGCTCCTATAGCGAAACATTCCAAAGAAAAAGTTCAAGTCGTTAAGGAACTGCATATACCTGTGAGACGAAAGTTTCCTCGCCGACGTGTAATAATCAAAGGTTTCGATGACTCCTGGCAGTCTGACCTCGCACAAATGAATATCTATGGAAAATCCATCGTAATTTCAAGTTCTTCCTCGTGGTGATTGATTGCTTTTCAAAGTACGTGTGGACGAGACCGCTGAAAACGGAATCCGGTGAAGAGGTAACTCGTGCCTTTGAGAGTATTCTCAAGGAAGGACGGCACCCGAAAAATCTCCAAACCGACCTGGGTAAGGAACACTACAATAGTTGCTTTCAGAAACTAATGAAGTCATACGGAATCAATCATTATAGTACATTTCGTGGACTGAAAGCCGTAATAGCTGAACGAGTAATTAGAACGCTGAAAGAACGGCTCTACAAGTGCTTTAGTTTGAACGGCAGCTACAAATAGATGGATATTCTACAGGAAATCGTTAAGGACTACAACCATAAAAACATACCAAGACAAAGACGAATCCTGTGGACATTAATAAGAAAAACGCTCCAGATATTAAAGTATACAATAACCTGAAAATTGCTGGACCAAGAAAACTGAAAGTCGGAGATTAGAATAAGTAAAACCAAACACGTTTTTGATAAAGGTTACCTTCCTAGCTGGAGTACGGAATTGTTTAAAATTACGCAGGTTAAAACAACTAATCCAGTTACGTATATTTTGGAAGATATGTCTGGTATACCGATTCAAGGGAGCTTTTACGAAGAAGAATTGCAAAAGGCCGCCTATCCTGATGTGTATCTCGTCGAGAAAATTTTGTAACGAAAAGGCAACAAGGTTAAAGTTGGATTGGCACTGAAAACAGACTATAACACCAAGGCCAATCATAAATTGATAATAAATTATCATAAATATAGACATGTGCTTACATTGCACAATGAAGAATCAGGGTGAAAACATCACTGTAAAGTATTCGAAAAGTTTAAGCCAACATATCACCAACTTAAACTCTTACAGAAAGATATCAAATTTTATTGTGAAAAACAACAAGTGATGCAATATTTAAAAGCCTTACATATATGATGATGGGAACATAGGAGCTCTTAGCAACAAGAGATCTAGTTTTCTATCTTGGCGTAGGAACACATAATTGAAGTCAACCGCAATCAGGTAGTGGAAGGGGTACAACTATAAAATTGTTAAAATTCCCTACATATATTCCCAGTCCCAATATACCAGTCGAGTGATTTGTGAAAATGAGTACTATCAGCAGTTTTGAAATGAAAATGTCATAAATAAAATTTTCATTTTGCAATCAATAAATATAAAGCCATTGACAACGAAGTCAGAATAGACTTTGGAACGTTTGGTATTCCTGCAATATACGTAGTTTTATTTCTATTGTGGTGTTATTCCCCAAAGAAACATAAAAATAATCATGGATAGTGGTTATAGTAGTGATTCCACTATCAATTACAGTGCGGACTTGGATAGAGTGTTACAAATGTATGATGAAGCTGCCAAAAAGGAAGACTATTACTTGCTGCATTCGAGATTTCCATTACTGAATTCAGAGTATGATGTTCAATGTGCACTCAGTCCTGCAAGATCCTATTCTCCAGTGGTTATCTTGCAAAAACACCTGTAGCCGCTGGAACACCAACGAAAATTGTCATGACTATGTACGAGTGGGAAGATGTCATCATTGAGCTCAAGCTCCTGAAAACAAACTTTTTTGAAAATGCTTCCATCTATCCCAGATCCAGTATGAAGATTTGAAACAAGTGATGGTGATGAAAAACATTTGCGCACTATGTTTGGATTATAGTGATTTGGTTGAACTCTTAGCTATTAACCCTGTTATCTCAAGTAAAATAATTTGGAGCGCTTAAATTTCTGTACTTTTTATTATAAATAATAGATGAAATTTGTTTATGGTCAAATTTACTAAATCGTTTACCTATTGAAAAATTGTTAAAACAATTTTGTTTAGATGACAGTTCTCCATTATATATTGCATTAAAAGAACATATTTATTATTATAAAAACATTATTTTGCGAGATATTGATATTAGAAAAATTGAATAAATGCTTATAAATTAAAAAAATTGTTGTTTATTTCATCAGTTCTACACCATGGTGATGACCCTGTTGCCGATCATCTAGACTGGAATCCATATTGTCGCTTTTTTGATTTTGATGACACTTACCACATCACCAGACCTATCAGACATAAAAGCAAAGTGACGTTTGAGAGCAGACTTGAGACGTTCAAAGACTGGCCTATTGCCTTGAAGCAGGCACCCACCGAGCTTGCCAACGCCGGCTTCTTTTACACGGGCTACGGTGACAGGATCACTTGTCATGGCTGTGGTTTAGAGCTCAAGAATCTCTTACCTTATGATGATATTACAGAGCTTCACAAAAAGGGATCAGCTAAATGTTTATTGCTTAGAGACTGCCCACCAAATCCCCACACTGACTCAAATAATAACACTTGTAAAATTTGCTTAACTAATGAAATGACAATTGTTTTTATGCCATGCAGTTGCTTTGATTGTTCACTGAAAATAGATCAATGCTGTATATGTAGACGGAAAATTGCAGGTTATTTAAAAATATATGTCTGCTAAAAATAAAATCAAAGTTACCAATATGCTGTTTTATTTAAAATAAATAAACATAGATTAATAACATAACTACATCAAATATTACTTATACATATATCTTGAAAGTAAAAATGAATTTAGAGGCTGTAGCGGTCTTTTAACAGATAGCGCTTGTCATCAAAATGACTGAGGGCGATTTTTGTCTGCTCTACACTAAATATGTTATGAGCATATGATCTAATACAGCGTTGGGAAGCAATAGTTTGCTTGTTTTCTTGCAAACAAGAGGTAATCATCAAACGTAATACTACTGATTTGAACACAATTTCGCACCACTTTTCAATAATGTCTATAACGTTCCTGAGATGAAATAGAAATATTATAAACAACTGTCAGAATCAAATTCGACGTCCTAGTGTACTTTGTTGTAGTAGTTAGATTGATGCTTTTTACTGTTTTGGCTAGATTTGTTGATTCTAAACAACTGTCAAGATCAAATTCGACGTCCTTGTGTACTTTGTTGTAGTAGTTAGATTGATGCTTTTTACTGTCTCGGCTTGATTTGTTGCTAACTGATTTGAACACAATTTCGCACCACTTTTCAGTAATGTTTATAACGTTCCTTAGATCAAATAGAAAGATTCTGAACAACTGTCAGGATCAAATTCAACGTCCTAGTGTACCTTGTTATAGTAGTTACATTGATCCTTTTTACTGTCTCGGCTTGATTTGTTGCTAACTGATTTGAACACAATTTCCAACCACTTTTCAGTAATGTCTATAACGTTCCTGAGATCAAATAGAAAAATTCTTAAACAACTGTCAGGATTAAATTCGACGTCCTAGTGTACTTTGTTGTAGTAGTTTGATTGATGCTTTTTACTGTTTTGGCTTGATTTGTTGATTCTAAACAACTGTCAGGATCAAATTCGACGTCCTTGTTTGCTTTGTTGTAGTAGTTAGATTGATGCTTTTTACTGTCTCGGCTTGATTTGTTGCTAACTGATTTGAACACAATTTCGCACCACTTTTCAGTAATGTTTATAACGTTCCTGAGATCAAATAGAAAAATTCTTAAACAACTGTCAGGAACAAACTCGACGTGCTAGTGTACTTTGTTGTAGTAGTTAGATTGATGCTTTTTACTGTTTTGGCTTGATTTCTTGATTCTAAGCAACTGTCAGGATCAAATTCGACGTCCTAGTGTACTTTGTTGTAGTAGTTAGATTGATGCTTTTTACTGTCTCGGCTTGATTTGTTGCTAACTGATTTGAACACAATTTCGAACCACTTTTCAATAATGTCTATAACGTTCCTGAGATCAAATAGAAAAATTCTTAAACAACTGTCAGGAACAAACTCGACGTGCTAGTGTACTTTGTTGTAGTAGTTAGATTGATGCTTTTTACTGTTTTGGCTTGATTTCTTGATTCTAAGCAACTGTTAGGATCAAATTCGACGTGCTAGTGTACTTTGTTGTAGTAGTTAGATTGATGCTTTTTACTGTCTCGGCTTGATTTGTTGCTAACTGATTTGAACACAATTTCGCACCACTTTTCAATAATGTTTATAACGTTCCTTAGATCAAATAGAAAGATTCTAAATAACTGTCAGGATCAAATTCGACGTTCTAGTGTACTTTGTTGTAGTAGTTAGATTGATGCTTTTTACTGTTTCGGCTTTATTTGTTGATAACTGATTTGAACACAATTTAGCACAACTTTTCAATAATATCTATAACTTTCCTTAGATCAAATAGAAAGTTTCTAAACAACTGTCAGGATCAAATTCGACGTGCTAGTGTACTTTGTTGTAGTAGTTAGATTGATGCTTTTTACTGTCTCGGCTTGATTTGTTGCTAACTGAATTGAATACAATTTCGAACCACTTTTCAATAATGTCTATAACGTTCCTGAGATCAAATAGAAAAATTCGTAAACAACTGTCAGGATCAAATTCGACGTCCTAGTGTACTTTGTTGTAGTAGTTAGATTGATGCTTTTTACTGTTTTGGCTTGATTTGTTGCTAACTGATTTGAACTCAATTTCACTACACTTTTCAATAATATCTATAACTTTCCTGAGATCAAATAGAAAAATTCTTAAACAACTGTCAGGAACAAACTCGACGTGCTAGTGTACTTTGTTGTAGTAGTTAGATTGATGCTTTTTACTGTTTTGGCTTGATTTCTTGATTCTAAGCAACTGTCAGGATCAAATTCGACGTCCTAGTGTACTTTGTTGTAGTAGTTAGATTGATGCTTTTTACTGTCTCGGCTTTATTTGTTGCTAACTGATTTGAACACAATTTCGAACCACTTTTCAATAATGTCTATAACGTTCCTGAGATGAAATAGAAAGATTGTAAACAACTGTCAGGATCAAATTCGACGTCCTAGTGTACTTTGTTGTAGTAGTTAGATTGATCCTTTTTACTGTCTCGGCTTGATTTGTTGCTAACTGATTTGAACACAATTTCGAATTACTTTTCAAAAATGTCTATAACGTTCCTGAGATCAAATAGAAAAATTCTAAACAACTAAACAACTGCCAGGATCAAATTCGACGTCCTAGTGTACTTTGTTATAGTAGTTAGATTGATGCGTTTTACTGTCTCAGCTTTATTTGTTGCTAACTGATTTGAACACAATTTAGCACAACTTTTCAATAATATCTATAACGTTCCTTAGATCAAATAGAAAGTTTCTAAACCACTGTCAGGATCAAATTCGACGTCCTAGTGTACTTTGTTGTAGTAGTTAGATTGATCCTTTTTACTGTCTCGGCTTGATTTGTTGCTAACTGATTTGAACAAAATTTCGAACCACTTTTCAATAATATCTATAACGTTCCTGAGATCAAATAGAAAAATTCTTAAACAACTGTCAGGAACAAATTCGAGTGCTAGTGTACTTTGTTGTAGTAGTTAGATTGATGCTTTTTACTGTTTTGGCTTGATTTCTTGATTCTAAGCAACTGTCAGGATCAAATTCGACGTCCTTGTGTACTTTGTTGTAGTAGTTAGATTGATGCTTTTTACTGTTTTGGCTTGATTTCTAAATTCTAAGCAACTGCCAGGATCAAATTCGACGTCCTAGTGTACTTTGCTGCTGTAGTTAGATTGATGCTTTTTACTGTCTCGGCTTGATTTGTTGCTAACTGATTTGAATACAATTTCGAACCACTTTTCAATAATGTCTATAACGTTCCTGAGATCAAATAGAAAAATTCGTGAACAACTGTCAGGATTAAATTCGACGTCCTAGTGTACTTTATTGTAGTAGTTAGATTGATGCTTTTTACTGTTTTGGCTAGATTTGTTGATTCTAAACAACTGTCAAGATCAAATTCGACGTCCTTGTGTACTTTGTTGTAGTAGTTAGATTGATGCTTTTTAACTGTCCTCGGCTTGATTTTGTTGCTAAACTGTCTTTGAAATACAATTTCGAACCACTTTTCAATAATGTCTATAACGTTCCTGACAAATCAAATAGAAAAAATTCGTTGAACAACTGTCAGGATTAAATTCGACGTCCTAGTGTACTTTGTTGTAGTAGTTAGATTGATGCTTTTTACTGTTTTGGCTAGATTTGTTGATTCTAAACAACTGTCAAGATCAAATTCGACGTCCTTGTGTACTTTGTTGTATTGAGTTAGATGATGCTTTTTACTGTCTCGGCTTGATTTGTTTGCTAACTTGATTTGATCAACATTTCGCACCACTTTTCAGTAATTTTTATAACGTCCTTGAGATCCCATAGAGGAAGATGTCTGAACAACTGTCAGGATCACATTCGACGTCCTAGTGTCACCTTTTTATAGTAGTTACATTTGTCCTTGTTTCCTGATTCTAACTGTCTCGGGCTGATTTGTTCTAAACTGATTTGAAACACAATGTCCACCAGTTTTTCCGTAATGTCTATAATAGTTCCTGTTGAGTCAAATAGAAAATTCTTAAACAACTGTCAGGATTAAATTCGACGTCCTAGTGGGACTTTGTTTTAGTAGTTAGATTGATGGTTTTTTAACTGTTTTGGCCTGGATTTTTTGATTCTAACAACTGTTCAGGATCACAATTCGACGTCCTTAGTGTACTTTGTTGTACAGTTAGATTGGAATGCTTTTTACTGTCTCGGCTTGATTTGTTGCTAACTGATTTGAACACATTTT
>CM067218.1:87825697-88084614 GCA_034190945.1 Octodonta nipae
TCTGTAAACGTTTTACATTTTTCTCAACTTGACACAAGATTAAAAACTAACTAACATGCTGTGTCCTTTCAGAGACAATGATAGACTAATCCAAACTGACCTGTTTATTCTTTTAATAGAGTTAAGGGATGATTTCCGGGTTATATTGTTTACTAACGCTGTAGTTTTAGAATAGATTTGAAAAAGGCCAAAAACATGGCTGACACGTCATCATTTATACATATGAAATAAACTTGGTAACAACCTAAAATCAAAAAAATATACAATCAACTATTTTATATATATATATATATATATATATATATATATATATATATATATATATAATGCTTGAAATATAGGACGAAGTAGAATTATAGTTACAGAGGGTGGTTAAAAGATTTTAGAATCAAAAGTGTGTGTAGAGTGGCCCAAAAGCAGTCACATATACAGGATGGTTAGAATATGGAATCAAATGGAACAAAAATATTTTAATGGGTTTCCTACAAAGCAGTTGCATATATAGGGTGGTGGACATATAGGGGGGAATAGAGTTGTAGCAACATCATGTATTAAAAAAATATATGAAAATTATATTATATTAGGTAGTTCAAAATAGTTTACCTACATAGCAAATATCCGATTATTTATATATATGTACATTGATGATGAAACCTTGAATTTTCGAGAGAAACTCGGTCACCCAGGAACTTATAGTTAAAAACTGCATCTACCTACGCCATTGCACTAAAAATTGTATAACAATTATTTCTTTAACTTTTCCAACTATATACTAGATTTCAAAAAGTATATCAATTTTGTTTAAAAATGAGCTTTATTTTTTTATAACATCTCAAATTGTAATCAAGCAAAGTTTATTAGAATTGAAAACTGCATCCAATTGTGAGGTATTATTAAAAATTGTACAAATGAATTCTATGATGCAGCCACGTATTAAAATACGATAATATATGCCCAGATTTTCTTGATTCTGCCAGACGAAAGAAGGAAAGTTGATGTCGAAAGTAGTCCACAACAAAAATGGCCAAACGTTTGCAATTGACCAAGATGGCTTTCCAATTACACACACAGGCGCACTGTTTGACACAGTGCGCGAGTCTTCACTGTTCCATTAGTACTCCAGCATGACACCGTGTCCGCATAGAAACGGACAAAGAAAATTTGTGTGTATCGGCTGTGTAAGCAGTCATAGACTAATATATTACCATAGAGTGAGGTGATATACAGTCAAGTGTCTCTGTCTTACAAAGTAATATTCTATTAAGTTAGAGAAAGATAAAATTAACAACGCCAAGCATGTTGTCACCACTACAAATTGCCTGCTCGACCAGAAGGTTCAGAAGACGGTAATATATTGTGTATATTTTAAGCAGAATTACCAATTAGAAAATGAATTTTTTAACTAATGATATACCATCCTTCAAAACATTAAAATTTAATTTCAAATAAGCTGAGAGAAAAATATACTACATTGCCTATTTCAGTGATTTTGCAAAACATCTGAAGTATATTTGAAGAATTTAACGCCATTTACAGTATTTACACAAGCACAGTATGCTATGCTGTTCAGGCACAGAGTACGCACTGAGCCTCTCTGTGCGTCGTAATTGGAAAACGGGGCAGGTAACAATAAGGTCAGGACTCTTTCCTTAATCTTACTGGGCCATTCGTAAACCTTATCGCGTTCTTTTTTTGTGGCCTACTTTCGATATCAACTTTTATTCTTCCACTTGGCAGAAGCCAGAAAAAAGTGGGGATATTGTTATATTTCTTTACAGGCTCACGTCCTTATATCAACCCTTTGACTACAGGTGACACTTATGTCTATCGTATTTTAATAATTGACTGGATCATAGAATTCACTTGGTCCACAGGGCAGAGGCGAGACAATTGGAACAAAACATCTTGTTAGCCGTTGTTAGCGACGCAGATCCCTAGCAAATTTCGATTCATTGTTTTCAGAATTACGCAATTTTCAAGTTTTTTTGAGGAAAAAAACGAGAACAAGGTGGACCAAAATCTGTCACCAGTTGACGGTCTATAAGCATCACGACATTAACAGACAATCCTTGCTAAGACCTGGAAAACATACGATGTTTACTTGTAACGATAGGGATTGCACCGAATTTTAACACTTTCATAATACTGTTAGGTTAACATCTGCTCTACTATAGTTTAATAGAAAGAATATGAAACATTTTTGTTTTTATTTTCAAATAAAAATGTAAAATGTACTTAATCTTAATATATAAAAAATCCGTGTCACTGTGTATGTTCCGAATAAACTCAAAAACGAGTCAACCGATATTCATGAAAGTTGGCATATATATGTAATTTGGTCCAACTTAGATGATAAGATAGTTATTATTTAAATTAATGGTCTTAATAATTAATAATTAATAATAAACTTATCATCAACGTTAGTTGTTGTTATTAATCGTACGTTCCATAAGTCAGGAACAGATGGCGCCTTCAGCGAATTTCTTTACAGAGAACTTTGCCCTTTGCACCTCATAGATGGCGCCACACTTGAATGTGATATATTTTCTTAGACTACACACTATAGGTGTCTTATTTTGCGTTAAATTTTGTGCGTTTTGTGTTAAATTTGTCTTTCAAATCTGTCTTAAATCACTCAGCCACAGCAACGCGTGGCCGGGTCTGCTAGTAATTAATATAATAAAGAACTCAGCATTGTATTAAGTATAAGAAATTTTATATTTTACCAAAAAATGATCTAGATTATCCAAAATATATCTAGAGAAGAAAAGTTGTATTTTTTTGCGTTTATACAAAGAGTATTAAAAATGTATTTGTTTTAGATGGATTGTAGAAATAAATCTTCATGAACACAGTTTTTAGTGCTTCCATTTTTCCTTTAATAACATAACTTTGATGGCTAAACTCCTCCAAACCTCTACAACAGTTAATACTGAAGCATTTTTAATCTATTTTACTGATCTATACTTAGCAAAAAGACGTTAGAGCATATTAATATCTAAATAAGTCAGAATATGCCCTCACTTCAGCTCCTATAGGACGATTTTTTTTCAAAATATTCGAGAAGTTTGACGACGTCGTTATTGTTAACAAAAAATAAGAGACCAGTTGGAGCTCATTTGGGTTTACAAAGACCGTATTTGAAAAACATGAGCGAAAGAAATCACACATGTCCAAAAATGCATACGACAACTGCCAAAACGCAATTTTTGAAATTTAGCTAAAATTTAAAGCGCTGTATCTCTGGTGATTTTTAATCGATTTGGAGATTAGAGAAAACAATATTGACAATTTAAATCATATTTTTTATCTAAATTTTTCCACTATAAAATGCGACAAACATGAAAAAGCGTGATAAAGGGGCTGTGCGGTGATTGGTTGGGTGTTGGTGGGCGTGTCTGGTTTGTCTAATCTGGCAATTACGGAGGTCCAAGCTTTGGGAAGGCGAGTGCTGTTATCGCGTCTATTTAGACAGAGAGGTCTTTTCTCTATTTCGATGGCTTCGCGAATAGTGGATGCGAAGTTGATAGAGCGCACTGTTTGGATATGGTGATGCGCGAGAGCTGAAATCGGATCTTTTTTACGAACTGACAGAGAGTGTTCATATACTCGATGGTTAACGCGGCTGTTGGTACGATCGATGTAGCTTTGTAGGCAATCGCGACATGAAATTTCGCAAACTCCTCGATCCTCGTTAGGTACTTTGTCTTTGGGGCTACCGGTTAAGTTGCCTATAGTTTGAGTGGTGTTGAAGACAGTGTTTATTTGATGTCGTTGTAAAATCCGTGCTATTTTGTCAGTAACTCCTCGAATGTATGGAAGGGCGGCTTTTCGATGTTGTTGGTCTGTTTCTGATGGGGTAGGTGTGATTGGGGGTTGTTGAGATTGATGAATTATACGCTCAATGTGGTCCGGGTGATAACCGTTTTGTCGAAGGATTTGTTGAAGATTATTAAGTTCGTTTTGTCTATTGTCAATATCTGTTAAACGAATAGATCTAAGAGTCAAAGATTTCATTACAGAACTCAGGGTGGTGGTGTGATTGGGCATTTAAGTATCGATTGGTATGGGATGGTTTCCTATAGTCGGTATGTGAGAATCTGTCATTGTTGGTTTTTGTTATCAGGACATCAATTCCATTCAGTTCAGTTCCCTAGTGACTCTTGGGGAGTATGCAGGTTGAGGCCCCGAGTTCGATCTAGACTCTGAAACTCTATTTTATTTTTTGTCTCTTGATAATGGCTCCAAAGCAGGAGTCGAAACATCCAGTATTTAATAAATTCAGACGCGGTTCTCACCCGGAACCTAGCTTAGTTCATAATAATGACCGCGGAAGCCTCTCAGAACATATATATATATATATATATATATATATATATATATATATATATATATATATGTGTTTTTAAGTTTTCGCGGGCACTAAATGTTTTAGGCGGTTTCCGGGAATTCATCCGCGTAGTTGATAACTGATCCCTGTCGGGATCGATGGTAAAATGACGACGTTCAGTATTCGAGTAACTAGAAGCGAAAGCAGAAGGCTACGAGAATTATGCGAACCGACCTGAAGAGGGCAGATGTGACTCTGCCGAAACGTCGTCTTTTTACCATCGACCCCGGCAGGGATCAGTTATCAACTACGCGGATGAATTCCCGGAAACCATCTAAAACATATATACATATATATATATATATATATATATATATATATATATATATATATATATATATATATATATATATATATATATATCAGTATTCGAGTAACTAGAAGCGAAAGCAGAAGTCTACGAGAATTATGCGAACCGACCTGAAGAGGGCAGATGTGACTCTGTCGAAACGTCGTCATTTTACCATCGATCCCGGCAGGGATCAGTTTTCAGCTACGCGGATGAATTCCCGGAAACCACCTAAAACATTTATGCCCGCGAAAACTTAATAACAAATATATATATATATATATATATATATATATATATATATATATATATTATTTTTTATTGAGACATCTTGGGTTTTTGGGACCATTGAAATAATTCTAATTTAGTTTTTCGTGGTAATTATTATATTTTATGTACGTTTCGACCAATTCTTGATCTTTTCAAAAATTTTCTTTTTTGTAAATTAATGAAAACATAATTTTACACACACTTAACCACTGTAAATAAAATTGACATATTTGAAAAGTATTGCCCCACTACAACCAAATTTATCTGTCTCATATATATTATTAAGATAAATTTAATAAAGCTACATTTTTGTTTCGAAAAATAGCTATTACCTACATATATGGGAAATTTATGAGCAATTTTGTTTAGTTAAAATACTTTAATTTAATTATCTGAATCACATTTAGCTCATATATTTACAAAATGTCGAGATATCTTCTGTGTTAATACAGTAAAATTTTATTTATAACCTAAGATAGAAAGGCAACTGAAATGTTTAAAATAAAAATCTCATAAGGGCTGCAAAACACGTGGCAAACTTCCGGCGACAGCAGGTTGAAATAAAATACGGCTTTATTTTTAAATCTCAGCAATCCAAATACAGAAGTTAGTATATAAGAAATATATAATATTTTACTCGAGGTTTGTTTGTCTCGTTATCATTAAACAATTATAATTATGAATGCCATTACTGATTTTTCATGACTTTTAATTAAATACCAGAAGAAATTTAAATGATTGAGTTAAGCATAATAGAATTAGTATATATTTCATTATTCACCAGTCAATAGAGATTTTTACGTGACATTAAATTTAAACAGTAACCAGTAAACAGGTTACCGTTGACTTAATAAACCAATGGAAAAATAAAAATATAATAAACTGCGGAGAGAAAATACAATTCATCATAATTTTCATGTTGTGCCCTTCCTAAAGAAAATCATAGATTGTCCCATGTGCCTTGTCAGTGCTCCGCTAGCAGCATATTCGCACTTTTAATGCAATGTTTGGTGCCAATTTCCTGGCATTATTTCGAAAATACAAGATAGTCAAATTGAAGTGTATTGTTTGAGCCTAGTTAATGCGCTTCGCTTTGTAAAATATATTTTATTTAAATTACAATTCTTCAAAAATTACTTATTCAGCATTATCCGTCTGGAGCCCATATAAACTTATCAACAGAAACTATCATTTTGACTATGATTAATGTTCCAGTTCTCGTTACAAGACAGTAATGAATTTTTGAAGAATTTGCTTTGTCAATTTTTCTGATTTTTCTCAGTGAAAAAAGATCTCATGAGGACTTATAAAGGTTCATTAAAAAAATTTCTGATAATTTATCACTTATCTATTGACCGTATTACGATTTATTCATTACTGTTTATAATATTAGCAAAACTGTTATTATACTCAACTGCAGTTACATTTTGTCACTCAAAAGGACTGCTATTTTGCTTTATAGACTGGTGTAAATAAAGCTATAAAGAATTGTTATTTCCTATTCCAAGTATAAGTAAATATCTGCCTGTACATAACTTTTTCTTGGGCAAGTAAATATCAAAGAGTACTTAACATTGTTCAATGTACCTAATGAGTATCATCAAGACTGTTCCCCGGTTTTCATTAAAGTATAAATAACAAACCGAAAAACTCAAATCTCAGCGATTGCATTGTTATTATAACTATTTTCGCTCTTCATTGCATTGCCAAACAAATTTGCATATTTTACCGCGAATATTAAAAAACATGCTAATATTCTCTTATGCAAATGCGAATATGCATAACAACACTAATATATGTACTGGGCTAGGTTACAGGTGAGAATCGCGTCTAAATTTGAGAAAACTCGACGTTCCTGCTCCTGCTTTGTAGCCATTTTCAAGAGACAACAAAGAAAAACTGGAAATTCAATACTGTCTAGTTTGAACTTGGGGCCTCAATTTACTCCCCAGGCCTCACTAGAATACTATTAAATGTGTTTCAGAGTCTAGATCGAAATCTAAGTCTCAATCTGCCTACTCCCCAAGTGTCACTAGATAGCAGTTCAGCTATCTAGTGACATTAGTATTTCTTCCAATGACTTTTGCACACAAAGTGATTTTTAAAGTGACTTATAACTACTTAGACTAAAATCATAAAATATATGTCAACTTTAAATAAGATGTATATTGTAGACTTATGGATATTTTTTGTATTTTCTGGTAAGTAAAAGATAGAAATGTAGTATTGAAAACAACTATATATTCCACATATTCTCAATCTCAAGCGTTTTTATGCCTTCTGCAAACGACTGTTTTTCATATTTCTAATATTTACATAAGTATTGTGTTCATTAGTTGTATCCTATCTTTTTCGTTTCGGAACTCTTGATATATAAACACACACGCACACACAGACATTCTACACACACATGCAACGTTTAATACTCAAATTTGAATTTGCCATACCACAATTACAATGTCATTATTGATTAATTGCAATTCTACAGTAGAAACGTCAAGATAACTAAGTAATTTATTACTTGTTCATTGATATTTACATTTTTTCAATTTATACGTTTCTAGTTTTATAATTATACCTACTGATTTAGTTTCTATAATTTAAACTTCATGGTATGCTTCTCTTTAAAATTTCAAAACTAACGAGCTTGAAGTGTACCTATCCTCAGTTGTTTATTATCGAACAGGTCAACTTTATGGTATTTTTAACATCTGGGAAACATCTTGGATGATCATAACAGGGGTTTAAATCCCGTCTCTTAAAATATTTTTTGGCTATGTTGGTTATTTGGATATCTGAAATGTTATAAATCCTGTAATTTTGGCCACATGGAAATAATAGTTCCTTTAGCCTAGATAACCGATACACAACGGTCGCGTACCTGCGCACAAGAACAATAGCGTTCCTTCAAAACAATAACCGTTTAGTGAACGGTTCAGTTTCGTGTTACAAGTGACACGGTGATTGATTCGCAACCAGTTAATGTACGGTAATTTCGATCACCGGCTTCGGGATAGAACCGGTGGTGCAGCCACCGACTGGTACATGCATCGAGTTACGCAATAAATGGTTCATGTACGGATGCATTAACCAATTGCCGATCGGTCGACAATCGGTTGAAGGAACGAACCTATAAATACTAACGAGTAACTAAAATCGGTTAACTGAAAGTATCTTAAATATAATTATGGTTAGTACCTGAATATTGTAGTTCAGTGTAAGCCATTATTACGGTTATATTCCACCTGGAAAGTTTATATTTAATGTCGTTCTGTCTTTTAAATTAAATTGGAAAGAAATAATGAATGTGGCAATACATTTTTTAATCCAGGCTAGAAGAAACTGCAACGACCACAGCAAAATTAAAAACTATTTGAGAGTATTATGTCAATGTTTATTTGGCAGTACAATAAAATAATTTGGTCAAGTGCGCGTGGGACTCGCATACTAAGGGTTCCGTAACACCTTTAAGATTTCATACAATGTATGTGAATCAAAGTTCATATTTCTCTAATATTCCAGTTTAGTAAGACAGCCAGGGAATGAGTGCATCTGCTACATGAATCGCTTGATTTTTATAAAAATATGTATTTAATTTTCTAATTTGGGCTCCAGAACTAACATTAAAGTTTTATTTTACTAATAAACTTTCATATATAATATACTCTCTGAATTTTAGTCTCAATAGATTGGAAGATAAAGAGAAAAATGGGTCAAGTTTTAAATAATGAATTATTAAATACTTTAGACAAATTATTTAAAAATACAAATAAAATATATTTTTCAAATTTTAGATTGTGTTCCCGCTTTATCTCAGAAAGTAAATCGATGGTTAATATTTTTGGTAATATCTTTTAAACAAATAATTTTAAAAATATGAAAAAAATATTTTGTATTTCTTATAATGAGCCCTTTTATTTGATATATTACATGACGCCTTTGAATTTTTTTTTTATTTTCTATTTAATTCTATAATTTGCTCCCAAAATTAATATTAGAGTTTTCTACTAATTTTTCTTATAAAGTTCAAGTGAGGCCCTGTACCCCCAATTATTTTCGAAATTTTGGGTAGTATGGTTTCGGAAATAAAACGGGAAATGATAATTTTTTATATATTTTTGTTAATATACATTCTGTACTTCTCATAATGAGTCCTTTCATTTGATGTATTGCATGATGCGTTCAAAAAAAATTAATTTAATTTTTTGTTAATATATTTTGAAATATTTATTGTAAAAATCTGAAAAAAAAATTATATTCGCCATAATGAGCCCTTTGATATTTATATATTACACGAAGTGTTAGAAATAATTTTAATTTTATATTTTCCATTTAAATCTGTAATTTGCCCCCCAAAATTAATATTAGGAGTTTCTCTTTATTTTTCTAGTAAAGTTCAGGTGAGGTCCTATATCCCTCATATTTTTCAAATTTTTTCGTCTTATAGTTTCGGAGATAATACCAATCTTTTGTTACGCTGGGTGTGAATCAGAACATAACTTAATATTACGTAAATTGGAAACTTTACTCATGATGTATACTAATGCTACACCAACAGTCATACCTGAGAGCATGGAAAATTTACTTCCTGATTTCCCTCTATCAGACACTGAAAGCTTAGAGAATTTTAATCAAAAGTTACAAGAGAGTGAGGAGACCTGCAAACAATATGTAATTTTTTATTACTAATTTTAATTCATAGTAATTTTTTTTCAAGTGGAAAATTGGAGAATCAAAAGGAACTTTGTCTTTGTTTTTTATATATTAAAAAAATCTTATAACACAAATTTCTTATAGTTTTATTAATGTTTAAAAGATTGAATATCAATTTAAGTACTAATTAGAATTTGCAAAAAATATATTAAGGTGAAAACAATAATTAATGTAAATTTTTCTTTTTGATTTTTTTTTCATGTAGCTTAAAACATTGAAAAAATGTAATTTTATACTATGTATTATTTTTTAATTATCTTGTTAATATTTCACTGCAAACAAGTCATCATTTTTATTGCAAAATGAAAAGTTCTGATAACAGTCTGGTTCTGAGATTTACTTAGTAAATTTTCCATTGAGATATAAAAAAGTTACAACCCATAATGATTATGAAATGAAATATTTTGACTTCATTGAACTTGCAGTTAATGATTTTACTTTATATATGATATATTAATTTATATTATTATTTTTTCAGAATAAACTTATAACAACTAGGGGGGGATAGATGGAAAAAAATGTCAGAGAAGTTTTGGCATACATTCTTACAGATGAGTTATGTATAAAATTATCCTGGAGTGGCCAAAAAATACCATTTCAGTAAAGGGAATGACATTTATCAAGTATCTACAGAGTAAGTTTTTATTTTTCATTAATATTTATGATTACTAATTTTCGTTATATCTGAAAATTAAACTAATACATTGTTTATAAAATGGGGTTTTACCTTTTTAATTGCATTTCACAAATAACTCATTACTATTTTCTATCTTCTCAATCTTGACAACCTTTTTGTTAATCTTTATATTATCTAATAGAAGCTAGGGTGAATTGAAACACTATAAAAATTGAAGAAATATACAACTGTTTGAATAAAACAAATTTCTTCAATTGATTTTTCTATTTTATTTTTACTTTTAGAGTTTTGAGTAATTTTCTTAAATATACATACATCAATTAAAATTGTATACTGAAAATTTGAAAAAACTGGACATTGATTAAACTTTTTGTTTCAATTTACTCATGTCTCTTACCTATAACCTACATAATACTATAATCAATAATTATGCCCAAAATTCATTAAAACATGATAATAATCTAAGGGCAAATAAACTTATTAAAATAATTTGATTGTTCCAGATTCAATAATGAATTCTAACAAGATAGCCACATTACCAGACTTAGAACATGCCATTAGGTCATGGCTCCAACATGGAAGTGATCGTGTGAAAGCAATCACTAAAAAACAAAAACAAATTCAACAATGACTAAATATTGCACTGATGTGTTAATAAATAATATTTAATTATTTTTTTTTATCTGTTCAAATTCCTATAATCCCAATTTGATATAAGAAGTCATAAAGGAGTCTTTTTTAAGACCCCAATAAGAATTCATCACAGAATTATTTTACTGACCTCAAAAAAATGAGGCCGCCAAGAAGTCCTTTGCAAACAAAAATGACTTCTTTAAGTACTATTTTCAAGAAGTCCGAAAAATTACTTCTTTATGAAGTTTATTTAAGAAGTCCTTAAGATGTCATTTAAGAAGTCCTTAAGACATCTTCAGGTGGCGCATTCGACGTCTGTAAGAAGTCTTCAACTTCTTACAGACTCCACTGGCACTGACTTTGACTTCCAAATCTTGAATAAGAACTCTTTATGATTTCATGGAGACATCATTTTGCTTGCTGGAATAGGGCACACTTTAGGTTTATAATGTTTTGTAATGTTGGAGCCATTCGTCTTCAGTAATTAAAATCAAATTTGCTGTTTCTTTTCTTTATTTCCTAATGTTACTTATGGTTCCACAAATGTATTCTCCAATTACTGTCTATTTGAATTTCGGTCTCCAAGGTCTTTTTTAATTAGTCAATTTGATAAGCTTTCTTTTTACATTCAACTAAAACTTTCTTGTTAACTAACCACCATTTATTGATAACCTAGAACTTCTTTAGCTGGCAGGTGCAAACATTGTTTCATCAGCTGATACTTCTCTTCTACGGTTTTATTAGAAATATTAATTTTCCCAAGTTTAGTTTTGTTGATAAATTCAGTTTATAAAGAAATTTAGGTGCTTCTTGCTTTCGGGTCTCTAGATGAAACCTCCTTACTTCTATTATGTCCTTTGTCAATTTTGTTGTATCAAGAATTATTTTTGAAATGTACTATTAGTTTAGCTATTCCTATTTTTCCAGTTATTTTGATATTATGTGATTGTTGTTTGTTATGAATGGTAATTCAACCCTATTAAAGGGATCGGCCCTCCCTTAATGAGGTAGGTTGCTTTGCTCTTTTGCTAGTTTTCATCGATATGAGATTTTTTACTTTCAAGACCATTTACCACACCTGTTGGAGATTATTCTATTCAAATTTTATAAATTCAAATCACCGTTACTTAAAACAGACTGAAGACCGATAGAAACGTTTCCAAAATTGTAGTTTTCAATTGAATTACCACATAGAGAGGTGAAAACATCTGTTGTGTAATTATTTTCATATTTATGTATATTAATTCAGTGAAGGTTACTTATAAAAGCAGTTGCCCCTATATAATTTATACCTGAAATTGTACAAATTACAAAAAAAATGTAAGGTTGCAATCCTATATTTCAATTGGATTTGCAGGTTTTTTAAACATATTTTGTACGAGTATATTAATTTAAAATAAACTGCTGTCTTATATAATTGTGCGTGGCATTCTATCACGTGTCCTCTGGTTTCCTGGAAAGGAAAGAACGGAAACATCGATGCCTTTAAGAGTGCATACGGATGTTATTTAATATTCATGTGTTACGTTATATTTTTTCCCTAGCTACTCAGTATAAATGAACGCGTTTAAGACCGGTCAAAATATTGCTTTTATTCGTCCGTTCCGTTAGCGATCGATAACCTACCGTTTGCGCGCTGATTTCGTCGTATTTATTGTTTTTCGTTCTGATTTATTTTTGAAGGATGTTTGAATTTGTCCTGTTGAGACGAATTGATTTATCGAAAATTTTTGGTTGGCATTGTGTGTTTCTTGACAGTTGTCATTGTCGTCGACAAGGCGGGAAGGATGTGCGTATAGGAAAATTGTGTGAGGTTAACTGGAGAAGTCGGGCAGTTGTTTTTAAGGGATTTTCCACTAGTATACTGGCTTTTGACAAGCCATCCGAGTTCGGGAGTTATATGGAAATCCCTACATTGTGTTCCAGCATATTGTAGTACTGTTGATTAGTTGCTGGGATACATCTCTCATTGAGGATTTGAAAACTTCTGTTGTTGCGTCATTCTTCAGAGTGGTCATGGTATTTCACAATGAAACCTTTGGTATAAGAACCCCTTGGTTGATAGGGTAAGTGAATTTTGTTTGTACTGTGGCCGATTTCTCGTATTGTCAGACTATTGATAGATATTTTCTTCTTTTTTTTAGGGTTCTTCTTTTTTGTTCTACTTCTTTTTCTTCTGTTGTCGTATTTCTTTTGTTTTTTGTTTCTACGTGCTGCGTTCCTGTTTTTGTTCTACATCCAGTGAAATTGGGGTTATATTTTGCTGTTCTATTACGACACTAGAACACAGACCTGGTTTGGCATTATGGTATCATGCCGATCATGGACTTAGCATGCAGATGAACTAGTTGGTGGTGCATACACGAACACTGTATTCCTGGTATTTCTATCATCAGAGTTCCAGTGGTGGAGTGAGCGCAAGGGACTCTAACTTCAGCTTCAGCTGTGGTTTCAGATAAGTGACAATTTATGTATCTGGTTACTGTTTCATTATCAGTTATTTTTACAATAAAATATAAACCTTAGTATTTGATTTGAAATTAATAAAATAGAATTTGTTAACCGAAAGTAAAGACCATTAGCCTACTATTATTAATATTCTGATCGATTGCACTTACCCTCGAGCTCGAGTGTAGTATAGATGAGACACCAACGTCGGAATTCTGAATTTTATTGAATGATAAATATCAGGTAATTATTATCGGTTCCCATTAATGTAGTGTTTGATATTGACGATTTAGTTAAATATTCTAATGATTAGAATTATTGTATTAGAGGATTATTTAAATATTTGTATCCAGGTTATTCAGGATCTCACATGTTTATATGTACAGTTTGAATCTCTGTTCATAAGTGTATATTTGTTTCATTTCATTTTTTCTTTAGGTATATTTTTAGCGCCTTGTACTAGATTGTTCGCGCAAATTAAACTTATATTTTGGAACTGTTGTATGCTTATTATTCCTTTTTTACAACATTTATTTATTCATATTTAGAAATCTAGCGCCCTCAAATTAGCAAAAATTACTACAGCAGATATTTTAGGACGGGTAGGTGTCCTGATTATGTGTATTTAGAAGGTATAGGGGAATCTACTTGGCACCCTTATTTTCTCTTTATTTATATTTATCCGCCAAGTAAAATCTGGCATATACGTTCAAATAAAACGAACCCTCCCGTCTTACCTGAGACTACCGGACATACCTTCTTCTGCCCTTAGCATAACTAGGTAGTGTAGAAATTTGGCGTCACGTAACATTTTGGTGTGGCATTTTAGCATCAACGTGTAGCGTGGCAGAATTGGAGACCAACGTGTGGGGCCCGATAGCAATTTTGGCACCCAGTACCAATTTTTGACACTCAACGTGTGGGGCATACCCAGTTTTAAATTCAAGTACTGTAGGTTTCTATTTATTTACTTGGTTTTATATTTGTGACATAAGTTGCTCATATTAGCATTTTCAGCGCAATAAAAATAAAACGCTGATTTATTGATATTTATCTAGATATTGCCATTAATTGAGCATTTTGTGCCATATATTATTTAGTTTGGTTTTTTAGAATTTTCGTTATCATGGCTTTGAGGAAAATGCAGGTGAAGTGGTTGAATCAGGAAGAGTTAAGTTATGAAGTAGTGAGAAGAGGCATTGCTACAGGCACTGTCGATCAGATGCGTCATGCTCTGACTATGGCGTTGCGGTTAGAGAAATGCGGTGACTCTGTCAGTTACCCGCCATACCCATTTTCTCCAGAAGAAGATTTGGCTGCTGTGGAGAGGAAGTTGGAAGATCTTAGGCCCAAGGTGCAGTCATTCAAGAAAACCACCACGAGTAATGCTTTTAGCAAGCTCCAAAGTAAAATCTCTCACGTATTGGGTAGAATAGATAACTTGCCTGTCGAGGCCACCCGTAGACCTGTTGTGTTGTCTGAAGCGTTGTTACTGTTGGATCGATTGTATGCGAACAGCGTAAAGGGCTCTTCTGATCAAGATCAAGTTGAACCGCCTCAAGTTAGTTTTCTCCCTCCTATACCCGGTACGGCAAATTTTGCACAGTTCGCACAAACCATTCCCCCGTCTCGTAGGTAATCGAGTGTGTCTCCAAATGCTAATCAGGGTAGTTTCCTTTCGTTTAAACCTGTTCCCCCTAGTAAATGGAACCTTAAATTTTCTGGTGACCGGAGAGGTCTTTCGTTAAGTGCTTTTCTGGAAAGAGTAGAAGAGTTAAGAGTTGCAAGACATGTAACCAAGAATGATCTTTTACAGTCTGGTATTGATTTATTTGATGGCAGCACTTATCAGTTCTACTTGGCCTATCGTGATGAGGTTAGTACTTGGGATGAGTTCACGGATTTGCTGAGGGAAGAATACCTTTCTTCCACCTACAATGAAAAACTTTTTGAGGAGATTCGCAAGAGAACTCAAGGACATGATGTGTTGATAGGAACCTATCTTGCTATCATGTTGGGGTATTTCAATAGATTGACTTGCTCATGAGGAATATTGCTCTATTTTATCAGAACCAGTTGGCTTTGGTAGACATTAATTCTATTTCTCAGCTGAAAGAGTTAGGCAAGCGTCTGGAAGCGCGGAAGGAATTTATGGAGAGTTATTCCGCACCTTCTAGGAAGACAAGTGTTCTGGAACCGGATTTGGCATATATTGAGGTAGACGTGGTTAGTGTTAGTTGATCGTCGTCGTCTTGGAGTAGTAATCGAGATCGTTCTAGGGATATTGTTTGTTTTAAGTGTAACCAAGCAGGACATCGCGCTGTTGGATGTGCTGTGGCTCGAGGTAAATTCTGTTATAAATGTAAAAAAGAGGGTGTTACTCTGAAAACATGTAATGGCTGTAATCGTAATTCTCAGGGAAACGGATTGACGCGCGACTAGGTGATTGGTGTAGTCGTGTTGGTGAGCAGACTCCAATCAACAAATTTCAAAGTGTTTTGGACTATATCTTAGAGAATGCCGTTGGCGATGAGAGGCCTTACTTGTCGGTGAACATTTTAGGTTAAATTGTTCTAGGACTTTTACATTCTGGGGCGTCAAGGACAATCATTGGTAATCAGGGTTTAGGGATTGTTAAGGACCTTGGATTGTCTGTTAATTACAGCAGGGTAGTTAGTTGTACTGTGGCAAATGGTAATAAATGTTGTAGTGTGGGTAGTGTACAGTTACCTTTGTCTTTAAGGGGCACGTTTAGACTAATAGAAGTCTTACTCGTTTCTGAACTTCCCCATGTACTCATCCTTGGAGCAGATTTTTGACGAGATATGGGTATAGTTCCTGATTTAAGGCGTAATGAATGGCATTTTTCTCGTGAACCTGTTGGAGTTAATGCGATAAGTCATGTTTCTGATCGACTGTACTTAGTCCTCTAGAGCGGTCCAGACTTCAGGCAGTAGTGAATCGTAACGTGGCATTGATGGGTGATCAATTAGGTTGTATAGACAGGACGGAGCATGTTATTGTGACCAATAGCGAACCGATTAAGCAGCGGTATTATAGGGTGAATCCTGTAATTCAAAAGGAAATTGACAAGCAATTAGAGGAAATGTTGCGACTTGGTGTAGTAGAGCCGTCAACTAGTCCTTGGTCTTCTCCTTCTTTCTTAGTTAAGAAGAAGGACGGGTCATATCGCTTTTGCGTTGATTTTAGGAAGTTAAATTCTGTCACGGTCCGCGATTGTTATCCACTTCCAAGGGTTTCGGACATATTAGATAAGCTTAGGGATGCTAAGTATCTATCTTCCCTAGATGTCTAGATGTTAGGTCTGCCTTTTGGCAAATCAAAATGGCCGATGATTCTAAAGCCTATACAGCTTTCTCAGTGCCTAATAGAGGATTATTTCAGTTTTGTCGTATGCCTTTTGGGTTGCATAACGCTCCAGCTCGTTGGCAAAGGCTGATAGATCAAGTTTTAGGGAATGACCTTGAACCTTACGTTTTTGTTTATTTAGATGATGTAGTGGTGGTAAGTTAGACATTTGAACAACACTGAATTCTCTTGGATGAAGTCTTCCGTCGTCTTAGGGAAGCCAACATTACCGTTAGTCCGGAGAAATGTCAATTTTGTTATACCGAGATGAAATATGTAGGATACGTTGTTGACAGGAATGGACTTCATGTCGACTCAGAGAAAGTGAAGGCGATGTTAGAGATTCCCCCGCCAACCAATGTCAGGGAGGTACGCCGGATTGTTGGGACATTTTCATGGTATAGGAGATTTGTGCCAGATTTTTCAACAATTGCACCAATTGCAGCCTTGCTTAAGAAAAATAGTAGATTTGTGTGGACGGAAGAATGTGCAAATTCTTTCAGGGTTATTAAAGTGCATTTAGTCTCCGCCCCTATTCTTAGTTGTCCGGATTATTCTAGACCGTTTGTTATCCAGACAGATGCTTCTGGTTATGGGATAGTTGCCGTGTTGTTACAACCATATGAAGACGGTGACCGTGTGTTTACGTTCTCTAGTTCTAGAGATTTTCAAGTTCCTCAAGATGCCTGGAATGTGGGTACATCAGAGAAATCACTGAGAGCCTTGCATTTTAAAACTACAAAAGTTAAACCTTTTATTGATACAAAATAGATCAGAAAGAAATTTATACTTGTGGATCAAAATGTTATAAATATCTTAACATTTTAGATAAATAACCTAACAAACGTAGGAATAAAATATAACTATATAATTTAAAATATTCTGTTGAAAATAAATATTCAAGAAAATGTGATAATTATTATCAATTCATGGATTAAACTTCCAGGTAACAGGGAAAGTAATTTCATTGAAACTTAAAATTTTAAGATTTGTACAAAACTTACAAAGTAAAATAAATCAAATTATTTTTCAGTTTTATTAGACAGGAGGTTATCTTTTAAATTGATTTAGTTATTTTTAAGTCGAGGATGTCATTTAACACGACTGTAAAAGCAATAGAAAATTGGGATATATTTTTTAATGAGATATGATATAGGTACAACAATTTTTTTGCATATTTGTAATAAAATAAAACAAATTTACACAAAAAAACATGCACTTAAGTTAGGTATTCTGACAGTTTCATTTATTTGTAGTGGCGTCCTCTGTGAACAAATACCTTAAGCTAATATTTAAAGTTTTCTGTTTGAACAGAAAATACTATTTTAAACTCTTCGTGTTATGTGGAGTGAAATGAAAAATTCTAGCATAAATAACAGAAAATTTAAGTAAAATTCCCAATTTTTAATCCATGCATTTTAGATTACAGTGAAGATTTCGCTTAGCAAAACTAGCGTTACATTATGCCCCGGAGGGGGACACTAACGGGTCGGGTTGAACGGCAAAGATATCGAAATCAAAATATTGATACACCGGCAAAATAGAAATAATGTAGCACAAATAGAAATTTCTAATAAAAATTCTGTTTTGAGAGATACATTTAAATGTGCATTTAATGTAATTCCAATGAATTTTATTTTAATAGTTATGATTGTGGTTTGATGAATTTACGGTGTAGATTTTGTAATGCAAAACATTTCGGATCTGAAATTACTTTACATGATAGAAAGGCGTTCACTTCCTGTTGTCATAAGGGAAAAGTTTATTTACCACCATTATCACAAAATGTATTTTTTAATGCACTCTATCAGGGACTCATTTCAAATGATCAAATCATCAGTTCTGAAGCTAACATTTCAGATACAGTATTGTGTGGAGCTTATCATTTTAAGATACACGATATTTTTGATCATAGAGCTGGACCAATGACTTCTACGAACGTACGATCACCATGTTATGCGCAGTTATATTGTTATGACATTGATACTGCTGTTAACTATAGACTGCAGGAACCATCAAATCAATCGTGCAATAATAATTTAATGCGTGAAATTTCTATAGAATTGGAACGGGTTAATCCGTTTGTGCGATCTTTTACTACAATGAAAGATTGTTGTATGAGAAGTGAGAATACAAATAAAGAAATTTGTATGATGATTACAGTTAATAAAAATTTAGACCTTCCCCGTAACAATTATGCAGTTCGAACTGATGTTGCTGTTGTTTTAGCACTGTTGATGGTACAGTTAAAAACATCTCAATTCTAGATTCATCATTGGATTCATTGGCATATCCGTTATTATTTCCTAATGGGGAAACTGGATGGCATGTTAATTTTTTGCATAACACACCAAATACATCTACTGCGAGACAGCCCAGAAATAAACTTACTGTGTTGCAATACGCATGCTATTGTCTTTCAGTTAGAGATGATCTTAGCCTTTTGCATCATTCGCAGAAACTGTTTCTGCAGTGGATTGTTGATATGTATGTACGTATTGAAGGTACAAGACTTCATTTTTCGAATTTCAAAGAAAACAATTTCCTATTCTACCTGCAGTTGCAATTACGATTAATAAATCTCAGGGACAAACATTTGAACAAGTTGGAATTTTATTAAGACAACCAATTTTTACACACGGTCAATTATATGTCGCGTCAAGTAGAGTTAGATCTTTCGATGGTTTAAAATTTTATATTTATGAACATAGGGAACAAGGTCATTTAGCAAATGACGAAAGGGTATTAACAAAAAATATAGTTTATACGGAAGTTTTAAATTACTAAATATACTTCATAACTTCATTTCCTTCAAATGTAATTATTATTTATCTTCAGTTATTTGTTATATTTTTCAATCGTTTAATAACTGAATTGTTTTTATTTAAGAAATTTCATATATTTTTTTTTTCATTAATTGCCACATGCTCTCTCTTTGCCCTTCCCAACTCTTATCATTGTATTTTTAAGGTAAGAATTAAAAATATGTATACATCTAAACCCAATTAATTTTATACAAAAACAAGTTGAATTTCATTACTTTATAGACTTAACTGGTCGATTTTCGACCACAGGCGATTCCAGTCTTTATAATTATGCAAAACAACCTAACGAACGGTCATCAAACTGTATTCTAATATGAATATTAAATAACATCCGTATGAACTCAAAGGCATCGATGTTTCCGTTCTTTCCTTTCCAGGAAACCAGAGGACACGTGATAGGATGGCACGCACAATTATATAAGACAGCAGTTTATTTTAAATTAATATACAAAATATGTTTAAAAAACCTGCAAATCCAATTGAAATATAGGATTGCAACCTTATTTTTTTTGTAATTTGTACAATTTCAGGTATAAATTATATAGGGGCAACCGCTTTTATAAGTAACCTTCACTAAACTAATATACAGTATTGGGCAAATGTGTGGAACCAAGTAAATATCTCTGGAATTATTAGAGATATCAAAATGAAATTTGGAAGGTGGATACTGCAGTAGATTGCCTATTTGTTTCCAATTTTTTTTACAATTTTGAAATTCCTGTTTTACCGGAAGTAATGTCGATTTTAAACAACCTGTATAGTATTTTAGTTTTTGATAAATCATTTTATTGTGAATACAAAAATATCGGGTTTGATATTGTTTACTTCAATACCTACCGAGATATTAACAGAAAAGTAACTAAGGAAAGGAAAAATTCGATGGTAGCTAAACTCGGTTCAGATTTCATTTACGCCCGATATAAACAAACCGCTCGGTAAGGATTTGTATTTCTATTGGCCAATCGGTGGCATTATACCGTCACAGCCAACAGCACTGCTTGTTCCATAGTCGAATACACGTGCATTTGTTTAAATCAGGCCAAATTAAATCTGAATCAAGTTTAGTAGTCCATGAAATTCATTGCAGAAGTGACAGTAGTTGTCAAAATAAGTTATTAGTTTTCGTTATTTGAACGTAAAAAGATTGTATTGTTTTAATTTGATCGTAAAATGGCCGAATTAAGTGAAAGAGAAAGAATAGAAATATTAATGATGATTGGGTATGGGGAGAGGAAAAGGACTCATCAAGAAGTTTGTGACCTTTTTAACATTGTTCATCCGAATACACAAATATCCCTTTCAGTAGTGACGAAAACTTTGCGAAGGTACGACACAAGTGGAACAGTTAGCAATTTACCAAAAAGTGGACGGTTAAAAAGTGCAAATAATGAAGGTGTAGCTCAAAATGTTGCTATATCTTTGGAAGAAAATCCTCACTTATCCACTACCGACCTCGCCAATATGCATGGAATTAGCCGTCGTTCAGTAGGAAGGATATTAAGGCGAGAAAAATATCATCCATACAAAATTCGCCTCGTTCAAGAACTCTCCGAAGACGATTTCGACAGACGTTTGCAAATTTGTGAAACGATGATGGATATTTGTAACCGTGATAATAATTTTATAAGAAATGTGATTGTTTTCTGAACGATATTTGTGGCATAATTTTCAATGTCTAAGTACTTCTTGGGAAATAACACCACATTAAAGAAAAATTGCTGTATATTCCAAACGTTTCGGGGTCTAGGTCAGACCCCGTTGTCAATGGTTAAGAAACTATGGATAAAAAAGGCAGAATTCTAAGATGTAAATTAAAATATTTGACAATGTGTATTATTTGATTTCTGACGTAACTAAGAGAATTTTATTTGTAATAAACAGGGTAGCACAGAAATTTCTAAAGATCATATAAGTATAAAGTTCCTTTCAAATTGGAAGAATTTGAAAGGGAGATCTTCAGAATTTTATGTGGCGCTCCTAGGTGCGACTTTGTTATAAGATAGTGCATTCGCCAAAAATGCGACCAAAGAACTTTGTTGATTCAGTGATCCCATTAAAATCATAAGGGAAAACCTAGGAAAAACCTTATGAACTATCCCGATATTGGGTTGTTCACAAGGGCATGATCATTAGCAATTTCTTCCTTAATAATCGGCAACCAGGAACGAGTGAATTCTACGGAGGTAGTAGCGATACAATCGTTTTCATTTAACAAAATTAAAGCAGACTCTTTTAGTTTTCTTTTGGTGTTGTGTTCTTCTTTGTGTAATATAACTGAATTTTGAAACTGTATTTTATGACCAAGGTCCCAAGCATGTTCGCAAATTTTGGATTTTTCAAATTGTCGTTTTTTTTATGTAATTTGTATGTTCGTTTATTAGAACATTCAGAGGTCTAGAGGTTTCTCCAATGTAGAATTTATTACATTCACAAGGGATTTTATAAATGCAATTTTTTGTATTTTGAGTTGTGTTATTTGGTTTGGTTTTTAATATAATTGATTTTAGTGTATTTCTTGTTTTAAATGATGTTTTTATATTATATTTGTTTCCCACTCTTTTAGTCTTTCTGATAGACCCTGTATGTATGGTATAGTTATTGTATTAATGTGATTATCTTGTGAGTCAGTGTTGCTTGGTGAAGTTTGATGTTGGTTGTTAGGGATTGTTTGGTATTCGATTTTGTATAACTCGTTATTAATAAATTTATTTGGGTAATGATTGGCAGAAAGTACATTTTTTATAAACGTTTTTTCTTCATTGAAGTTATTGATGTTAGAACAGTTGGTTTGTGCCCTGTCATATAGAGATTTAATGATACCTCTTTTTACTGAATTTGGATGATTAGACTTAAAGTTGAGATACCTGGTAGTATGAGTCGGTTTTCTGTAAACTTCTGTTTCAAATGTCGATTGTGTTTTGGTTATTAAAATGTCTAAGAATGGTAATTTGTTATTCTGTTCAAGCTCTCGTGTAAACTGAATAGTTTGTTCTGTGTTTATTATGTCGTTAAGTAATACATGTAAATCCTCAAGATTATGTTCCCAAATAACGAATATTTCATCAACATAACGCCACCAAACCAAAGGTTTAATCTGTTTTGAGAAAATTGTTTGTTCTTCAAATTTTTCCATAAAAATGTTGCTTAAAGCGGGAGACAGACAGGAACCCATTGCCATGCCAAAATCTTGTTGGTAGAAGTCATCATTAAGTTGAAAATATGTTGTCTTTGTACAAAATGTTAGTAGTTCCATTATTGTATTAATGGACAATTGAGTACGTTGATTTAGTAAAGAGTCTTGTTCTAATCTTTCTTTAAGTGTTTTGGTGATTATTGTATAGATTCACAATGTCAAAACTTGCTAGTGTGAAAGTATTTTTCTATTGTATATGTGATAATTTTTCTAAGAATAATTAATAGCCTTAATTTTGCAATTTCCCCAAAAACTATTCCAACATTTGATGTCATCAGTGCTATAGAACAAACTGCAAACAAATTAAACAATAGTGAAGCTCAAGAGTATCGAATAAGAGCAAAAATTGAACTAGAACAACCTATGCATATAAAAAATAACCTTTCGAAAAATGAATTTCATTCAATTAAAGTTTTAAAAAATGACAGAACTATTAAGATTTTACCTGTAGATAAAGGTAATGCTACGGTTATTTTAAATAAAATTGAATACGATTCCAAAATTCAAAACATAATAAACCAAGGGCAATATAAAAAATTAAACAAAGATCCAACAACTTCTATAGAAAACAAAATATACCGCTTACTTTACAATCACAAACATGAATTTACAGAACAAGAACGTAAACATCTTACTCCACACTATTCTAAACCGCGGCATTTATATGGGTTACCTAAAATTCATAAACCCAACATTCCATTAAGACCAATTGTCAGCTCCATAAATTCTCCATGCAGTGAGCTCTCAAAATTCCTTTTAAAAATTATTTCACCACTTACTGGTAAGTCTAATTCTCATCTTAAAAACAGCGCACATTTCTTGGAAAAATTATCACATATACAATACAAAAATACTTTCACACTAGCAAGTTTTGACATTGTGAATCTATACAATAATCACCAAAACACTTCCCATAGTAAAAGAACGATTAGAACAAGATTCTTTACTAAATCAACCTACTCAATTGTCCATTAATACAATAATGGAACTACTAACATTTTGTACAAAGACAACATATTTTCAACTTAATGATGACTTCTACCAACAAGATTTTGGCATGGCAATGGGTTCCTGTCTGTCTCCCGCTTTAAGCAACATTTTTATGGAAAAATTTGAAGAACAAACAATTTTCTCAAAACAGATTAAACCTTTGGTTTGGTGGCGTTATGTTGATGACATATTCGTTATTTGGGAACATAATCTTGAGGATTTACATGTATTACTTAACGACATAATAAACACAGAACAAACTATTCAGTTTACACGAGAGCTTGAACAGAATGACAAATTACCATTCTTAGACATTTTAATAACCAAAACACAATCGACATTTGAAACAGAAGTTTACAGAAAACCGACTCATATTAAAACGTATTTCAACTTTAACTCTAATAATCCAAATTCAGTAAAAATAGGTATCATTAAATCTCTATATGACAGGGCGGAAACCAACTGTTCTAACATCAATAACTTCAATGAAGAAAAAACGTTTATAAAAAATGTACTTTCTGCCAATCATTACCCAAATAAATTTATTAATAACGAGTTAAACAAAATCGAATACCAAACAATCCCTAACAACCAACATCAAACTTCACCAAGCAACACTGACTCCCAAGATAATCACATTAATACAATAACTGTACCACACATACAGGGTCTATCAGAAAGACTAAAAAGAGTGGGAAACAAATATAATATCAAAACATCATTTAAAACAAGCAATCCACTAAAATCAATTGTATCAAAAACCAAACCAAATAAAACAACTCAAAATACAAAAATTGCATTTATAAAATCCCTTGTGAATGTAATAAATTCTATATTGGAGAAACCTCTAGACCTCTGAATGTTCGAATAAACGAACATAAAAATTACATAACAAAACGACAATTTGAAAAATCCAAAATTTGGGACCTTGGTCATAAAATACAGTTTCAAAATTCAGTTATATTACACAAAGAAGAACACAACACCAAAAGAAAACCAATTTTGTTAAATGAAAACGATTGTATCGCTCCTACCTCCGTAGAATTCAGTCGTTCCTGGTTGGTGATGATTAAGGAAGAAATTGCTAATGGTCATGTCCTTGTGAACAACCCAATATCGGGATAGTTCATAAGGTTTTTCCTAGGTTTTCTCTTATGATTTTAATGGGATCACTGAATCAACAAAGTTCTTTGGTCGCATTTTTGACGAATGCACTATCTTTTAACAAAGTCGCACCTAGGAGCGCCACATAAAATTCTGAAGATCTGCCTTTCAAATTCTTCCAATTTGAAAGGAACTTTATACTTATATGATCTTTAGAAATTTCTGTGCTACCCTGTATATTACAAATAAAATTCTCTTAGTTACGTCAGAAATCAAATAATACACATTGTCAAATATTTTAATTTACATCTTAGAATTGTGCCTTTTTTATCCATAGTTTCTTAACCATTGACAACGGGGTCTGACCTACACCCCGAAACGTTTGGAAGATACAGCAATTTTTTTTTAATGTGGTGTTATTTCCCAAGAAGTACTTAGACGAGGCTACATTTTGTTAAAATGGTACGGTTAATCGACATAACTGCCGCTACTGGTCGCAAAGTAATCCTAATTGGGTACAAGAGGCTCATACACAACATCCCCAAAAATTGAACGTTTGGGCCGGCATTTATAACAACAATCGTGGGACCCTTCTTCCTACAAGAAACTTTAAACGGAAATATGTATTTACAGCTCTTGGAGACACAAATTATTTCGGCATTGTAGGTAAATGGACAATTACCAAATAATATCTGGTTTCAGCAGGATGGAGCACCACCCCATTACGCTCGCATTGTTCGAGATCATTTAGATAGGACATTTCATCACAGATGGATTGGAAGAAGGGATACTTATGAATGGCGTGCACGAAGTACCGACCTTAATCAACTAGACTATTTTCTGTGGGGTTACTTAAAGTCTAAGGTTTATGTTGATAGACCAAATAATTTGGAAGAATTAGCTGCAAGAATAACTCAAGACATCCAGAGAATTACACCAGAAGTAATAGCTAATGTTACTAGAGAATTTAAAAACCGACTTGTTTATTGTCAAGAAGTAAACGGTGCTCAGTTTGAACATCTAATATATTAAGTTTAGTTGAGTTAAGTTTCAATGTTTTCAAAATCACTTAGATTTAGTTAATAATAATTATGATTATGTATTTGTTTAATGGATATTAGATTTTTCCTTTTCCTTAATTACGTTTCTGTTAATATCTCGGTAGGTATTGAAGTTCACAATATCAAACCCGATATTTTTGTATTCGCAATAAAACGTTTCATCAGAAACTAAAATACTATACAGGGTATTTCATTGCAAAGTTTAAAATCGACATTACTTCCGGTAAAACAGGAAGTTCAAAATTGTAAAAAAATTTGGAAACAAATAGGCAATCTACTGCAGTATCCACCTTCCAAATTTCATTTTGATATCTCTAATAATTCCAGAGATATTTGCTTGGTTCCACACATTTGTCCATCACTGTATATAAATATGAAAATAATTACACAACAGATGTTTTTACCTCTCTATGTGGTAATTCAATTTGAAACTTCAATTTTGGAAACGTTTTTATCGGTCTTCAATTTGTTTTAAGTAACGGTGATTTGAATTTATAAAATTTTAATAGAATAATATTCAAGAGGTGTGGTAAATGATCTTGAAAGTAGAAAATCTCATATAACATTTCGGATTCCCAGAAGTATCGGAATAATGTCCCTTCCACGAATTGGTTTATGGCCGATTGCACCAGCTGTCGAATGAATTCTCGTAACATTGCCCCCTCCTTAAGACCATTTCGTCCCGGAATGTTCTAGAATCCTTCCTGGTGTGACGATATTTACAGGACTCTCCATTTCGACACCGGGAAGTTTGGTGGAAGTAACAATCAACGGTCTTCGAATCTGGGCTGCCAACATTGAGACAGCATACCAGGATGTCGATGCCACTGAATCGAAAGATTGTTTCTATCATACTTCTCACCACTCTCGAATTCAGTCCATCCAACCGGCAGGCTATCTTTGGGACCGCCAATTTCATCAGATTGTTCTCCATCATCACATTCCTCAATTCTTCGAGATAAAGTACCTTTCCTATCGCTGAATCTTGCTCCCGTAGCTTCTGGAACTGGCCATACTTTTTGGCAAACACCGTGGCTATTCCTCTGGACATCCGGAGATCTCGAGCCACAGAATGAGCCAGGGCATATTCTATGGGCACCTCATACAGACCTTGGAGTTCCTCTCTCGTTACGTCGTGCTGCACTTTCTGTCCATCAGTGCCATAAACTGCTCGAAGGTCATCTCGTCATCGGGTGGTTGGATGCTGCGGACTTGGGCTTGGTCAACTTCGCCGTCATGACTTCCGGCATAAGGGGCTAACCTGTTGTAATGTACCACCTTTGGTTTTCCTCGAGGTAGCTTCTTTATTCTTTAGACAACATCGTTGATTTTCTTTACAATTTGGTAAGGTCCCTCCCAAGATCTTTGTAGCTTGGGCGAATATCCAAGACGACGTTGCGGGTTATGTAACCAAACAAGATCATCAGCTTGGAATTCCCCGCCTTCGGCTCTGATGTCATAGGCTTCCTTCATTCGGGCACTGGCATTCTCGATATTTAACCGGACTCGGTGTATGTCGTCCATTTTACGACGTAACTGGCTGACATAGTCTCCACCTGCAGTCTCTTCTACTGGGGGACATCCAAACTTCAAATCGCATGGTAGTCGTAACTCTCGTCCCATAATAACGCTTGCCGGGGTCTGACCTGTGGACTCGTACACAGACGAACGATATGCAATTAGAAACAAGGGAAGGTACTGGTCCCAGTCTCTTTGGTGGTCTGAGACTACTTTTGACAAATGGCGGTTAATAGTCCTATTCATCCGTTCTACCATTCCATCTGATTGAGGGTGTAATGTTGTTGTCCGTGTTTTATTGATCTTCAGAAGTTTGCAGACATCTTGAAAAAGGGTACAATCAAAATTTCTACCTTGGTCTGAGTGTAACTCCAAGGGAACGCCAAAACGACTGACCCATTCCTTGACAAGGACATCAGCAACGGTCAAGGGTTCTTGATTCGGTAAGGCATACGCTTCAGCCCATTACTCAAATAGTCCATTACCACCACAATGAATTTATTTCCAGAGTCGGATTCAGGAAATGGACCGGCAACATCAATGGCTACTCTTTCGAATGGACTGCCCACGTTATATTGCTTCATGGGAGCTTTTGGTCGCTTCTGAGGCCCCTTACTTGCTGCACAAACCGTACATTTCCGGCACCACTCCTTAACGTCTACTTGGCAGTTTACCCAATAGAAGCGTTCTCTCAACTTCCCCAGGGTTTTCGTTACTCCCAGATGTCCTCCAGAGGTACCATCATGTAGTTCCCGTAAAACCTCTGGTCTCCTATTTCTGGAAACTACAATCTGTTTCCCTCCTCTGGAGTTTCCAGGACGCGTTTGAGGAGTCCATTTTCCAGGATGAGGGAGTTCCACTGAGCCCAGTACGACTTTATGGTTGGTGAGTATCGGGAAATATCTTGCCACGTAGGTTTGCGGTCTTCTTCCTTCCACCGGATAATTTCTTTTAGTTCTGGATCTAATTTTTGGTCTTTCTGGATCTCCTCAGGTTGCCAATGGTCATCGACGGCGGTAGTTCTACAGAGAACAGCCCCTTTTTGTTCAGCTCGCTGACAATGTTTACAATCATCAGGGCATGGTCTCCTCGATAAGGCATCAGCATTCTTATGGCTTGTTCCAGCTCGGTGTTCAGTCTCGAAGTCGAATTCTCGCAACCGCTCAATCCAATCCACCATTTCAGTGCTGCATGATCAGTCCTCAGGAGGAATCTTTTACCATAGAGGTACTTGTAGAAATGTTCTACCCCCTTTACCACAGCCAAGAGTTCCCTGCGAGTAACGCAGTAATTCCGTCCTGGATTGCTCAGGGTTTTGCTGAAATAGCCGATGAAGCACCGCACCAATTCCGACATTGCTTACGTCGGTATCCAAAACGAAGTTCCCATCTGGCAAAGGATAACTTAAGACGGGGGCACTCGTCAATGCTCTTTTTAGAGTCTCGAATGATCGCTGGCACTCTCTTATCTGTTAGTCTTGTAGGTGGCTTGGCGATGTTGGCAAATCCGGCTACTTACCGACGATAGTACGTGAATAACCCCAGGAAATTTTTAACTGGTGAATATCTTTAGGTATCGGCCATTCCTTGACAGCTTTAATTTTCTGTTTCTCAACAGCTACTCCTTCTGCGGAAACCACATGTCCAAGATATTGCACCTCTTCTTGGAACAGTTAACACTTCTTCGGGTTTAACTTTAGTCCGGAACTTCGAAGTCTCCATGTTCTTCACGTGGTCTTCAAATGATCTTCCAACCAAGATAATGTCGTCAAGATACACCAAGCATGTTTTCCATGAAAGCCTTTTTAACACTGTTTCCTTCAATCTTTCAAACGTCGCTGGAGCATTACACAACCCAAACGGCAACACCGTGAATTGGTAAAGTCCTTTACTCGGTCTTCTTTAGCAAGTTTCACCTGCCAATAACCGCTCTTCAAGACCAGGGTGGAAAAGATCTTCGATCCAGCCAACGATCTAGGGTGTCGTCTATTCTAGGAAGGGGAAGCTGTCTTTCTTTGTGGCGTAGTTTAATTGCCGATATTCCACGCAAAAACGGGACGAACCTTTCTTTCTTTTTAACCAAGACAACTGGAGAAGCCCAAGGGCTATTGGACGGTTCAAACCTTCTTCCTCCATCTCGCGGACTATCCTGTCGGCTTCTTCTCTTTTAGCTAGGGGTAGTCTTCTCGCCGACTTTCCAATAGGTTGAGCGCCCCCGGTATTAATTTTATGTTTCACCAGATCAGTTTGTCCTCTTTTGCCATTCCCTACATCGAAGATATCCTGGTAGTTTCTAACGATGTTTCTCAATTTCGCTTTCTAGTTTGGTTTCAAATTCTTAGATGAATTGGTGATGAGTCTTTCCAGTTCCTCAGATAGTTTACCTAGTGGTATTTCTGCATGCTGTGTGCTGTGTGCTTCTGACTACAGAGGAAACTGTTGAACATTGGTCCAAAGTTCTTTATTTCTTTAGTACAACCGAGTAATGATTCAGGTTCATTACCCTTACTGGCACAATCTCCATGGCACGAAACATAGTCTTCCCCAGTGCGATTCCTCTGCCTACGTTTCCGTCGTTAAGTTCGGGATTAAACATCATTACTTTCGCTGCTTCTCCTGTCGCTGTTCGCAGTTGCCATTTTGTTGGTTTTATCATTGTCTCTAAAACAATGTTGGGCCTTTTTACTGTTTTCGTCGCACCAGTATCCAGCAGCATTGCAAATTGCTTCCTATTAATAAGGTCATCTACAGAGACACTGTTAATGTGGTTGCGTAACTAAGCGACAAATACGTTGGTAGTTGGGACTTATTGGTTACATGTCGACGATGGTCCCTTTATATTGCAAAATATCTGTAGCATTCCCTCTTAAAGCGAGGGTTAATGCTATTGCTTTCTCCTCTACCGACCATCCGTTTAGCTTTGCTGCAGCCTCGAATTGGCGCCGATAATTAGTCCATGAAGACTTTTCATCAAATTGCGTAGGTTTCATCTTGTGTCTTGTTCCCTCGAGGCCAATTTTCGAATCCACTACTTCCGGACTGTTTCTGCTTACGGTTTTTGATTGAGTTTCTCTCATTTGTAAAGTGATTACCTGCTCTCTTATTTTTCTGATATCACTCTCCACTATTTGTTTCAACCCTTCTATCAGCATTTCATTTCTGACTGTCATGTACTTCAACTCTTCGATTCGAGCTTCATTCTCTACTATTTGCTCTTCCAGCATTTTTGATTTTTTCTGAACCATGCTTTTCAAATTTTCTTCAAAGGATTGAGCATTATCGTGTAATTTCTGTAGCTTATCTTCCAAAGATTTCGAATTTTCTAGTAATTTGTTTTCTAGGGCTTTAGAATTTTCTTGTAATTTGTGTACTAATTTATACTAATTTATCTTCTAGGGTTTTAGAATTTTATAGGAATTTATCTTCTAGGGTTTCAGAATTTTTCAAGTTTTTAGAATTTTCTAACAATTTATCTTTCATTTGTTTAAATAGCATGGTCATGTCATCATTACCAGAAACTTCAAACAAATAAGAATCGGGATTATTACCTTCATTTATTAGGGCATCCCGTAGCCGTTGTATTAATTCACTTTTCTTCCCACTAATTTCTAAATCACTTTCCTCAAGTTTTTTTTTAAGTCACTTTCAATTGGTCCAAAATCACTGTTTTAAATATTGTCAGTCTATTTATTTTTCACTTCTAAAGTTCCACAAATACACCTACACCTGTCACCACTGTAATGTTTTTATTTTCACACTCGGGACCAGTTCTTGGATTTATTTAAAAACAGTGTCCAACTCACTCTAATTTAGTTCCACTTCTTTAACACAATTTATATTCATAGAAACTATTTACAGTTTATCTTAACTCTACAATACGACCGTCGAAAACCGAATGAATCCTATCGCCAGCTGTTCATATTTATATATTTCTCTCGGAATTGTCTGGTAAATCCACGAACCATCGGGAAACTTCTTTCATGTGTTCTGGAAGCTTTTAAGGGAATTCCCAGTAACGGCAGCGGTCGGCCTGTTGAGAGCCAAAACATTTCGGATTCCCAGAAGTATCGGAGTATTGTCCTTTCCACGAATTGGTTGATGGGCGATTGCACCAGCTGTTGGATGAGATCTCGTAACAATATATATATATATATATATATATATATATATATATATATATATATATATATATATATATATATATATATATATATATATATATATATATATATGTTGCAGGTGGTTTCCGGGAATTCATCCGCGTAGTTGATAACTGATCCCTGCTGGGATCGATAGTAAAATGACGACGTACCGGCCCGGACCCGTCCTATAAAAACTCAACCTGAAATGACCAATCAGCAAGCGGGAGGCGTGGCCACTGAGCGTCAAGGGCCAATCACACGCAGCTGCTCACGGTGCCAACCGATAGGCGCCTAGCCCGAAAAATCTTAGTATTCGAGTAACTAGAGGCGAAAGCAGAAGGCTACGAGAATTATGCGAACCGACCTGAAGAGGGCAGATGTGACTCTGCCGAAACGTCGTCATTTTACCATCGATCCCGGCAGGGATCAGTTATCAATTACGCGGATGAAATCCCGGAAACTACCTGCAACATTTAGTGCCCGCGAGAACTTAAAAACATATATATATATATATATATATATATATATATATATATATATATATCCGGTGTACATCCGAATTTGAAAACAGAAAAAAAATTCTGTTTTCAGATTTCAACTTTTGAAAATGACAAATGAGATTTTGGCGAAACGTCAGGTAAAATGTTCTTTTCAGAGCACCAACCGAGAAACGGATGTACACGGGATACAATAAAGAAAATCATATATATATATATATATATATATATATATATATATATATATATATATATGTTCTGAGAGGCTTCCGCAGTCATTATTATGAACCAGGGTAGGTTGAGAACCGCGTCTGAATTTAATAAATGCTCGACGTTTCGACTCCTGTTTTGGAGCCATCATCGTATCCAAACAGGGCACTCTACCAACTTCGATGGCAGTAGGACTACTATATCTGTTAATTCCCTTAGAGTATCCACTATTCACGAAGCTATAGAAATAGAGAAACGATCCCTCTGTCTAAACCGACGCGATGACAGCTCTCGCCTTCCTACACCATGGACCTCCGTAATTGCCAGATTAAACAAAGCAGACACGCTCACCAACACTCAACCAATCACAACAAAGTCCCTTCATCACGTGACACATCCTTCTAACCCACCGATAACTATAAATAAAAGAAGCAGAGCAGATTCAAATTAAGTTCAGTTACCTAGTGACTCTTGAGGGGTAGGGAGATTGAAGCCCCGAGTTCGATCTAGACTATGAAACTCTTTTTCACTTGTGTCTCTTGATAATGGTTCCAAAGCAGGAGTCGAAACGTCGAGCATTTAATAAATTCAGACGCAGTTCTCACCCGGAACCTTAGCCTAGTTCATATACAGGGTGTAAACAGTTTGAGTGCATATATTTTAGGTGCAGATAGTACACACCAAATAAAACAAAAAACTCTTATAACGCTATGATCTATAGGCCTTAATAAGCAAGAAAATTCGAAATACATGTTAAGTAAATTATTGTCAATGTGGCAACGTCGCGCTAAAAATTCACTTGTAACGTGAATAATAAAGGAATGATTCACACAAAAAAATTAACACCTGTTATTTTTTTGTATTAAATATTTACATTTCTTATATGTGTTATATTATTCGAAAAATAATTGTTACTCATAAAATTAGTATTACTTATATTAGACAAATAAATACCCATATACTTACAGGCTGTCATTATGATAGAGCTCTGGAGAACAAAGGATTCTTTATAGTAAATATTCAAAATTCAACATTGTTGCTATTACAAGTATTACAAATTAATAGCATGGCAGGTCTTTACCTAATTGTATAATTGCCACTATTTGTCACAAACTAATACACTCCAACTCACAATTGACAACAGATATTATTTATTTCTCAAATTTATTTTTTAAAACGAAAATCAAATCACGAACGCTACGTAGAATGTCACGTAAATATCACTTTCACTTTCTGACAAGAACCGGTGCAGCAAAAAAGCATTCGTGGCAGTGGTCAGCTGTAGTACTGAATAAGGCATATTATATGCTATGTTGCCACATCTGTTCGGAGAAACATACGGCAAATTTTAACAGAATATTTAGTTTAAATATTAATTTTCTTTGTTAATTCAGTTATTAAAGGTGTATAAGCTATTGAGTATTTACATATTTAGCTTTACAAGCATTTTGAAGCCGGAAATAGTCTATTATTCACTGTAATAAAGGCTATATAACTTCTAACTTTCTTATTTTTTTGGCAAAACTATAGTTTATTTCTGGAAATGTTATAAAGCTTTTTGATTTGTTTTGACCTGAAGTATTGATCCTCAAAATCTTTGCACTCAAACCATTTACACCCTGTATATATATATATATATATATATATATATATATATATATATATATATGTTATATAAGTATTTAATAGACTCTCTAAAATAATAATAATAATGTAATATTATACTTTTCTTTCAAATTGTGACGTAGTATATCTTATGTCATACTTTAATCTTTCATATTATAATACTTTCGTCTCGTATAGATAAAATCTGCACATCTGCTATTTTCATTTCATTGTTTAAGTTTATATAGAGTCAGCACATTATTTCTTATAAATTGTTATTCACGACCTTCAGTCCAGCAGATGATTTATTTTACTTCTAGTGTTAATATTATTGTACTCAAGTTATCAAGTATTAAATTTTATATATTTAATAAATATTTTTTTAAAAGTCATTTTGAAAAGAAGTGATATAAAAAGTGGCGCAGTCAGTAGGATTCCAGAACGTTACTAGAACCGACGAACGAGCTCAACTGGTAGCGGCGGACCCTAACCCCTTGAAGGAAGAAAGAACCTCTCGAGACGTCCCAACTGTAATCGTAGAACAAGGCAACTAACTACAACTGCAGAACACGGCAGCATCGATGTTCCATTTAATGTGAGTACAAACAGGAATCATCTCGCAATTTCATTTTTTTTACCAATAATTTTGATTTTATTTGTTATCATACTGTTCGGACGACCAAAAAACCCGAACCATATTTTTTATTTTTGTACCTTACATTTTTGAATTTCTCGATTTATTTTATTTCTTTTCACCATATTTTGTTTGCAAATAGTGCACACTGATTCTCTTCCTCTATTATATGTTTTATTGTGTTCGTAACAATTTGAAAAATTTATTACACTTTAACCGATTTATACATTTATTTTGAACAAATTTTATTTTTGCTTAAATTGTTCAATTCTCCCAATTAATAAATTTAAAAAATGGCACAACAATCTCCCAGAGACGGCTCTAAACCTGAGTCCTATCGGCTATCAGAAATATTCTCTATCGTCCCAGAGTTAGAAGGAGATCAGATCTCCTTGGGAACATTCATTAATGCGTGCGACTGTGCTTACAACATGTCGACGGGCGACAGATACATCTTACTTATCCATATAAAAAATAAATTAAAAGGCAGAGCGGCCCAACTAATAAGTTCGCGTAGCCCTGCGTCTTATTTAGAATTAAAACAACTCTTGAATCTTCATTTTGGAGGTTCCAGGGATTTGACGTCCCTGATACAAGATCTACAACGCCTTCAGCAACTATCCAACGAGTCACCACTTACTTTCTACAACCGACTGCAAGTCCTAATAGCAAAAATGCACGCCAATATTCAAACGGCATCCAATTTAAACGCAGACCAAAAGGTGGCGCAAATGAGTCTAATAGACACTATGGCGCTTAACACCCTTCTAACCGGGTTAGAACCGCGTCTTGGACAACTCATCCATGCTATTCAGGGCATCACTGATCAAAAAATTTCAATTTCCCAGTCAACCCTTGTACCATTTGCTCCTGGTAACCCCCACAAGGTTTTTATTTGTATTCTCGTCATCGACTTTGATGGCATTTTAGATTTAGATTTTTTGGAACATTACGAATGCGTAATAGACTTAAAATATCAGCAACTTAGAACAAATTTTAAGGATATCGCTCTTCACAAGATCCCTACCTTGCCTTCTTCAGATATCGCACCTCCAACAATTCCCAACACACAAAAAAACAATAATTTCCCGAACTATATTTCTATAGAACCCCGCACTAAAAATTTTGTAAACTGCGACGTCACCTTTCTAATACTGACGCTGTTCTACATAAGAGAAAGTCAGATTACCCAATTCCTTGGTATATGTAAACCAAAATGGCGAATTCCTCACTTCACAATTCAGAAAAGATCACTTAAACGTCGAAGAAGAAGATATGATTACGAGCCTTTGTCTAGACTTTCAAGACATATTTTTCTTAGAAGGCGACGCATTATCTTTTACGAACGAAATCAAACAGTCGATCGAGACAAATAACTCCAGACCCATCTATACCAAATGTTATTGGTACCCGCAGGTCCATAAAGAAGAGGTTAAAGAACAAGTCAGTAAAATGTTTGAACAAGGCATCATTCGTCATTCTATTTCTCCTTGGTCTTCCCCAGTTTGGGTTGTTCCCAAAAAATTAGACGCCTCAGGCAAACCAAAATGGCGTGTTGTCATTGACTACAGAAAACTGAATGATGATATTCCCAATTGGGTTTTTGAATTTTTTTTTTTGCGATAAATGGAAAGATCATATATAAGTTTTATAAGGAAACTATTTTTTTTTCGCAATAGTTTAAAAGTTATTTCAAAATAAAAATTAATTTTTGAATCCAGTACCGAAGACACACCGACAGCTCCCGAACAAACCCGAGCGCGTGTGACGTCATAATGTTAGTTGTCACTCATTGCAGTTGATACAGAAATAATAAGGACAGTGTATTGATTGATTTAATTCTGTTGTCATAGTTAAATATTCAAATTTATATTGATAATGTCGAACCTTAAAAGTTATCGTTCTTGTTTTGTACCATTATGTACGAATACTACAAAAACAACTCCTAACAAAATGTTTTTAAATGTTCCCCAAGATAGCAAACGTCGAAATAAATGGTTTCAAGCAGTGCACCGTGATAATCCCAAAACAAAATCGAATTTTTTTTGTTGTGAAGATCATTTCGATGTAAGTATTTCTTAATACCATTGTTATTAATTATTATTTATCTAAGTATACAAATCAAACAAGTAGAGTTCAGTCAATAAATTTTTGAACTGGACTCTAAATCATAACCTTTAAAATCATAGCATTAAGATAAGTATTACACAATATACAATACATTACTTATATACAGGAATACTGGTTGATCATTTTATAGACATCTCTTTCTCTCAGAAAAACTGTGAGGAAGAATCTCTGTCAGTAAGTACGAAAACTAACTTTGTTCTACATATACAATTTTTTAAATACTTATCTGTTACAGGAAAAATTTGGAGGAGAGAAAACCCATGAATAGACAAAAAAAAATTTTTTATTGATAATTTAAAGTGCTCGATGTTCTGGACATACCCGTCCTTTTACAATGCAAATATTATTTTTACGACTTAGTTGAACATAACCTATAGCTTTATCGCCGTAACTCTCACGTGACGCTCTACAATTTATGAAATAAATAATTATAATTAATATAATGAAAAATAAACACCTAAATATTTTCATTTATTATATTATTTTTTAACAGACTTACCTTGATGCCTTGGCACCTCGAACTTCAGCAGAATTAAACCGAACGTCAGTTTTTAAAAAATTGGTTATCATAAATATATCAACATCAGGAATATTATCAGACTTTGCCTTTATAAATCCTTTATCACACATAGCTAATCGGAATCAACTAACGACACGTTTTTTAACAATAAATTTTCAATATTATTGTCTAGTCACGTGTAATAGCCGTAAACTCTGTACTGTTATTAAATAGCTATAACATTATGACGTCACAACTATGGCGACCACTCATGGCGCGTTTATAGTCACGTGATTTTTTTTCAAATTTTATCAATTTTTAATCGTTTATAATTAATTGAAAAAAATTTTTTTCTAGTTTTTTGCATTAAATATCAATATTATTAACAATAAAGTTTTAAAATACATGAAAAAATCAATAAATTTTTTTTTTCAAAATCCCAATTTCGCTAAAGTGTCCAAACCTTTAACAAAACTGCTTCCAAAGGACACTAAATTCTTCTTTGATTCTGATTGTAAGGCAGCATTCAATGATTTAAAGAAAGCTCTCATATCAGACCCAATCCTTATCTACCCAAATTTTGAAGAACCATTTCTTCTCACCACAGACGCCAGCGCTTTGGCGATTGGTGCAGTCCTTTCACAAGGCCCAGTTGGAAAAGACCTTCCGATTGCTTATGCCTCCCGCACTATGTGTGCCGCCGAAACCAGATATTCCACCATTGAAAGGGAATTGCTTGCCATTGTGTGGGCAATCAAAGCCTTCCGTCCTTATTTATTTGGCCGTAAGTTAACATTAATCACCGACCACCGCCCGCTTACGTGGCTTTTCTTAATCAAGGATTCAGGCAGTGGACTTGCCAGATGGCGACTGAAACTGGAAGAGTACAATTACAAAATTGAACATAAACCAGGCAAGATAAACAGAAACGCTGATGCTCTCTCGCGAATCAAAGTCAACTACTTCCAACAAATCGCGAATTTTCAGTCAAAAATCCATGCCTTCAATGACACCGACTCAGAAGACGAACCCGAACTAGAACCTGAACTTACTGACGAACACCTTACTAACGAATTTAATAAATTTGTTGACTTGTATAAAACAAGATCAATAATTGACTATTCAAAGATCGAAACTACTAATTCCCAACTTCCCATAAATAAATTATTTCATTTTTCTGGCAAAACAAGTTAACTGATCTTCACGAACAAATCATGGACGATATTTTCGAAGAAGATATCAACATCTTCGCAAGTAAATCAGTTAAAGACCGCAAATACTTTATAATCCCCTTGCCATTTGACCCTGAAATAGTCGTACAATTTCTGTTCTACATTATGTACAAATCACAAGATAAATTCTATCTTGAAACCACATATTACGTCGAAAACTACTTAGAACTCCCAATCCTTGAAAGTTTGCAGACAAAGACATTAAATTAAAAATATGCCAAAACGTCATAACTACACCTTCAGACGATGAAATACCTCAAATTTTAGAACACTACCATCAAGGCAAAAACAATTTGCATCGCGGAATTAATGAAACAGTAAGGCGAATAAAAGAGAAATATTACTGGACCGGTTTTGACAAAAAACGTTGAATATTTCATCAAGTCAAGCGAAATTTGTCAAAAAGTCAAAATATGCCGAAAAAATTTGAGTTCACCTCTAGTCATCACAGAAACGCCGAAAACACCTTTTGAGCGAGTCAATATCGATATCTTTGAATATCCCACTCGAAATTATGCTCTAACAATCAGGGACGAGTTAACGAAATTTACACAGGCGTATCCTATAAAGGATAAAACGGGAAAAAACTGTCGTTAACACGCTCATCCTTTATTTTCAACACTACGGCACCCCGTTGAGAATTCACTATGACTACGGTCGTGAGTTCGATAACGTATTAGTAAAAGACCTCTGTGAACTCTACGAAATAAAGTTAACCTTCTCTAGTGTAAGTCACCTACAATCAAATGGTTCCCTTGAACGCTTCCATGCGACACTATCGGAAATGATCCGGGCAAATATCGCCGAAAATCCAAACGAATGCCCGTTTAATGTTCTGCCATACGCAGTCATATGCTATAACAACACCAAAAATAGGACTCATGGTTTCACTCCTTATGAGTTGATTTTTGGTCACACGTCGAGTAAACCACCGGAAACGCTTTACAACCAAAAGAACCTCATTTCCAAGTACGTTAGAGATCTTAATAACCGTATGAAATATTTTTACAAATTAGCGCGAGCCAAAACCGATCAACAAAAAGGAAAAGCCAAAGCACGTTTCGACCAACACGTACCCGAAAATCGACCCACTTATAATATAGGCGACAAGGTATATTTAAAAGAATCCCAAATTTCAAGTAAGTCCCAAAACAAATTTAATGGCCCTTTCCAGATAACTGAACTTTTCCAAAATTCTGTAACTCTTCTAAACCCCGAAACGAATCAATCTTCAAAAGTAAATTTTGACAGATTGAAACCGTATTTTGAATAGAAATTACTTTATTTCAGACTCTTCACAATCGTGACGTCTCAATTTTCAATAACTCCCATAAACAACACAGTAGGACTCTTCGATAAATGGACCCTACTAGTCTACAAAGACCTTCACCCTTTCGTTGATGCAATTGCCAATAATGACAATATTTTGAGCACATTAATTGATACTATCCACTCAAACTTAACTACCCGTATGACAGTATTTAAACCTCAAGTACAAACTCATATTAGCCTCCTAAAACAAATATCTGACACAGTAAACTTAAAATATCAAGAGATATTCGCAGACACTAAACTTTACAACTCCAAGAGGCAGAAACGAGGACTTATTAATGGTATAGGAACAATTTGGAAATCAATAACTGGAACTTTAGACGCTAGTGATGGTGAATCGAAAATTTACTAAAGAACCAAATTTCAGTAACAACTTCCGTAATCAAAAACTTCAATGCAACAGTTCAGAAACTTCAAGTAGACAAAGAAACGTTTAATAAGGATATTGCCAAAATGAAACAATCTATCATGTACATTTCAGACGATCTTGCATTTTTCGAAGCATTAGTCAAGGCATTAGATCTATGCGAATCATTAATGGAAAGCTATGTCTTTATACAAGACGCTCTAAATGATGTATTGTCAGCAGTATCTTTCGCTCGCATTAAAATGTTACACAGTTCAATAATAAACCCCGCCGATTTAGTCGAATCTCTTCAACTTGTTTCTCAATCTTTGCATAAAAATAATTTACCTTTATCAATTTACGCCCATAATATTGCACAATATATTGACATTATAGAGTTAGAAGCATGTCAGTTAGATACAAAAATAATTTTCGTTTTGAAAATCCCTTTAGTGAATCCTGAAACTTTTATCTTTTATCGTCTATACCCAATCCCCATTCTGGACGACCGAACAGGATTCCATCATATTTTACCAACCATAACTAAATATATCGCGAAGAATGATGATTCATTGTTGTATACCACATTTCGGAACCTAGACAACTGCAAGCCCTTAAGCCGAGTTCAATGGATATGTTCAGACGTTCTCCCGTATCCTATTGACAGCGATTCCATCTGTGAGGCCCAGCTTCTGAAGCAGTCCACCTTCCTTCCAAAAGTTTGTCAAACTTAGATACTGTATGCCAAAGACTACAATGTTTACGAAATCAGTTCAAATGTATGGCTAATTTCTGTTTCCGATCTTCTACCAACCACCATAAAGTGTAGCGGCAACAACGTTGTAACCAAAACCATTGCAACCAATTCAATCCTCTAATTGCAAACAGACTGCAATGCATTCATCGGCAATACTCGAATCCATTCAAAAAGGTTAATTGAAGATTCCCAAAATATTACATACAAGAGCCATCCAGTTCAAATACCTTACAACTGCTGTGAATTCATCCCACCAAAGAAGTACGTCCCAGATCTGAAACCCCTCAGATTAAACAAGATCGACGCCGACGACCTCAACATAGCGCAACACAAGCTCAACCAATACTCCGACGAATTAGACAAATTAATAAACCAGCCGTTTATTAAAAAAAATTCATATTGGTTCACAAATCTAACCATTACTTCCATCATCGCCTTAATACTTTTATACATTTTCTACAAGTGCAAAAGCAGAAGAAAGTCCAGACTACTAGCCATAGCCACCACGAGTGATGACCCGCCATCACCTCCACCAATGCGAAGTCGAAGCGAAACCAGACGCTTCAGATTCTTCCCCAGAAGACGCCCAAGCCTCCAACTCCAGGAACCCATAGAAGAAGATGAACTCAAACCAATGGTCTGAAAAGTTGAAGCATAGCATCAACTTTTTCGGGATAAATGGAGTTGTTATATAAGTATTTAATAGACTCTCTAAAATAATAAGTTCTAATATTATATTTTATCCAATAGTTTTATAACATTTTAATTCATAACACCTTTTTTCGCATAATGTAATATACTTTTCTTTCAAATTGTCACGTAGTATATCTTATTTCAAACTTTAATCTTTCATATTATATTACTTTCGTCTCGACTTCACAGAATTTCTTTCCTTTTCATTGTTTAAGTTTATATAGAGTCAGCACATTATTTCTTATAAATTGTTATTCACGACCTTCAGTCCAGCAGATGATTTCTTTTACTTCTAGTGTTAATATTATTGTACTCAAGTTTACCAAGTATTAAAGTTTGTTATTTAATAAATATTTTTTTAAAGTCATTTTGAAAAGAAGTGATATAATATATATATATATATATATATATATATATATATATATATATATATATATATATATATATTTATATGAATTTATTAATTTCAGACGCGATTCGCACTCGGAACCTAGCCTAGCTATAGCCCGCTTTAGCTGAATATATTTTCTAAGTCCAGTCCTGCCATCTTGGCTTTAACCCTTTTGTTGGGTCGGTCTTGACTTAAAGCAAAGATCGATTTGTAATGTTAAAATGTTGAAATTTCCCTTTAACTATCAATGCCGAATAAACATGGATTTTTCGTCAAAATAAAAATTATACCTGTAAAAAAGGTACCTATTGTTTAATCGTTTGAATGAACTCATTGTCATTTCTCAAAATTCATCTATAAATAGGTTTTCTTTATCTATCGTATCCTCTTCTGATTTGAGCAGTTCTAGAGCGTGGTAGTGTGAAGACCCTGATTGTCTTAGCTAGAATTTGTTTAGTTTTACCGTTTTGTTATTACTGTGTCTTTTATTAACTAAACAATTTCAGGTGGTAATTATCTTCGTTGATTTATCTAATTATTTTTTTATGCGTTTATATATATATATATATATATATATATATATATATATATTTATAAGTTCTATAGTTTCCCATTCAGCTTATCTTTAAATGGTTTATGAAAAAGTATATGTGCTTTTTGGTTTCATATTACCGGAAAATCGGGTTGCCGGTTTTGATTTCAGCTATAAATTGGTTTTTTATCTTTATCTAAGAATTCAGTTTTTTTGTATTTTTTAGGTTCCACGTGTCCATATTCGCGTGGGCTAATCACTGGTTGGCCTGAAAAATTATATTTGCATATTCGTTTTTAGGGATTTGAACATCTTCTTCATCAGCAGACACCATTCGTGGAAAATTCGTAAAAGAATATATCTGAGCATAAAGTTAGTCAACCATTTTAGCTTGATTTCAATTCCATATTGGATACGTTAACTGAGGCAGACCCCTACAAGAGGATAAAGAGGGTAAGTGACTTCGTTTTTTTTCATTGATCATTAAATTCAGAATAGAGGGAGGTATATGAATGATACATTTGCACCAACTATACACAAATCAGATAAATCACATTTTTAAGTGAAATAAAATTCAACAGCAAACCGGTCACATCATAACCTAAATAATAGTTTATAAGTAATAACTGACATGATTTTACTAGTTTTTGAGAACTTTCTCAGTGAAAAATGATCCACTCGGGACTTGTTAACACTCATAAAGTAGGATTTCTGATCCTTTCTTGCCTGTTGACCGCATTATGATTCGTTCATAACTTTTCATAATATAAGACAAAAACCATATTTATACTTTTTGTTAAAATCTTATCAACTATTCTATATAAACTGTTACTGAAGTGATGGTATAAGGGAATCGCTGTTGAGTTTATATTTTATGTCCCAAAACGGCTTCAATTTCGCTCTAAAGCCGGGTGTAAAAGATTATTCATTACACAAAGCAATAGTACAAATAGAAAACAGTTACACCACTTGACCTATCATCAGCACAGCAAGCACTGACTGAATTCAAAAGAAAGAATAAAGACAAACTGGGAATCTAAATCTTTACATGGTAAATATTACAATCACGTCAAAAATGAACACAAAAGCAAAGATTCTCTTAGTCCGCTTTGGTTTTACCTGGCCCTAAAACTAATTTCAACGTTGCTTAATAATGCCGGCTACGGATTTAAAACGAAAACTGACAGAAACAATTCTCTCTCTCTCTCTCTCTCATCCGCACGGGATGGGCTGGTTTAAATCATTTCATCTGGGAAGTGACAACCCCACGGGTCCGAGTTACCTGGGTCACCAGGGTCAATTGGTGACACCACCCATGAAAATGGAGCTAAGGAGTATATGCCTCGGAAAAAAGCCGCTGCCTGGGGATCGCCAGGGCATGTCTGGAGCCGGCGCTGGACATGACAGCATGCGGGACGTCGGTGGCAGGGTGCTCAGGAGGCGGGCCCCTGCCGTCCAAAGAGCTACAGCCCGAGAACCAGAAGAACCACAACAACAGGATCAAGAGCCAGCGCTCACTCAAGCAGGACAGAAAAGACAGCGCATGAAATGGACTGGCGCCATGAATGAATTTATAATGCACACATTTTACAGAATTACGAACATTGGCCAGGACAAGACTGGATATCGCCAAATACTCCATCAAGAGTTCTTTCGTGAGTACCCAGAGCTTCAAGTTACTGAACAGAGAGTCGCAGATCAATATCATGTCATCTTGAGAAATGGCCTTATTTCGCCTGAACAACTGGATAGAATAAAGAGCGAAGTGGAGCGCGAACTATTTGGTCGAAATACAATCGATCCAGAGCCTGAAACACCTTTGGCATAAAGATCGGACGAGACTCAAGAACTATAACAAGAACAGCCAACCAACGCTGCCCTGATGGAAAAGTTAAAAAATGGGCAAGGAGAAAACTATGCTGCAGAATTTTATAGACATAGCCGATGCAGGAAAACTGAAAATAAGGAAATACAGATTTTCGGTTACAAGAACACCACCAAGAGGCTATTGGTCGACTTTAAAATACTGTATGGAAATTTTCAATTAATGGAAAAAATAATTGACCGATGATCAGAGAATCGTTACACTCAATGCCCATTGCTACCAATGAATAAAATAGTTATAAAATAAAGAACATAATTATTATTCAGAACATTAAATTATTATATTTTATTCAATAGTTTTTAGATGTTAGTATTTGGAACAATGGTAGAATAGGAATAATTGAAGAGCAAGACACGTGATTATGATAATAATATATTTAACAAATTTCTGGTTCACAATAGAGTTAAGGATAATAATAATAATAAATCCACCTTGGCAAAGAAGGCTAGAAGGGATAATTAATTCTCTTCGGAAAGACATTGGAAAACTGACCGAGTACTAAAGAGGGGTCAGGAACAACAGAATAGAAAGACTCGTCAAGAATATCATGGACGATAACCGAATACACTCCCAGTGGGATGGAGAAAACATCACATCTCAGCATGGTCTGGACAGTCTACGACAAAAGCTCTCCATCTACACAAGTCGATTGAGAAGGTACAAAACCAGTAACCAACGGAAACTAAACAACACACTCTTCCGACAATCAGAAAAAGTGTTTTATAGAAAACTTAACAACAACAATAATAATGAATTCCCTAGTTACCCCAGTAAAACAGACATCGAGAAATTCTGGAAAACACAGCTTTCCCCAACAATCTCCTATAACTCCAGAGCAAGCTGGATTAATAAGGAGGAGGCTGCATCTCAGAACTGTGAGGCCATGCAACACCAACCATTTACAACGGAAGACACATCCAATATAATGAAGCATCTCCATAACTGGAAAGCACCAGGACCAGATGGTGTACAAAATTACTGGATAAAGGAACTGTACGCAACCCACGAAACACTAACAGCCCTTATAAATGACGTAATTACCCACCCACACAAAATGCCTAGTTTCCTTACGCATGGTACTACATACCTCTTACCAAAGGACAACCTATGTGCACAGGACCCAACAAAGTACCGACCAATCACTTGCCTTCCAACCTTATACAAACTCATAACATCGTGCATTAATCATCGCATTTTCAAACATTGTGAGCTGAACAACATAATTACTCAACAATAAAAGGGATGCGCGAAAAATTCAATGGGTTGCAAAGAACAACTGATAATTATTCCGTTGTCTGCAATCAAGCCCACGCCAAACGGCGAAATCTCTACATGGCATATGTGGACTACAAAAAGGCCTTTGATTCAGTTCCACATGATTGGCTCATTAAGGTGCTGTACTACTGTACTGTACTATAAAGTGAATAATTGTATTATTAACTTTTTAGAATATGCCATGTCCACCTGGCTAACCAAAATCTCACTAAATGAAGCCAACTGTTCGATACAAACTGGCCCCATTCCAATCAGAAAGTGTATATTCCAGGGAGACTCTCTTAGCCCGCTGTGGTTCTGCCTTGCCATAAACCTTCTCTCAAACAAACTGAACTCGACTAATTTTGGGTTCAGTCTCAAATACAAAACGTACAAGCATTAAGGATAAACCATTTGTTGTACATGGACGACTTAAAGTTTATGGCAGCTACAAAACAACAGCTGCATGATATGCTTAAAATAGTAGAAGGGTTCTCTAGTGACATCCATATGAAATTTGGCTTAGACAAATGCCGAATTATTAATATAGTTAAAGGCAAAATACAGCAGGGGCACTTCGAAATGGGAGATGGCACCTCAATTGAATCTATGGGGGAAGGTCATACTTATAAATACCTTGGAATAAAGCAGGCTTAACGTATTGATCACATGACTATGAAGGACCTAACAGCAGAGTTTTATAGAAGGGTAAGAAGACTGTTGAAAATCAAACTAAACAGTAAAAATCTGTTTCAGGCTATTAACACCTATGCGTGTTCAGTGCTCAGTTACTCTTTCGGTATAGTTAATTGGTGCAAGACTGACATTGAACAATTACAACGAAAAGTTCGAGTTTTACTAACAAAAGCTCAAAATCACCATCCAAAGACCTCTGTCTAACGTACAACTTTGCCACGGTATGAAGGAGGAAGAGGATTGACAGATCTAAGTAAACTATTAGATCAACAAATTTCTATTTTGCGTAGTAATTTCCAGAAACTCGCAGAATTTTCTGATCTACATAGAGTCATCTGCCAGGTTGATGACTCAACACCACTGCGACTGACACAACAACATGTCCAATTACACCACCAGACCACAGAACAGAAACTGCTGAAATGGAAAGAGAAGCCCCTTCATGGAAGACATATAAATGACGTCAACCAAGATTATGTCGACAGTGCAGCGTCGAACTACTGGTTGATCTCTGGTCATATGTTCCCTGAAGCGGAAGGCTTTATATTGGCAATCCAAGATCAAGTAATTCCAACTAAGAACTACCTAAAGTACATCGTTAAAGACCCTTCTATTAACAACGATAGATGCAGGTAGGGGTGTCAAACAGCTGTGATATGCTGGATAGATTCAGGAGGTTGTCGAGCGTTCGCTGCAACTGAATACAGAGAACGACACGATGCTGTGGCAAAAATACTTCACCAGGAACTAGCACTGAAATATGAATTATCACAGTCGGTAAGATTACCATACTATAAATATAAACCAGAATCTGTTTTAGAAAATATCAACTACAAGCTGTACTGAGACCGCACGATACTGACCGATCGGTATGTTGCTCATAATAAAAGAGATATAGTTTTGGTAGATAAAGTCTCTCGGAAAACAACTTTAATTGACATAGCAATTCCTAACAACAATAATATAAATATCAAGCAGGCTGAGAAAATAACCAAATACAGAGATTTGGAATTTCAAATAAAGACTTAGTGGAACATGAACAACACATGAACTGTACCAATTGTTATGTCAACGACAGGACTAGTCCCAAAACATCTATTAAACAATCTAAAATTCCTCGGTCTGGACGAACATCTTTACAAACAAATGCAAAAAGCCGTCTTGTTAGGGACAGCCCGGACGGTCAGAAAATTTATGGGAAACTGCCGCCACGACTCCAACCACGGGCCTGAAACCCTGGCAAGGGCTCCCACAGAGCTAAACCCTTTTGATATCTAGAATATCTGGGGTTTAGTGAATTTTCCCCTAAAGGCACTCTTAGCATGCCTTAGAGGGAGTGTGATGCCATACATTGTATGGTCAAGTCGTCGGGATATTCTTTATTCCAAAATAATTGAATACACAAACAATTAATAAGAAAAGACACCAATAAACGGTTACAAGGAAGTAAGCAAAAAATTAAAACTCCAAGTACTCGGTTAGAGTGTAAGGCTCAACCTCATTTATATAGTCAAAAATAGCTTTCTTAAAGCTACGAAGCCTCCCCTGACACTGAATCGTAGCCGGCAACTTGTTGAATATTACAATAGCTGAATAAAAACACCCCTTTCCGAAAATTCAAAGGCGGTGTCTCGGGTACCTCAGATTTAATGTTCTTAATGAGTTGAGCCTCAAAAAAAGCGAAATATTTTCATAAATATACAATCCTATCACAGTTAAAATATTATTTTCTCTAAAAACACCTCTGCATGACCTACCATATTCCATGCCCAATATTGTTGTCATCGTTCTTTTCTGAATTACAAAAATTCGGTTCAGAGTAGAACATTGACCCCCAAAAATTATACCAAATCTCAGTAAAGATTGAAAATTTGCATAATAAACCATTTTTAATATCTCCCTATCCAGATATTTCCTCAATACTCTGATTGAGAAGTGCACTTTATTTAATTTAATACTGAGGTCCTGAATGTGCCTGTCCCAATGTAGGTTTTCATCCAGTATCAGCCCTAAAAATTTGACATCAGGCGACACCATTTGGATGACTTTGTTAAGTAAGATGTGTTCAGGGGTATCAACCCTTGACCACTTAGTTTTGAAGATGACACAGTTGGTTTTACTTTGATTCAGAACTAACCCATTACATGAGAGCCACTCCTGAACGCCATTCATGAGATGAGAGCCTTTTCTAACGGTACTGTTTACGTCCTCGGCTGTTACTAAAATGTTTCTATCATCAGCATAGCTCACTAGATGATTCTCAGCATTAGGCACAGAGTATGGCATGTCATTTAAATATATTACAAATAGAACAGGACCAAGCACACTCCCTTGGGGTATTCCCAAGGACACGTTAAAATTGTCTGACATATAAAACATTGATTATCACGCATTATTTGAACCTTTTGTACCCTATCAGAAAGATACGATTTGATCCACATCAGTGCACTTCCTCTTACCCCATATTTATCAAGTTTGTCAATAAGAATATTATGATCCAAGCACTCATATGCCTTGGATAGATCAAGAAATATACCCATAGCACATTTCATTTCCTCAAATGTATAAGTATACCTTGGGAGAAGTGATACACTGCTGTTTCTATTGATAGACCTTTCAAATACCCATGCTGATTCTTATTAAACAATTTAAAACATTGAAAAAAAATCTAACAATCTATTACACATAGCGGATTGAAATAATTTAGAAAAACAAGATAATAAGCTAATCGGTCTGTAATTCTCAATCAAATCCGGATGCCATTTTTTATAAATTGGTTTTAGCAGTGCTAGTTTTAAGGCATCAGGGAATACCCAAACTCAAAGGAATTATTAATTATAAATGTGAGCAGCACCACTACTCATTTTATTTTTCACTTTCTGAATTTTCTAATATACATCGAATTTATGTTTCTATCTATGTTACAGATTCTTTCAGTTGTATTCAGCTTATTCACAAGATTTAAACCAGCATTTCCCAGGTGATTATTAATCTCATTTGCAATGTTCCTGGGGTCACCAGGTATTATGATATCGTGTTGCAGATTACCCCCCTTATTTCCTTTACTTTGTTCCACACGCATCTGTTCTTATTATCAGAATATTTAATTTATGCACATACTTATCTGATTTACTGCTCTCCAATAATTTGTCGTATTTCCCTTTTGCCTCATTGTAAGCGTTCTTAATTCTATTATTACAACTTTTCATACTAAATAATATATCCAATTGTTTTTTACAATTTACAATTTCAGGAGAATTATTAAACCTATTACCTTTCCCCCCCTAGACTTTACACATCTCTTCGGAAAGCACTGGTTGAAAATTGGCATAATAGTGCTCACAAATACACTCCACTGCTTATTCACATTTTGCATATCACAAGTGTACAATTCTGCCCAGTCCTGATCCAATAGGTGTATTCTCAAGTTCTCCTTATCGTGCTGTCTAAAGCACCTTTTATATGTGTAATGATTGGGGTTTAATACTGTTGTTTGGAACATCAGCTTCTATCCTAAATGATCTGATATGTGAGCATTTATTAGGAAAGATGTATACACACTCTCATTTGTAAAGATGTTGTCAATGCAAGATTTTGTTGAATCAGTCACTCTAGTGTATTCATTTATAGTGTGTGTAAGTCCATATGAGTTTAAGACATCTAAAAACTGATTACTTATTGCATTTTGCTTCATAATGTCAATGTTAAAGTCACCACATAAGAACACAGAACGGTTTTCAGCTTCCAAGCCTTCAAGTAATCTTTCTAATCTTGTAAGAAATTCTTCAGTTTCGTTTGTGTGTTCTAAGTCAGTATCAGGTGTTCGGTAGATACATATTACGATAATTTTTTTCTTGTCTATTTCTACTTCTATAGCAGCACATTCAAATATTTTAGTTGCTGCCTCACTTGTCAGATAATTTCTATTTTTAGCTTTGATGCTACTGAAGCAGTAAATAGCGCATCCTTCGTGAGATCCTTCTTTTCTACAGAAAGACGAGACTATTGTGTAGGGTGTTATGTTGTACGCAGCCAGTTGTTCAGTAGACTGCCAGTTCACTGTTACACAAAAACACACACATTCTGGATTTTCACTCAACAATGCTTGTATGGTGTCTAAACAATTTCCTATGGATTGTAGATTTTAATGTATAATGCTACTGAAATGTCGATTATGATGCGTTACTGTGCTGTTTCTATGTTGAACATGTATTTTGTCCCTCACCCATTCATATCTGTTTTCTGATCAGTACGAAAATTTTGACTCCTCTTCCGGTCGAAAAAGTATCTGTCGAAACGGACCCCCTTAGGAAAAAAGGCGGCATCATAAACCTGGTTTTTTAAGTTGTAGTCGGCACCAACCCGAAAACTTTTGGTATTCTCACGCTTAACTGGTACTTCTTCTATTATAAATGTTCTATTTTTCATTTCTTGCTTGGCTTTAAAAATGTCCCTATCATATCCTCAGTAACATCGGGCTGAACTCTTCACAAAAATATCCAGACCAGCTTTTCTTTACCTGTAAAGGAGTTTTCGTTAACGCCCACAGAAGCGGGAGCATCTCCTATATTTAGAATTTTAGCTCTTTTTTATATTTATTCACAGTCTCAAAGCCATCTTCATCCAAGTGTATTTTGTTGTTTTTGCTAAATTTCAATATTTTTGTGTCATTTTCTTGCGGTTGTGCCAGGTCTATAATATCTTTCAGCACCCGCTGGTGCTCTTCAATATGTTGTTGCTGACATGTCTTTTTTCCTTTTTTGATGTGATCTGCTCCTGAATTGCTGCTTGTGTTTTGGCAGATTTCATATCACTATCTTTACTACTGTCATGTGAACTTGAACTCTTGTTATTTTTATCTAAAGCATGTTTCGATAATTTACCCTCCAGCATGCCAAATTTTTTCGTTTAGTAATGTTCTGTTTTCATTTAGTAAAGTGTTTTTTCCTCTTACCTCTTCAAGGAGAGAACTAATTAATTTAATTTCTTTCTTTAAATATTCGTTTTCGATATTTAACTTGACGTTCTTGTCAACAACATTGTTTTTATTAATGCCTTTACTGATGGTATCGGCGACATCTTTCCTATTGTTGATATACGGCACACATTCATTACAAAACCAAAAAATGTTGGCGTTTATTTCTGATAAGAATTTGTGTAAAACTTATTTTCACAATTTTTGCATTTTACGAACTTAGTAGTTACTACGAGTATGAAATTGTCAGCACACGTACGACAAACCGACATGTTCACGTTCAGCCGACGAATAATAACAATATACAAAATAAAAAAACAAAGAATAAAAATTACACGAGTTCAAAATAGAAATAAGAAGCTGAAAAGATAATATTTAAAAAAATTAACAGACTTCATTATAAAAACTTAAAAGTTCTTAGTAAAATATTAAAAATATGTGAGCTTTTATTTCAAAACTAGCCATGCAAAATAACTTTTAAAATACCTTAAAAAAAAACCGTTAATTTATATTTACGGGGGACACATTTTGCACGTATTGGTCACCCTGAAGTTTCAACCCCTAAGTTTAAATACAATATGGACCATGAAAATAACCCACGAAACGAAAATTTCGTCTGCCATCTTGAATTTTGTAAATCAATTTAAACCTTAAACCATTTTTGGTGTAATTGGCAATTATTTTCAAAATAGTTTTTACGATTTCTAGGTCATTAGGTGCTATGTAAAAAATAATATGATTTAAAAAAATGATGTGTGAAAAGATTGGCAAAAAAGAGACCTTTATAATAAATTAACGAGTTTTTTTGTCTTTTTATTTTAAAGTTATTTTAAAAGGTTTTTGGGTGGCTAGTTTTGAAATGATAGCCCTGTATATATTAACCGATTTCCAAGTATAACGAAAATGTTGAAAACAATTAACAAATTATAACACTGTACAATAAAGGTTACGTCACTGTAATAGCAGCAATCAAGTTTGGTGAAGTAGTAAATGTGCAAGCAATGCACGATTTTAGGTTTGCTTGACACCGACCTCAAAAATATACTATTTGATTTGCTCTTGAGCAAACCACATTCCACCTACACCTCATATCGCGTGATCATGAGCACCAAAAATATTAGTAAAATATAGTATCGGCTCTGTATTGGCTCACGGTTAGTTTACTGAAGCTTTGGAGCAACCGTTCTATCGCTCACAACTACTTGCTTAAATTAAATCGTTTTTAATTGAATTGCGGCTGCCTAGCCGAAGTTTATGGCAATAGATGTATGAAAAAACAACTAAATGTCTAAAATAAAAAATGTGTATTAAATAATGATAATAATGACATCAACCAAGATTATGTCGACAGTGCAGCGTCGAACTACGGTTGATCTCTGGTCATATGTTTCCTGACACGAAAGGTTTTATATTGATCCAAGATCAAGTAATTTCAACTAAGAACTACCTATAGTATATCGTTAAAAACCCTTCTATTAACAACGACAGATACAGGTATAGTTGCCAAACATCTGAATCTATCCGGCATATCACAGGAGGTTGTCAAGCGTTCGCTGCAACTGAATACAAAGAACGACACGATACTTCACCAGGAACTAGCACTGAAACTTGAATTATCACAGTCGGTAAGATTGCCATACTATAAATACAAACCAGAATCTGTTTTAGAAAATAACAATTACAAGCTGTACTGGGACCGCACGATACTGACCGATCGGACTGTTGCTCACAATAGACCAGATATAGTTTTGGTAAATAAAGTCTCTCGGAAAACAACTTTAATTGACATAGCAATTCCTAAAACAATAATATAAATATCAAGCAAGCTGAGAAAATAACCAAATATAGAGATTTGGAATTTCAACTGTACCAATTGTTATGTCAACGACAGGACTAGTCCCAAAACATCTATTAAACAATTTAAAATACCGCGGTCTGGACGAACATCTTTACACACAAAAAGCCGCCCTGTTTAGGTCAGGAAATTCATGGGAAACTGCCGCCATGACTCTAACCACGGGCCTGAAAACCTGGCAAGGGATCCCACAGAGCTAAACACTTTTGATACCTAGGATATCTGGGGTTTAGTGAATTTTCCCCTAAAAACACTCATAGAGAAGAAGACATCTTAATAACATATGGCAGTATATTGTATATTTTAGGCAAAATAAACATAAATGACCTTTGACCAAGAAATTTCATTATTTTGGGTATTTTTAGTGTGTTTTGAACGGTTATTGGTACTATGGTCAACTACTTCAAATAATGTCTCAAATAACAACTTACTATTAATAATATATGTAAAGGGTTCCACAATGAAATCTGCAATTTGCTTTAGTGTTTCCGTTTTTAATTGATCTATTCCAGATGCTTTTTTTAATTTTAAACCGTTTATGATTTATTTAACTTCATCAACGTTAGTATTTTCTAACAACATCGAGTTGTTTGCGATTTCTTGACCAATATTACTAAAGTAATCATTAAACTTTTCAGCTATTTCATTGTTATTTACAATTTTTTTGTCACCTTAAATTGTTTTACTTCGTTATTTGTATTTAAAGAGTTTTCTGTGTTCAATATATTTTTTACACAATTCCATATGTGCTGAGAACTGTTTTTTTTTTAATTTGAGCTTTATAATAATTGGTTTTAGCTTGTTTAATTACACTGTTAAGTTTATTTCGGTATGTTTTGAATTTATTTAAAATAGTGTTATTCTGGGGATTTTTCATAACCACCTTATAGAGTTCGTGTTTTTTATTTATTGACTTTAGTTACCCATGGATTTCGTTTAATATTTCGCCTTTTAGTTTTCACACTTTTTGTAAACTTATCAATAGAAATTTTTATTTCTGAGATTAATATATCTGTCATTTGTTCTACTTTGCTTGTATTATAGATATCCAACCATGTTTTGTAGATAAGTATTCACATAATTTTTTAAATCTGGAGTTTGTATTATTGTTGATTGCGTCAATATTACTTAAAATTTGTAAAATAACTGGTAAGTGTTCACTAATTTTATTTGTGAGAATTAAAGGTAGAAACTGATCTAGACTTAATTTAGTTTTTAAAAATATATGATCTAAGCACGACTTACTATTTGACTCTACTCTTGTCTTGATCATTGAGAGGAAACCATGCCCACAAGTACATTTAAGTAGTCTTGGGTATACTAATCTATATTAATCCTTGGTGAAATTTCGATGTTAATATCACCAATAAACATATTTGTGTCAGGTTGTTGGGTATTATAGGAAGTAAAGTAATTAGTTAAAGCTTGATTAAATTCTGATTTGTCAAGGGCCAGGGATCTATATATAGCTGTGATTAATATTTCTTTTTGACTGTGTTTAAGATTTAGTTGAATAGCTTTGACTTCTCCTAGCATTACAACCCTATGACTGTAATTAATATTGGATTTGACATAGGTTATTACACCATCACATTTGTTAATATCGCCTTCATTATATATTAAATTGTACCCTGGTATATTAAATATTCCTATGTTATTAATTTTATGTGTCTTAGTCAACACAATTATATCATACATGTATATTCAACTGATCCAGTGTTATTTTTAACTCATCAACATTTTTTTGGATAGCTTATATTAGAATGAAAAATATTAAAATGTCTTTTCTTAGTGTTAATCTGTAATTTAGATTTACAATCAGTTAGACTTTCAACATATTTTGTGTCAATTTTAATTTCTTCAAAATCTCCAATATAAATATTTATTATTTCAAAAATACAACATGGATGATTTATTTAAAAACATTAAAATATGTCTGTGACCAAACATTTAGAACAGTTTATAGTAAATAAAATAAAACACAATAAACAACAAAAATAAAAAATGGTTAGGTTTTGCCTGCTTGTTTGGTGTAGAACGTTTAAATATATTTTCTTCCTCCTCTTCGACTTTTTTATTTACTTTTTTTCGTTTGCTGCTTTTCCCACAATTTGATGTTGGGGTTTCAGAAGTTGTAGCGACGTATACTACTATACGGTTTGCTTTACTTGCTTCTGCCTTCCTATGGTCTGTATCTTGTTCCCGCTCTTGTGATTGTCTTTTTTTATATAAACTTCCTGACTATTTTCTCTTGCTATTTATTGATTATGACGTAGTATTTTCATCTCGTAGTCTTCAGGAGTAGCAAAAATTTTAGTTCATTTCAGTTTCTTCTTTGAGTTTATAACTAACGAATTCTAGTAGTAGTGACCGAGTCTTCCCATCTTCTTTTTACCAATTCTGGAATTGTCACGTAGATCATTAAATCGAAATTCTAAATTTAGTTTATTTTCTATATTTTCTAAAAAGAAGTGAATGTCTTCAATATCTCTTACTTGTTCTTCTAATCCATGGATTATAACGTTATACTTCTTTATTTTCCTTTCTATTGTATTAAATTTTACTTTTAGTACTTTATTTTCTTGTCTTAGTTTACATACTTCTTGTTTAAATTTCATACAACGACTGTCCAATCTCAGATCTCGGATTTAATATCTTGTACTTCGGTTTTGAACTTCTCTTTTAATTTCACTAGATTGCTTTTGTATCTCTTCATTACCTCTGATCAGGTCTTGAATTAATTAGTAAATGTCTTTATTAGATACTTCATCCATAATATCACGCACACCACGATAGTATTTAGCTTACAGTTTTAAAACAATATATATCTTTTACAAATAATAAAAAACAGTTCAATCGAAAACAGTACAATAATGTGTTAAAAATATTGTTTAATAAAGTTATTAATGATTCACTTCCAAACACTCTCCCTATAAAAGTTTTTGACAATGTTATTGGCGCTACCGAATGATCCGGTGTAATGCCGCAACGAAGAATTACTCAAAATAACATGGAACTGCACTAATGCGTGAGTTATACATAAATCTATGCCGTTGTATGTTACAAGCTAAACTGAACAATTTGTTAAATTACAAAGTACGTTAGTTAACCCTAGTTTTAAAGTAACTTATGTAAACAAAACAGACTTACTTAACTGAACGTTGACTAAAAACTAAAACTTGTTGTAAAACTAGAAACTAGCTAGATGCAAAAGAAGGGAATGGTGGGGCCAAAGAAATAGTTCTCATTTGCTATAATGAAATTAAATTGGTTAATTGAGTGGGAATTCCCCATAGAATCTTTATCCTGAAATTTAGGGTCATTCCACCTAATATTGATAATCCTAAACAGTTATACAACGCTAGTATGAGTTTAAAAATGACCAACAGTTTATGCAAATTACAAGATTTAAACGAGGTACTAATAAAAGGATTAGGATTAAGGTTTTTGTGAATTTCAAGGCATAACAATAAAATAGGTAAATTTGAGGACAAAGAAATAATATCACCATTCTCTGAAGGGTACAATTCAGTACAAAATAATCGGATATAAAGTGTTTACAGCAAAATGAATATATAGAAAATGAATTAGGATTATTTGAGTTTGAATAAATAGAATTATTTATAAAGATACAAAGTGACTGAATGTTATGTAACAAATATAAAGATCAAATAAATAAAATAACGACTTAGCTCGTAATAATAATATTAAAAAAAAGACAACAGAAATTCAGAAATTCATACAATTAAGTCTCAATAGGCTCAAGAGTAGCGTGCCTTCATACTTCTAAGTAGCATAAATGTATACCAGCTCTAATACCTGACACACAATATAGGTACACCATAGGTACAATGAATGGCCCATATCACAGATCCTAATAAATAAATTATATTAAGTTAGTTAGTTAAGTTAGTTCTTGAGAAGGCATATCTCTTAAAAAGATTAAACAGTTTTTCTAAGAATTAATTAAGGAAATATTAGAAGATTTATTGAATTTGTTCTTTATCCATGTAGGCCAATTACACAATGGGCATTACGAATAATTGACGTTCGGATAGTAGACGCTGTACCGTAGTTTTTTTAAGAGATACAAATCAAACATATCTATATATAAACAGGCAAAGACAAAAAGGTTAGGTACCATTTTCTCCTTTGTTTCTATACCGGTTTTCTTTATTTTTTATTTGTTTAGTAGCTATTGATTACCTTCAGTGCAGAATATATAAAGAATCTTTATTTATGTATTTTAAAATAACTAATTCAGAGATAGATTATTAATAAAATTCAAGTGTGTGGCGCCCACTAAGAATAAGTAGCTTAATCTAATATTTGAATTTTGACAGTTGTCAACAGTAAAAGTCCAACTGTGGACAATCGTAGCGAGGTATAAAAAATATTACTAAATTAATCGACTTTTACTTACAAAGATGTATGCTGTGAAAGCCTTCTTTTCTATTCAATTATGACGTTAATGTTTAACAAAAACGATGAAAGCTATTACTGAAGTGGCCAAAGCGAATATGTTTACCTATACGAAGTTTGCGCATTTACAGAAGAATCCAAATGAAAAGTTTTATGTAAGTGCACAATTTAGAGATTCTAAAGCAAATTGATACATTTAATTTCCGAACCTGAAGAGTTGAGTATGTACATTCTTTTAGTCATGAATCACAAATCTAATAACAATTTGCATATGCAGCCATTATCAAAAGCTACGAAAACACTCAGGAGATGTGATATGCATATATATTTTTAATTATTTATATTTATGCCATGTGCCAATAAAACTGGACTAAGTATTACAGTATTAGCAATAAAATAAGACGAATCAATTTGCAGTTTCATTTGATATAAGGTGATCTTATAAATTAATTTTAACATCTCATCTAAAAACTAGAAGTCAGTCAGAAATTGTTTAATGTTCTGTTAACGAGATGTGATATGCTGCCAATATATATTTTTTATTTATCTAATAATATAATACCTATAATGTTTGTTTATTTACATGCATCTTATTTATATGTAATTCTCGCAAACTGCACTACGATTTTGCCGAAATTCCATTGGGGGGTTTGGCATGTACAAATCTGGATCAACCATATTACCGAGCAAGAACGAGAGTATGACAATTAAAACTGCTCTAGAAAAATTCATTCAATACAAATTGATGTGTAGGATCTTATAAGAATTTTATCACTCCTGGATATTTTTCTAACATTACATTTCTACAGTTGAACCTTTCAAGACTTTAAAGTAAGAAGTGCTGGTTAGGCGATTTTTTGATGGGTAAAAAGTTATGTGTTCTTATGTTAATTTCAAGCCCTCAATGAAGTTGCCATAAACAGTTACATATCATATAAACTGACTGAGATATAAGGCTCTGTAGGTCATAATTATACAGGTTGATTCCAGAGATGTGAGAAACCAAATGTTTTATTGGGTGGCCCATAAACAGTTGCATACACACAGTGTATTACATATATATTGAGTAGTCCATAGACAGTTACATATACAGGTTGTGGGAAATATATTATAAAGTGGAATTATTGTAATGAGTATTTTAATAAGTGTTAGAGAGTTGAAATTAAACTGAATATCACTTCATCTTGAGAAAAAATTGATCCGATTATATGTATATATGTATGTACCTACCAACTTTTTTGATGAAACTTTGTATTTACGAGTAAAGCTCGGTCACCCATGTACTATTAATTAAACATACAAATTGAATAAGTATTTGTACTAAAATTAAACAGATTATTTTGAAATTTCGATTCAAATAGAATTGTGATTTACGTTTATTTGTTATATTATCCTACTGGTTAACAGTTGCATTATTTAATTTTAAGAAATTTCACGTTAACTAAATTTTTGTCTTTAATTTCCACTTACTGCCTGTTTACCATACCTTATATCATTAGCTAAGCATTAAGAATGTGCTCACAAATAAAGTCATATTATTTACATATGGAAAACAAGTTAAATTTTGTTAGGAATTTACACAATTGCTCGAATTTCGACCATTGGCGATCGCTAGTTATTTTAGATAGACAAAAATACTTATTCTTAATTAGTACATTAATATCACTTACTTTATCAGGGTTAATTAGCACAATGTAACTTATTGTAACAGTGACGACCAGCTAGCTGTATATTCACAAAGCACAAAAAGATTATAACAACCACTAGTTTTCACAACAATCACAATTAATAAGTCGGCGTACCAACCGCTGTACTTAAAAGTTTTATGACTATCGTATACCATAAAAACAATAAATGCTGAGTGGGGATTATAGACGAAAATGGCTTCCAGTAGAACGTGATAGGAAATCATAAAAATTCTATATTAAGAGTGATAAAAGAGTGTGATATGGTCAACACAGAACCGTATTGAGCAGCGAACTTTTCATAACACTGGCGGTAGCATATAATTCGGTAATAAATAAAAATGAAAAACATTTTATTGAAGAAACTAAAACGTTTAAGAATGGCAAGTTAAGATTAATGTATGATATGAGCCAGTAATATTAGTATGATAGGGGATTTATAATTTATATAAGACTAGCTGACCCGCCTCTGCTTCGCATGGGGTGTACAAATGAGTGTATTTGACGTATTTATCTTGAACATTTTTTAATAATTTCATACAGTTTTAGATTTTTTTATAAAAACCGTTTTTACATGATTATTCATGAGCGAAAATTTGATGTGTTTGAGTTCTTTGGCATTTATTTTTTACTTTGTCTCACATTTACAATTATTTCTGTTAGTTTGGCATTTTTGACGTTTTGAACATTTTATATTTTTGAGATTTTTCTCATTTTAGGCTATTGACAGCATAATTTTGACAGTTTTGTCAATTTTTATAATTGTGTGATGTTTGGTGTATTTAATATTCTTAACACTACGAGGTTTTTGATTTTTGTTATTTTTGGAATTTATGTTGATTTTATAAATTTTGGCCATTAAACATTTGTTTATATTTCCAACATGTTCTATTTTTTTTTGAGGTATCACCTGCCATTCATCAGATTGTGAGCATATATACAAACTTTCCCGCCTGCAACATTTTGTGTTAATTAAAAATTACTGAAACCCGTCCTTCACTCAATTATAACATTTTCGCAATGCGTGACATCAAATCTTTATTGATGTAAAGGTTTAATATCATAATGCTCATACCTTTATTATTTTCGGTTCCGGAGAAATAGTTAGTTTCTCTTAAAAAATACCCCACTTGCAACCTATCGGATAACTGAATTTTTGCAAAATGATAAAACGTTTTTCTATTTATTTTAGAAGAGTTTATATATATATATATATATATATATATATATATATATATATATTCGTTTATTATTTCTGAAAGAGAGTTTTTTGAAAAAATCGTCTGACACGTCGATTTTGTTTTAAGCAAAGGCACGTTTTGACTTATGACCCTTATTTTTGACGTAATCGTTAGTCAAGATATGACGTCATCCATTTTTTTTAAGTCGTCACCCAATTTCGACCATGCTAGTTTTTTTTCTAAAAACTCTCACTTTCGGAAATAATGAATTATAATGAATTTATTGCTTACTTTTCGAAAGCCCTGTATATTAGTATAGATTAAATACATTTTTATACATGAAGTATAATGATGAAGCTATTGAGCCACTCCAGTTCTGTACTGCTAATATTTTATTAGTCTTTCACATGAACACTCCACATAAAAACTCTCGTATGTGTTGTTATGTATTTAGTATCAAGGCAATTGAACATTTATTGAACTTAATGAACATTGCTGCAGACCGGAAATGCGTACGGCGCATATAATGTAACCTCCGACAATTATCCTAAGGTAAAAGCCGGAGTTTTCTGAAAAAAAAAACATTACACAAGTTTATAATATTTTCTTTCTCCAATCAGCACGTCAATGAAACGTTTTCTTATCTCTTGTTAGATTTGTTTTTACAAAGGCACCAGCAAATTATTGGAAGAATAAACAAGCTTCAATTGAAAACTTTAAAATTCACAACTCGAAAAACTTAAACATTATATATTATAGAACAAAAAATTATAATATTTCACATATTACCAAATAATTCGTAGAGTAGACGATTACTAACTTTAAAAAAATAAATACTTCTTAGAAACGAACCTACAAGCCTTCTACAATAGGCTATTATCCACTTTTTTAAAAAGCCGTAAACTGCCAAGTTCATATTCAATTTTATATTTATCTAAATTGTTAAATTATTATTACATGCATAGGTAGCTATAAGTATAATGATGGGTACTATAGCCTATTGTTCAAACTCAATATTTGAGAGTTCTTCAGTATGGTTACATGGAGATCTTAAGTACTTATTTAATCCCTAACATCAGTATTAATTTTAGTAAATTGACACCGAGATTGCAGTAGATTTAAATGTTGTTAAGCGAGTTTTAATTTGATTGAATTTAAGCTTCTAATCTGGTTGAAGCATCAATTTATTGAAATAATGCATAAGAAATTAATGCTTACCTTTTGTACACCTCGAGCATCTTTTTCTTGGATATGAAGCGTGTCTTAATGAATGTTCATCAATATCTACATTCTCCGATTCTTTTTCTCTTTGAGGAAAATCTTCTTTAAAATTTGCTATAGAAATGGCGACGCTATTTGTACGATCTCTTGTGACAAACGTCCCAATTGAATGCCTTCTTTGTTTATTCCTTTTTATTATTGAAAAATTGTAATATCTGAAACAAAAATAATAAATAAATAAATAGCTTTCTTAAATGAAGATAAAAAGATTAAATCAGAGGTGTATAAAATACAAACAAAGGAGATAATATATTATATAATATTTGAATTATTTTAGTGTCAAATCAAATATAATCTTCAACTTTACTATCAATTAGAAAATTTTATAGATTAATAACTGACATAAAACACCAACCTAGCAGAGTCCTCCTTAACGAAAACTTCATCGCTAGAATCTTGTTCTTCTGGAGTTGGTAACGGAATGTAACTTAAGTCACAGTTCATATCTGCACTTTTTGGTCCTTGGTTTTTTATAAAATTTGATCTGCTACCTGGATGTGTTGTGACAAGATCTGGAGCAATGTCGCACATCCTAGGCTCTCCCAAAATTAATAATTCTTGGTTTAAATCAGCGGAGTTGGAGCTGACCGACCTCTGAAAAAATCGTTTCTCCCGATTACTGTTTTTCCAAACTGATGGGAAATGTTGTCGAGTTAATGATGATTCCGAAGCACTACTTAAACTATCGCTATCTGTCGTCTGTTTCCGACCACTGGGCACTGAGAAATACGAAGGGTTATCTGTGAAAAACATGAAATCTTTTTAATAGTTATGACATCGCCTAACAACGTCGATTTGGAACTCATGATAAAACGGAAAGAATTTACACCGTGCATCCCAACTTTCTTAGTGGGGATATATCTTAAATACGTTATGGAAGGGACCTTGCAAGAATAAAACAGAGAATTCCGACAGGACGCTGCAAAGTAATGCTGTGAATTTAAAACTTGTGCCTGTAGACAGAGCCGTATTTTGCTACCGTTTATTGTAAATTAAGCATATATATATAATTATTATATTGCTTTTTAGTATGATTAATAATTGGTTTAATTTGTATATGATACACAGTGTAAATTAAAAAATGTACAAAAATCCTTCAATATATAATTGTTCCCCAATATAAAATAATTACTGTTTACAATGGTAGATATCTGATTTTAAATGGGCATCCTATAGAGTTCTAAATGACGTTGTCAATTATAATTGTCTGAAATATATTACAATGTAGTTGAAAAGATATTTACGTTCCGTGCTAAAATTTATTTCATACATACCATAAAATATATACTAAGCAAACGTAAATTAATTTTGCAGTTGGTTACACAGTTATGCTTTTTCGTTATCAAGTAGCCAATATTTATTGTCGCCCAAGTATGTTTATTGCCTAAATTTAAATTCATAATCACCATATTGTTACAAAATTTAATTTTACACTACTGTAATATATGGTTTCGGAAGAAGTTGAATACTTGTTTTTTTTTAATCAAAAGTTGATTATGATGACAATAAAAGGTATCGAGTTTCTGGCGGAGAGGCCAATAAGAAAATTTTCAAACGAATTCAACTTGACAATTTGACAAGTTGAATAAAAAAGTGAAGTTTTGAAGTGTTCGTGAGAAAAAGATGAAATGAATGGAGTAGCCGCAAGGTAAGTAACATTTGTTTTGTTTTTTGTGTCATCCTTGAAAAAGCCCCTTATAAGTGTGGGCGAAACGTCGGAAAACTTTGTTTATATTCCGGTTTAGGTATATAAATAAACTAATTCGAAAAAATGACGCAGTTTAAATCCGGAAAAATTGAATCAGCTATGACTCCGGCCGTGAAAACCTCCGTTCTCATTTCTATTTGTCTTTGAGATATACCAAAAACAAAAGAAAAAAAGAATTGAATTTTGAAATGTATACCATTTCACCCCTCATTTCCACCCTTATAATAGTGAATGATAACAATATAAATAATTTTCCCTTAATCAACACAACCGAAGGTTCAATTTAAAAAAAATGTTTCGATATCTCTATTTTTTCTCAAGTTATTAGGTTTCTGTTAAAAAAATGCCACTTGACCCATAGTGGGACGTATCCAAATATTATGTAATGTAAATTATTTCATTTCCTATTTTATTTACATATCAATTATATAATAATAGTAAGTTGCCTAATTAGTATTCAACAAATGAACTACTTTATTACTATTGGATATATATCATTATTACCATGCTCAGCTATATTCAACGATTATTACATATTGGTTTTTCAGTTCCTTCTATGTTATTCTATTCTTAGCTCTTTGGGAGAAGGTTATTCCTGCGGTCTTCCTAATGCCATGGTTCCATCTTATAATAGGGTATTTCTTGGCCTTTTAACACCCTGGGATGCCACTCAGTGATTTTTGTTGTCAATCTATTGTTTTGCCAGATGTCCTGCCCACTGCCATTTCAGGGATTTTATTCTGTGAATTACATTTATTACGTGGGTCTTATTTCGTTTGCACTCTATTCTTTTGCGGTCTCTTCTTGTTATTTCTAGCATGCATATTTCAATATACATTTGTAACTTGGAGTGTATGTGTAATTTCGGTTTTTAGAATCCAAGTTTCACTGCCGTATGTCACCAATGGTAGAAGACATTGATCAACGAGTTTCTCTTGACGTGGACTGACATTTGAGATTTGAAGATGACTGAATTTCTTCCGAATGTCGTCCACGCAAGTTTGATCCGTCTATTTAATTCTGGAAAACTCGTGTTGCAGCGATAATTAAACTCTAAAAATTACTAAGGAAGAACCCAACTGCAAGCGCGTTACGTATAAATAAAAGTTGTGTACTAAAATAACGTATTCATACATAAATCTAATAGGAGAACCAATGTGTACAAGTGGAAAAATACTGCAGAGGTACAGGTAAGCGGACAGGGACGAGCGGGCAGAACTGTCACAAAGAAACTGATCCGGCTGAACGCTTAAGCGACGTTGCCGGATTGTGAAAATTTTCCCACCAGAGAAATAACAAAAAATAAAAGATTTAAAAATATCTATATAAAAGAGTATAAGGGACACGTGAAAGCTTCCGAGAGGTTGACTCGGGCAAAACGTCTGGCGCCAATACTCTCAGCAACGAATATCACTAAAACTCACTCAGAAGTTATGAATAGCGAAGAAAACTCGTCGGAAGATGGCAAGGGGTAAAGATGAAGAGAGGAAGACGAACCATATGAAGTATTCAGGAAAAGCAAAAAGTTAGTAAGAACACAACAAAAGAGAAAAGAAGAAGAAGAAGGGCTAATTGACATGATGCGAGAGTTAATGAAGGATGTGAAAGAAATAAAGCAGAACCAGAAAGATTATCAAAAGGAATTACAGGAGCTAAGTAGAGAAAATGAAATGCTTAGGGAGGAGAAGGAAGAAATGTGGAAAAAAAATGAGGGATATGGAGAAAACAATGAACAAACTAGAGAAAATGGCAACCAGAAAAAACCTGGTTATGGCAGGAATGAAGATGGCAACAGAAGACAAGGCGGAAATGAAAAAAGTTCTGAGAAATTTTATGAAAAGTTCCATGAATGTAGAGGTGGGAATTGATGAAGTGACAAAATTAGGAGAAACAGTATATAAAATCTCATTGGAGAACGCAGGGGATAAGGAGAAAATAATGCAAAACAAGCATAAGCTAAGGCAGTTAAAGGAAGGAATATATATAGATAATGAGCTAACAAAGAAGGGCGAGAAATACAATAAAAAACTCAGAAAGAGAAGAAGAGGAGAGAAAAGAGGGGAAAAAGGTAAAGTTAGGTTATCAAAGAATCACAACTGAGGGGAGACTATACAAATGGAACAAAATAGAAGGGGTACTAGTAGAATTTGAGAGGGGCACAGAAAGAGAATCTCTGAAAAAGGCTAAAGGACAAGGAAACGAATACGAGAGAAAGCACAAGAGTAATAATAAGGATTTAAGAATAATGAACAGACAAGATAGCCTGGCACCAAAAAAGAAACTACAAGTGGGAACTTGGAATGTAAGGGGGACCTTTGAGGCGGGACAATTGAAGAGTTTAGTAAGAGAAATAAGGAGATATAAACTGGACATAGTAGCTATACAAGAAACTAGAAACGGGGATTATGGAGTTGGAGGGCATAACATTTTCAAAAAGTGGAGGAGACAACAGAAGAAGAGGTGTGGGCTTTATGATCCAGGGCAAAGAAAGAAAAAACATATTATCCTTCAAGCCGATATCAGACCGTCTATGCACGATAAGAGTCAAAAGGCAGCAGAGGAACATTAGTATTATCAATGTACGTGCACCGATAGAGGATGCAGAAAAAAATTTACGAAATTTTAGAGTACGAATACGAGAGGTTACCAAAAAGAGATATAAAGATGATACTTGGAGATTTGAACGCAAAGGTCGGGAAAGACGACGCATATGTATCGGTTACGGGGAAGCAAAGTAAGCATGAGAGAGCGAACAATAACGGAGAAAAGCTAATAATTTTTGCTTTGGATAGACAAATGGTAATAAGAAGTACTCAGTTAAGACGAAAGGACATATACAAAGGTAGATGGGTGTCTCCAGATAATAAAACAATAAACCAAATAGATCATATAATAATAGAAAAGAAGAATATGAAGTTCATAATGAAAATAAAAACTATGAGAGGAGCAGAGTGTAATTCGGACCACTTTCTGGTAAAGTTAACATGTAAAAACGAATGGAATAGCCACAAAAAGAAATGAATAGTAAGGAACCAAAAGAAAAAATTTAATTCAGCCCTCCTACAAAGTGACGAAATTCAGGAAAAATATAAACTAAAATTAAATGAAGGAACTAAACATCCACCAACTGAAGATGTGGAGGAAATGTGGGAAGCTATAAAAACTGCAGTCAATAAGGCAAATGAGGAAATGTTAATCGATGGAACTACAGAACAGAAGAGGAAGGACTGGTATGATAATGAATGCGAAGAACTTATGGAAGCATTAAGAAAAGCCAGGCAGATACAACTAGCCGCAAAAAACGAAGTCAATGTAGAAAATTCCAAAAAAAATAAGAAGAGAGATGAAGAAAACTTGCAGAAAAAAGCAAAGGGAATTTAATGAAAAAAGAATTAGGGAGATAGAAGAAAAGTTCAAGAACAAAGAAATTAGAGCTTTCTACTAAGAAGTTAAAAAAGTTGGGACAGGATACCAAAACCAATGTAAACTCATAAAGGATGAGAAAGGAGAACTGATAAGTGATCCGGGGAGAATAATGGAAAGGTGGAAGAACTATTTTAATAAATTGTTAAACAGTGAAGGAGACAGTCAAAAGATGCCAGTACAACAACGGGAGGAGAGTGGACAAGAGACGGATCACCCCACGAAAGAAGAAATAGAACAAAATATTAGAAAGCTAAAAAACAACAAAAGCCCGGGGGGCACAGGAATAACAGCAGAAATGTTAAAGGTGGGGTATGAGCAATTAACCGAATGGGTATATGGCTTATTAAGAGAATATGGGAAACAGAAAAGATGCCTAAGGATTGGACAAAAGCAATCATATGTCCTATTCATAAGAAAGGAGACAAACTGAAATGTGTTAATTATAGAGGCATAGCACTATTGGAGACATGCTACAAGGTACTGGCGCAATGCATTACAAGCAAACTGGGAGAGTACGCAGAAGGAGAAATAGGCGAGTATCAGGCCGGCTTCAGACATAATAGATCTGTAACTGACCATATTTTCACACTAAAAGAAATTCAAAACAGCTGCTATGATTACAAAATCCCGCTGTAGGTCCTATTTGTGGATTTTAGACAGGCTTACGTCCGAATCAGCAGAAAACAGATATATAGTGCAATGAGAGAGCTGCGAATACCAAGCAAGATTATCAACCTCACATTAATGACACTAGAACAGACTATAAACGAAGTTTCATGGAAGGGCCAAAAGTCAGATACTTTCGAAGTGGAGCAGGGACTCAGACAAGGGGACCCCTTATCATCAACCCTATTCAACTTGATACTTGAAATAATTATAATAAGAAGTGTGGTTAAAACAGAAGAAACAATATTCAAAAACGAGCATCAGTGCCTAGCCTTTGCGGATGACGTAACAATAATTGCAAAAAATAAGAAGGAATTAATAAGGGTGATAGGAAGAATAGGAACGGAGGCGAAGAAGTTTGGGTTAGAAATAAATCAAGAGAAAACAGCATACATGGTAATGGGAGCGATGGAGAGTAATACTGAGACAGAATTAAGGGCAGAAATAGAAGAGGGACAAACATATAGATTTAAGAGGGTGAGACATTGTACATATTTGGGGGTCAAAGTCGAAGAAAATGAAAGAGAAGATGCAGAGATTAAGGCAAGGATAGCAAACGGAAGCAGGAAGTATGGAATGCTGAGGGTTTTGATGAAATCTAAGTTTGTCTCGAGTAAAACCAAAGAAAGAGTATATAGAACAGTAATTCGAGCGACAGGTACATATGGAAGTGAAGCATGGGTACTTAACAAAACAGACGAAGAAAGGATCGAACGATGGGAAAGGAATATGTTAAGAAACATTTACGGAGGGATAAGAACGGAAAGTGGGTGGAGGGGAAGAAAAAATGAAGAACTTGAGAACTTATATGGTGGACCCAAAATATCTACTTTTGTAAGAGCCCAAAGACTCAGATGGCTGGGACACGTAGAGCGAATGGCGAGAGGCAGGATGCCAAAAATAATCATAAACCGAAAACCCATAGGAGTGAAAAGAAAAGGACGACCTCGGAAAAAATGGCTGGACAATGTAACAGAAGATCTACGGAAAATGGGTATAGAGCAATGGAAAGACATGGTTGCCAATAGGGACGAATGGCGGCGTGTAATTAAGGAATCACTGTATATATTGTAATTGTATATTGTAATTACCACATAAAATGTAATTCACGCCATAGGTCTTCAGGGCCTGTTGTGCGTTTTAAATAAATAAATAAATCTAATTCTGACAGTATCGAATCCGTTGTGTGTATTACTTGACCCAGGTATACATATTCTTCTACTACTTCCAGGTTTGTGTTATCTGTGTGAGTGTCTACGAATTCGTTATACATGTTTATTTCAAGGCCTATTTCGTTGCTTCCTGAGTTGTTTTGTTCTTTGTTTTTGCAGGTGTTCAGTTTAGTTTTTGTCAAATCTCAGATGATCGAGATATTCTCTGTCTATATTAAGTCGTTTATTCTTCCAGTCTATCTTCCAAAAGATACTTTCTAGGGTCGTTGTGGTTTGGAGTATTTGGTCTCCTTGTCTGACTCCTCTGTTAGAGAAAAATTCAGGCCTGCATTCGTATATTCTATTTTTGGCTTTGGTTTTCCTATATATGTTGGGTAATGTTTCTATGTATGGCTTCTTGACTCAGGACATTGATGACCGCCTTCGGAACGATGCTGTCGAACGCTTTCTCGAAGTCAATGAAGGGTGAGGCGGATAGTATTTGATATTCTTTGGTTCGCCTTATAACTTCTCTAAAAGTATGTTTGTGATCATTGGTGCTGAAGCCACTGCGGAATCCGGCTTACTCTCGTGGTTAAGCGGTATCTAGTGTACTTTGTATTCTGTTCTGTGTGATTTAATGAACACCTTGCACACTATCCGTGGAAGACTTATCGGTCTGTAGTTTCAAATGTCTTCTTTACTACCTTTCTTATGGATTAATACTATGACGGTGTTATTCCATTGATCTGGTATGTGTCCTGTTCTAATGCAGTGTTTACATATTTATGCAAGAAATTTCCAAGTTTGTCTACCAGCGCATTGTACAATTTCAGCCGTTAGGCCTTCAGCAGCAGTCTTAACATGAAACGATAGAAGTAAAGTCATGTATTAATAAACTTTACAGAGGTAGATTTATAGGGCTGTTGTGTTTAAACATGGCCAACTTCAGAATCTAACGAAACAAACCTTTATTCTAAAAAGAGTTTAACTAGCTGATTATAATGGGTCAATTAAAGATTCGTTCAAAATATCCAATACCGAAACACGTATGCCATAGAATCGTATTATGGTAGGTATTGAATTTGTTGTGACTTCTTTTGAAGTATAGAAACACCATCTTAAGTTGGTGTGTATAATTATGGATTTAAAAAAGAAAAAATTTTAAGACATTTGACCAAATTAGTGAAATTCCACGGCCATAGATTAGTCACAGAAATAAGAAGATTTGATTTATAAATGTTAAAAAATATGAAATAATGTAGGAAAAAAGTAGACTTCACTACAGCTATCAAGGCAAATAAGACTTACAGTTAAATATGGTGAGACGTATTCAAAAAAAAGAAATTTGGTAAATAAAACCTTAACAGAACGGAAAATGAGTAAGGACTTTAAAAAGGACAGATCAGGATTTGTATTATAATATCATTTTGAGCATTAACAAAAAATCTTGTTGCAAGAAAATTGATCTCATACTCTAAAAACATGAAAGCTCCTTCAGTTTTTCGTTACATATATTATTTACCTGAAACCCAAAAATTAAAATTAAATTTTTCAGGAATTATTTCAAACTCCCAAAGTCATATGAACAATTCTTAGAAACCGTTCTACAGAAAAAGATAATGCTACTTAACGCCTTAACGGCTTAATTTAATATTCAACACTTGAAAGGGCTTTATAAATGTGACGGCGACGAAACGGAATAAATAACAGAAGAGCATCTAAATAATAATCGTATAATTCACGTACCAAAGTCCATTGTTGTAGTTGAAGATAAAGTCTTTTGACTTCTTGATGTCCTTAGACGTGAGTAGGAAAAGTCATTTTATGCTTCCTCCTCCGGGGTTCAGAGACTTGGATAAAAAATAGGAAATGACAGCGCTTGACTCCCTGAAACAATAATAGAATTACTAAATATTCTTTCGCTAGTCTACAACTTGAAAATACAATATTTACAAAGTCGAATGGAAAAATGTATTGAAACACAATTAATAATTGATTGGGTGGTTCTGTTCGGAAGTAAGTTCTTCTGCAACTCTTGAATTTAAATTGCCTTATTAAAGACGATTATTTAATATTATGAATGAGAAATGGATAATTTGAGAACGAAAATAGTATAAACTCAAACTATATATTCAATTAATTACCAACATAAAAATGAAAATTTCGTTGACTACCAAAACAATATTTTGTTAATATAATTATATTTGTGTGTATGCCCGTAGTGATGGAATCGACATCATTTATTTAATAATTTCAGGTTTTCCTGCTATTTTTTTCTGAAATTTGACATGATATTTGTAGAGAGTTAAAAATATGTTCGATATGTATTTATGAGAAGAAAATTGTATCAAAGCAGAATTTCGTGATGCCATAATAATTGTACTTTTGATTCCGTTATCCCAGTGGAAGTTAGTTGCTAATTTCAAGGAATAAGACTGAAAGAAGAGTTATGTAAAAACCATTAATTCTAAAAACATTGTATCTACAAAACAGCTATACTAATATAATGCTCATAATTGCAAATAGTACCTGTTCTCCAAAACATCCTATTACTTCAAGGCAATTCAGCTTTTTACTGAAATCTAATTGTTTTACCATTGCCCGCAGAGACATAGGAAATTTAAAACCTACATTAATACGGCATATAAAACTTGGCTTCACCAAAATTTATTTTTCTTTTTTTTTTTCTTTTTAAAAATAATTAATCCGTCGTTTGTTTATCAATAAATTTTTTATCCGTGAATTTTTACTAGTTATTTGTTAGATTGCTCGATAATAATTAATATGACTTTTAAACGTTGTTTGTGGCATATTCTTGATTACTTTTTTGTTTTTTTGGGCAATAACACCACAATCGAAATATACGTCGTTTTATTTCGATTGTGGTGTTACTGCCGCAAAAAACATAAAAGTATAATTAATATGGTCTAGTAAAACTTGTTCACTCCTTAATGTTACATGATATTAGATAAATAACAATATTTGGCAAGTTTTGTATTGAAATTTAGATAGTTTCAATTCTGAGTTTAAAGGTAGGTAAAGTATATTGACCAAAGAAATGCTTAAAACATTCAAAGAGGTACATTAAATATCTATAACATTTCAAAGTGCAAAATACTCTTTTGGAAGTTTCAAAATGGATCAACAAAGGTGTGTTTCGTAAATAGTATCATGTGATGTTTATATCGATTTGTTACCCGAAAGTCATGAATGAAATACGAAAAATAATCGCATCATATTTTATTGCGACAATACCTTCCGACAGCGAAGGGGGAGGAGCCAACTGCAACCAATTCTAATTAGTTGCGACAACGATTACCCACTACCAACATTCACAAAACTGTCTTACCACACCAGGACCAGAAGAGCACAAACTTTACTGGATAAAGCAAGCACGGCGCTCCTTAAGTAATAAATCAGCAGAACCCGGAATGAAGTGCTTCAAACATAAAAGCAACTCTACAACCTTCACCTGATACTTAGCGCTCAATTACATGAAATAGCGTGGAACCGCCTTGGACGACTAACATACTGGCGTACTGGGACCGACAGAAAAACAACATCAGAAAAACTCCAGAGGAAATTAGAGAACCTCCAAGTCAAGTCAGGGAAAAGGGAAAGAAGCACTGCCCAAAAAACAGTCACACAATATCTCCACTTATCAACTTTCTGCAACCGAAATTAGTGTACTTAGTAAAGGTTTTCACTTCGCTATAGCCTCTAGAAGAATTACTGTAGAAGAAATTGTCTCCAATGTTGAGTCAAGCCTCACTAACCTAGATGTGACCAAACTCATAAGATCTGCAAAACCTCCACCACCAAACCTGATTCATCAGGAGAGAAAACCCCTCAAGATACTAAACAAATGTGAAAATAACACGATACTACCGGTCGACAAGGGAAACGCTATCGTTGTAATGGACTCCACAGACTACCAGGCAAAAATGAAGCAACTTCTCGAAAACAACCCGAGCTATAAACCTTCCTCTAGAGACCCTACTTCCTATTTAGAGAAAACAATTAGATCAAAGACTCGCCTATAGAAGAGGAGATCAAGAAGAAACTAATCCCAAGAGAAAAATCAAGTACATGCCTGAAATTCTATGGACTCCCAAAACTTCACAACAACGGCGTTCCCCTGCGACCCATAGTCAGCGCCTTTAATTCGCCTCTATACAATTTGGAAAAATATCTAGCCAGTATCCTATAACCGATAGTAGAAAAACAACAGTTTAACAATAGACCCACAATATCATAGCCAGTTTTGACGTCAAGTCGCTGTATCCAAGTATACCAATAGAAGCACTCTCGGAGAATGAAAACCTTCCAAGCCACATAATCGACCTCTCACGGCACTGAGAGAAACAAACAGACTTAGCCTAGTTCCTAATAATGACTGCGGAAGCTTCTCAGAACATATATATATATATATATATATATATATATATATATAGGTTGATTAATTAACGGAATTCAGCCTGAAGGCGGGCGAATTAAAACTACGTGTTAACTCTTTGTTCTTTAATGAAGAGCTTTCGAAGAGTTTCTCTTCTTCATCAGTTCAATGTTCAATGTTTGAATGTTTTGGTTAAATTATTATATGTTTTACAAAATATGATAAAAATACTTACAAAACTTGAGGTTAAATACAAAGCAATCCAATATAAAACAGTATAAAAGAATCCTCAACTCAAATGTACGAAAACGGTTGATATGGATGACAGAAAATTTAAATTGAAGTCAAAGAGACATATAGATATACTTCAAAATATCATGGCAATGGTGTAAGTTGAATGAAATTGCCAAATAATATATATATATATATATATATATATATATATATATATATATATATGTTTTAGGTGGTTTCCGGGATTTCATCCTCGTAGTTGATAACTGATCCTTGCCGGGATCGATGGTAAAATGACGACGTTTCGGCAGTCACATCTGCCCTCTTCAGGTCGGTTCGCATAATTCTCGTAGCCTTCTGCTTTCGCTTCTAGTTACTCAAATACTATGATTTTCAGAAGCGCTCGCGCTGTTATATAGTCGCGACTCGGCGCCTATTGGTTGGCACCGTGAACGGCTGCGTGTGATTGGCCCTTGGCGCTCAGTGGGCCGTCTGCTGATTTGTTATTTCCGGTTGAGTTGTTATTGGATGGGTCCGGGCCGGTACGGTGTTTAATAAAATTTCCCAACAATTCGATAAATTCTGAATTTCATTGCGTGCGTTTAGACTGTGAGTCCTCTTCGCTATTTCAATTGCCTCTCTTACGAGTCTTGATTTCGGGTGTTCTATATTTGCCAGTACTCTGGTGTTCTCAATGTCTATTCGGTGTGACATCGTGGTGGCGTGTTCCGCAATGGATGTTGTTATTTTCTGCTTTCTTACAGCGTTCTGGTGTTCATCACGTCTAGCTTGAATTCTTCTATTAGTTTGCCCCATATAGGTTTTATGACAGTCTGCACATGGAATCTCGTACACTCCCTGTTGTTCTAAAGGGATCCTCGTCTTCGGAGTCCTCAACACCGTGCTTATTTTTCTGTCTGTATTGAAAATAGTATCGATATTGTGTCTCCGTAGAATTCTTGCAATACTGTTCGTGGTCCCCTTGACATACGGTAAATAAGCCTTAGTTATTGGTGTCTCATGCTCCTCGTCTGTTTGTCTCGGTTTTGACTTTAGGGCTCTATGTATATTTCGGTCTGTAAATCCGTTTTGTCTCAGAGCTGTTTTCAAACTGTCCATTTCCTGTTTGATGTTATCCTGGTCAGCTAGTCTTTGTGATCTGGTTACTAAAGTCTTGACGACGGCTTGTAGTTGGGCTGGGTGGTGATGAGAATTAGCATGAAGGTATCTGTTGGTGTGATTGCTTTCCTATATACTGTATGACCAAGGGTTCCATCTTCCTTCCTATTTCTGAGAACATCAAGGAATGGCAGTTGATTGTTGGCTTCAACCCCCATGGTAAATTTTATTTTGTGATAGATGCCATTAAGGTGGTCTAAAAAAGTATTGAGGTGTTCCCTCCCATGAGGCCAAATCACAAATGTATCATCCACATATCGCAACCATAAACCGGGTTTAAGAGTTGTTGTTCTTAGTGCCAACTCCTCAAAGTTCTCCATAAAAAGGTGAGAGTGGCGATCCCATTGGAGCTCCTTCTACTTGTTTGTATCGTTGGTTCTCGTAAACAAAATATATGTTCATCAGACAGTGCCTTGTTAAGTCTACAAGGTGTTGAGGTGGTTTGTATTTTTCTATTATGATATCCAAGGCTTCGTCGATAGGGATGTTGGTGAAAAGGGACACTACGTTAGAACTTACAAGAAAACACACTGGTTGTAAGACCGTTTTTATAAGTATTTCGATGAAATGTGTTGAACTTTTCACATATGAGTCTGCCTCCTCTGCAAACGGTTGAAATTGTTGGGCTAGGTATTTGGCTAGGTGTTGTGTTGGGGATCCAATTGAGCTTACTATTGGCCTCAAAGGTGCACCTTCTTTATGTACTTTTGGCAACCCATAGAATTTCGGATATCTCGATGACTTTTCACGCGGAATGAGTTGCAGTTGGAGATTTTTGTCGATCCTACTTGCTTGGATTTTGTCCTTGGTTGTTTTCTCCAGATAAGTTGTTAGGTCAGTAGTAATTTGTTTATATGCTGGATCTTGCAGCAATGTTTGAATTTTGTTTGAATAATCCGCTGTATCTAAAATTACAGTCGCATTTCCTTTATCAGCAGGTAGAATGACAATGTCCTCATTTGAGAGTAATTACATTAGTAGTGCTGAACTGACAGTCGATATTGACAAGTCTTCGAGATAAAATGGAATATTCTAACGAAGAAAAACTGAATATGGTGGAATGTTATATCATATGGCTTAAAAATTCAGTTCGTGCAGCTGAGGAATACTTTCATAGATATTTTAATCGTCGTCAACCTGCTCTATGTACATTTAAGAGGCTTTACGATAGTTTACGCAGAAATGGATCTTTTACTAAACCACCAAAGGAACGTAATCAAATTATCGAAGCAGCACAAATAAATGTTTTGGCAATGGTAAATCAAAATTCATCTACATCAACTCGTGAGATTACGGCAGAACTGTAGTTAAGGTACTGAAAGCGCATATGTTCCACCCGTACAAACTTTCAGTTTCTCAAACTTTGCATGCTGGTGACGAACATCGACGTATTTTGTTTCGCAGTTTCCATTAAAGGTGTTATGGTCAGATGAAACTAGATTTACTATCTGCGGCATGTTCAATAGAAACAATGAGCATATCTGGGCTAAGGAAAACCCTTTCCATGTAGAACAAAGATGACCCCAGATAAAATTTGGTTTTAATGTTTGGTGTGGTATCATAGGGTCTACTATTCTGTGGCCGTTTATCTATGACGAATCACTTACTGGAGAGCGCTACCTGCATTTCTTACAATACACTTTTCAAGACATGTATAATTTGAATTTGAGAACTCGTTTAGAAATTGAGTGGATCCTACATGATGGAGCACCTGCTCATAACTGGTTACTAGTAAGACAACACTTAGATACTATATATTCAAACTCTTAGATAGGAAGAAATGTCCCACGCGAATGGCTACCCCGGTCTCCCGATTTGGCAGTTATAGGCTTGTATTTATGGGGTGCGCTAAAAAACAAAGTATACAAAAGAAAGTATGAGACAGTTGGTGACCTAAAGGAGGCGGTATTACAAGCAATTAAAGAAATTGATAGGCGGTCCGTGAGGAAAGCGGTAATTTCAATCTTAAAAATATGCAATTTTTGTCTAAATAACAATGGTGGACTTTTCGAACATATATTGTAACCATTATTATGTACTTTAATTTATTTTTTTTAAGTAAGTAGCTACTTATTTAGTTTTTTCGTTATATCTGATATACCTAATAAAAAAATCGTTCAATGTTTTTTGGAATAGTTATTATTAAATCAATCTATTTCATGGCTAACTACGTTAAAAGTGAAAATAAGAGAGAAAAGCATCCATAACTCCGTTATTTTTATGAATAACTATATCGAGTATTATATCGTTGAAAAACTCTAAAAATGTCCGATTTTTTGAGGTCATAGCCAACTATGGTTTCTATTAAAAAAAAGATAACTTGGTGTCATATCTGGAAAACGAGAGCTGTCACGCAAACGAGGACATGCAAATCATATTCGGGATACAATTCCCTTCAATTTTGATATTTTCACTTTTTTTATAAAATCAAAAAGAAAGGAGCTAGAGGGATTTGACTAAACCGACAGAATTTGGTTTTTTCAAAATATCCAGCCATGACTTTTTACAAAAATCCGAAAGTGTCATTAAATTGGGCCAGTAAAACTGCAAATCTTTCCTAATTAACCATTGCTCTATCTCCGCTAGTTTCCGAGATCCCCATACTGATCATCAAAAAAAAAAAAACTCATCCTGTATATACATATATATATGAACAAGGCTGGGTTCCGGGTGAAAACCGCGTCTGAATTTATTATATACTCCATGTTTCGACTCCTGCTTTGGAGCCATTATCATGAGACAAAAGTGAAAAAGAGTCTAGTTATATATATTGCTAAATTTAAATAGGTTACCAATATAATGATAAAACGATATAAAAATTAATAAGACAAAAAATAATAATAATCAAATCAAATCAAATTTATTCATCATCACAGTAAATGTACAATCATACCTCAAAATATAGGGCTGATTCTTCTAAATAATTAACAGAAATACGATAGAAGGACACTTTGCCTGGGCATGACTGTCTGTTTTGCTATGTGTCCGTTCATTAAGCCTCTGTTGTAAAAATGTACATATAAATGATAGATAGATTCCAGGTAAGAAAAACATAATTTGACAAAGTAAGAATTAACAGAAAAAAATTAAAATTAACGGAGACATCAATTATACAATACAAAAATGAGTTTAGGGTGTAGATGGTTGGGAAATGGTCACTTATAATAGTTTTAGTGTTTTTTTTTAATCTTGTTTATGAAACTTTAGATGACAGTAGATCACAAAATTTGTGATGATGTAATAACAGGTAATTTTTGATTTTTAATTTAAATTTTCTGAAGTTGGGTATTTTTTTATTTCTATAGGGATTAGGTTATATAATTTAGGTCCAAAGTAGAATAAGGACCTTTGACTTAGGGTTTTATTGAAAAATTGGACATTTAAGTCCATATTGGCCGTCGAGCGGGTTATTCGATTATTTTTGTACTGACATTGGGTTGGGTTTGAATATAATTTTAAAATGCTTTGGTAAATAAAAGTTAGTGTAAGGTTTAACATTTGATTATCTTCATTAAGTTTGCGGATGGGATAGAGTTTACTTTTTTTGAAAATTATTTTTAGAAGTGTGTTTTGTGTTGTTTGTAAAATTCTAAAAGTTGTATTAAAAGCAGCGCCCCACGCCACTACACAATATTTTAAAATGGATTCTACCAATGAATTGTAAAGTATTGCTAAATTTTTTTTCGACAGAATTTCTCTTAGCCTATAACTAGTGTGATAAGTGCTCTCAGACGGTTGCTGACGTGAACAATATGTTCTGACCAGCGAACATGTTGGTCTATAATAACACCTAGATATTTTAAAGAAGGTACTTTTTCTAGTCTTGGGCATTCACATAGCTCCTGACATTCTGGGTTATGATGTAGTTGCAAAGAAAATTCGTTAGGTTGATGTATGATTGTGGGAGTAAAAGTTATAAATTTAGTTTGTTGGATATTCAGGGTTAATAAATTGTTATCCAAAAATGAATTTATCAGTTTTAAGTTAGCCTCTGCTTGTTTTTTCAGCGCATGCCATGTTTTACCTTTAAAATTTTGGCTGCGTCATCTGCGTAACACACAAGGTGCCCAGAAAATTTGTAAATATTTGAAATGTTATTCATGTACATAAGAAATAATCTAGTAGTCCTAGTACTGTTCCCTGAGGAATTCCTATTTCTACAGTCGATGCAGAACGTGTATTGTTTCCAATTTTTACCCTTTGGGTTCTATTAGATAGATAGTTTCTTAGCACGTTATTTGTCTGTCCTCGAATCCCGTAGTTGTTTAATTTATCAAGAAGAATGTTATGGGACACTGTGTCGAAAGCCTTAGCAAGATGAAGGAATACTGCCAAGCACTTCTCTGATTTGTCCAAGGCCTCCACTGTCTTTTCTAAAAAGGCTACTACAGCAATTTCAGTGTTCGAGTTTTGTATAAAGCCATATTGCCTGTCACTGAGGACAGTGTTTTTTGTTATAAATTAACAGCCTTTCTTTTACAAAAATTTTTGCGAAAATATTTATTATGGATATAGGCCTATAATTTGTTAACTTAGGGTCTTCTGCTTTAAAAATTGGTGTGACAATTGATTCTTTGAATTGGTGAGGAATTTCTGCACATAGAAAGCTGAGGTTAATTATATGATTGTTATTTAGTTTAGATATTGTAGTGGTTATTTCATTGTGTGTGACAGGTATTAAAAATATGTTGTTATTTATATTTATTTTATCCTCTTTAAAGAAGTCTTTTGATAATCTCGTTTTTTTTGCCATATTAGTACCCATGTTAGTAAAAATCTATTAAATAAATTGGCTATTTCAACATTATCTGATATTACTTTATTATTTTCATCAGTAAAATGTTATGAATTTGTTTACCACTTTTGCTGTGACTTGTAATGTTATTTATTACAGTCCATAGTTTTTTATAGTTCAGCCCAGCTTAATCGATTTCGTTTTGATAATAATCATTTTTTGTTTTTGAATTTAATTATTTCTGTAGGTTCTGTACTGTGTTTCAAGTTCAAGAGAGTAACTTTTTATCACGTTCCTTTTCATACAGTCTCTTAATAGACTCTCTAATGTTATCTATGGTTTAAGATTTTTTATTTTAGTACATATTATAAGCAAATTGTGGATCAGAATTGCAATTTAATATTTCTTCCAATGTTTTCTTATGTAACAGAGATTTTAGTTTCACGTAATTTATCTTGTTTACTATTTTTTTATTTGGTGATTGTGAATCTGATTTATTTTGTTTTGCCGGTGAGATAAGGACAAAAGGTGAGAAGTGATCTGTCATGTCAGTGTGAAAAAGAGTAGATTCAATTTGTACTTGTTCTTTTATATAATTTTGTGTTCCAATGAAAATATGATCAATAATGCTACGAGTTCTTTGTGTTTCTCTGGTGGGTTTGTTCATGTAAGAAATAAAACCGTTGGAAATTAAAGTATTTAGATATTTAGTTGTTTCGTTACTGTCTTTCCTTAATAAGTCAATATTAATATCCCCAATAAATACTTCTAAATTATGTTTTTGTAAGTTGCTGATGTATAGTTCTAAGTTTTCGAGTTATTGTTTAATGTTGGTCGATGGAGACCTATAGAAAGCTGTTAATCCTATTTTAATATAATTTACAAAATAATGACTAGATAGAGTAACCCTCAGAAAATTGCTGCCATTTATGTGCCAAATATTTTCTTTAACATATATGACAACGCCATCACAATTGTTTATTTGTGGCTGATTGTAATTTACGGAAAAATTTGGTATTGAAAAGTCTTTTAGATTGTTGATTATACCCGTTTCTGATACAACTATCACATCTAACATATCTTTAGATATTTCTACAATGCCAGTAATTCACTATAATGTTTTTGTAAGTTTCTAATGTTGAAGTGAACAATCCCCAGGCCATTTCTGCCGCCACCCACCTCCTGCTGAATGTATTCATCAAAGTTATTTAATGATTTTGTGACAATCTCTGCGCTATCAATCACATCAAAATACTCAATCATAATGAAATATTTCTTTTAGTTGATATCCCTGCCATGTGAAAAATACTATTATAAATTAAAGATTGTACTGCTATATTGAAACTGATATAAATTTCAAGACGAATAACAAAAACTAATGTTTTATACATGTTCTCTTTTTTTACAAATATTTACTTAGTTGTTCTTTGTTTTTAATTACGATTGTGTTATTTTTCTTTACTGATATAGACGTTGCCATTTTCCGTCCGTACATTTTTCAGTCCAACTTTTCCAATTGCCTCGCTTAGCATTTTTACTCTGATATTAGTTAGATCTTCTCTGACGACAATTTCAGACCCCTTCAGCAGTTTTTTCCTTCCATAGATAACTTGCTTAGTGCCAAGGTTTTTTAACTTTAGAAAAATCCCTCTTGTTTTGTTTGCTTTTCGTTTACCAATTCTATAACACATTCTAGGATATCTTCATCTGTAAGCTTCAGGTTCATGTGTTTATTAAAAATATTCTTAATGGTTTCTTTTATGTCTCCTTGAGAGTTTTCTTTCAGACTAAAAATTCTCAAATTCTTTGATGGCATTATTTGGTCCATTTGGTCTATTTTTAAATTCATGAAGTTAATGTCTTTATCAGCTGTAATCGTTTTGGCTTCTAATTCTTTAATATTTTTCTCATATTTAGTTTTTAGTTCTTCATTGTATTTCCGAAGTTCCGCCACTGTATCTTCAACCTTCACTAACCTCTGCTCAAGTCTGTTTACAACTGTTTCGGCTACTTTATTGGCGATTTCACTGATAAATGACTGATTTTTTATACACTTTGTGATAGCTGACTCTATTTCTTGTCGGATTTCTCGTGTTATCAGAATTATTTTCCTTTGTTCTTCAATTTGGCTTTGAAAAGAAATGGCACCTTAACACTTAGTCACATTTAATTAAATTTCTCGGCCGTAATAACTGATTTTATAATTTTACGGGAGCTCAACATACAGTCAACTATTCTGTACCTGCCATAGGCGTATCCTATAATAAAAAAAATAGTTCAATATAATGTTAAAATCGTGAATGAACAAAGTACATACTTTATTAAGCAGTTTTTTTCAATTCAATATCTTTTCTGGGAATGTCCAAGGTCGGGCGAAGTTTTGAAATTTTGAAATTATGTGCCTAAAGGTTATTTTGGTTGGTTGTGGCGTTTGGAGCTCTAATTTCTTATGCATGGTGCGGTATATATAGGCAGCTATCATTATTATAACTGCAATAGTTATATATGTGAACCATGAAATATTTTTCGTTATAAATGTTTGATTAATTAAGTCATCTAAATCGCCAGTTTATGACTGGCTATAACTAATTCTTCGATATTGAGGTGGTCCAGTTTTAAGGGTTTGAGTTCTGGAACTTTCACTTTATCTGGTCTGAGTTTGCAATAGTTATAAGGTATGTAAACTGGATGAGAATTATTAGTGATATGTATCTTTGTGATAAAAGCACTGCACTCCAGAAAAGTTTGAGAATTGAGTTTTTATTTATAGTTACAATTTTTTCATCAGTTTCTGCATAAATTATTGTGATTCGTATGGGTTCTGAAATATAATTAGCCACGTATTTATTCGAGTTTTTGCACATTGTAGCCTTGGCTGAAAATAACAGAACTTTTACAATTTTCCGATACATTTTTAATGTTTTTCAACAGTTGAGCTTCACATAGGCGTTACTGCTGTTACAATTGTGGTAGCAGTGGTCATAAGGCCAAAGAGTGTACAAGGACACCGAGATGCCATCTGTGCAAGGAAGATGGGCATAGATGGGACACTGCGGCCTGTAAGGAGTATAGGAGGGCTATGAGTGTGGAAGAAAAGGGTGAAAGAGAAAGAGGTAAGAGAAAGGCGTAGAGAGTGAGAAATAGTTAAGTTCCTCCAGGTGAATGTGGGAAGGGCGAGAGCGACGCCTGAGCTGGCGATCCAGACTGGACTAAATAAAAAAAGTGGATGAAATGGTGAGCCCAATGAGAGGTGAAAGGGTGGATGTAGCCATCTGGTTCGCAAGTAAGAATGTGGGGATGAAGGGCACAAGAGTACACCCGGATACTTGTGGTTTGAGGTCGATGACTTTTGTGTCATGGCGTGTTACATCTCGCCAAACATAAGATCGGCGGAATACATGAGGAGAGTGGATGAAATGATGAAGGAAACGGAGAGGAACTGAGTTGGGTAATACTGGGGACTTCAATGCCAAATCGGCGTTGTGGGATCACCAGTTACGGATGCAAGGGGTACTCACTGGAAAGAGTGGATGGCAGGTAAGGACATGCTGGTGGGGAATGTAGGGAATAAATCTGCATTTGAAAGAGTCGAACCATCTACTCTAGGGGTGTGAATGGAATGATGAAAGATTGGGAGGTGATGGACGAGGAATCCTTAAGCCTCCATATATATATATATATATATATATATATATATATATATATATATATATCGGAATTGGTGATAACAGAGTTAACGTAAGGCATGGAGGCCTTCATTGTTTGAGGAGCTGAATACTCCTACTGTGCTGGACAGTTATCAAATGCTCAGAGGAAGCATAGGGACTAGCCATACGGAATTGGAATTTGACAGGGTCTTGAAATGTGTCCAAAACGCCCGCAAGCCTGAGAGGAGAAGAAATAGAAGGATGAATGCGTACTGGTAGAATGATGAGTTGCGGAATGCGAGGAAAGAATATGTGAGATGCAGGAGACAGCTAACCAGCAGTAGATCGAGAGAGGACGCATAACTCTTAGAGTTGAGGAAAAAGAAATATGAGAAGGCAAAAAAATTTCTGAGCATGGGAATTAAACGAGCGAAGGAGAAAACCTGGGAAAAGTTCGTCGGGAAGATTGATAGGGATGTATGGGGGCGGTACAGGATAGCTACTCGTCGGATAAAGAAATCCTGTGGTCCATACGATATGCATGTGGACGTAAAGTATAGATTGGTGGATGAGTTATTCCCGGATGTGAGATGGGAGATGAGCTCGAAGTAGAAGAAAGTGCGTGATAAATGCGGTGGACTGACTGAGAAATGGGAAGGCCCCGGGAATAGATGGAGTGAGACCGGAAGTGGTGAAGATAGTAATAATAATAAGAAGAACAACAATTCCCGTGTGGTGTCCGGGTTAAAATAGCACCATGGTATCTACCGCCTGTCGTAAGAGGGACTAAAGAGGCGGCTGTCCGCTGATCTACTACCTAGCCTTCCCCCCTTCACCAAAACCCGCACGGGATCATCTGGTTTAAATCATTTCATCTGGGAAGTGACAACCCCACGGTTCCGAGTTACCCGGGTCACCAGGGTCAATTGGTGACACCACCCATGAAAATGGAGCTACGGAGTAGATGCCTCGGAAAAGAGCCGCCTGGGGATCGCCAGGGCATCTCTGGAGCCAGCGCTGGACATGACAGCATGCGGGACGTCGGTGGAAGGGTGCTAAGGAGGTGGGCCCCTGCCGTCCAAAGAGCTACAGCCCAAGAACCACAACAACACTCGCCAATACAGTCACAGCAACAACGTGGCCATCACCAACGGAGTCAAACGAGAACGAGAACTCCACCCACAGAAAGTGTTGCGCAGGATCAACAGCCAGCGCTCACTCAAGCGGGACTGATAAGACAGCGCATGAAATAGACTAGCGCCATGAATAAATTTATAATGCGCACGTTTTACAGAGTGATTAACTTTGGCGAGAACAAGACTGGATATCGCCAAATACTGCAACAATAGTTCGGTTGTGAGTACCCAGAGCTTCAAGTTACCGAACAGAGAGTCGCAGATCAATATCGTGTCATTTTGAAAAATGGCCTTATTTCGCCTGATCAACTCAACGAAATGAAGAGCGAAGTTGAGCGTGAATTATTTGGTCGAAATACCACAGATCCAGAGCCTGAAACACCTTTGGCGCAAAGAGCGGGCGAGATTCAAGAACTTCAACAAGCACAGCCAGCCAATGCTGACCTGCTTGAGAAAATCCAAGATAAAATGGAAAGAGCTCTTATAGAGTATAGTGGAACAGATCCATTGATTTGACCAACTCTTCCCAAACTAAGATCTTCTAAGAAACTGGGTATCGTCTTGCAGGCTATGAACAAATTTATCTTGTCACACTATGTTTTAGCTGCTAATACGTTAGAGTCGCTACACACAATCATCTACTGTGCTGCAATTTCCATCTGCAGAACATTTGGGGTCGCAATAAGACCAAAGCAAGACCCTCCCCAATTTAGACAAACACCTCGAATACCACCTTGGCAAAGAAGGCTTGAAGGGAAATTAATTCTCTTTGGAAAGACATTGGAAGACTGATCGAGTACCTACGAGGGGTCAGAAACAACAGAATTGAAAGACTTGTCAAGACTATCATGGACAATAATCGAATACACTCCCAGTGGGATGGAGAAAACATCACATCTCAGCAGTGTCTGGACAGTCTACGACAAAAGCTTTCCGTATACACAAGTCGATTGAGAAGGTACAAACCAGTAACCAACGGAAACTAGTCAACGCACTATTCCGTAAATCTGAAAAATGGTTTTATAGAAAACTCAACAACATCAATAATAATGAAACCCCTAGTTATCCCAGTAAAACGGCTTTCGAGCAGTTCTGGAAAACACAACTTTCCACAACAGTTTCCCATAACTCCAGAGCGAGCTGGATTAATGAGGAGGAGGCTGCATTTCAGAATTGTGATAAGATGCAACACCAACTATTTACAAAGGAAGACACGTCCAACATATTGAAACACCTCCATAACTGGAAAGCACCAGGACCAGATGGTGTGCAGAATTACTGGATAAAGAAGAAGAAATAAACAGTACTCATTAATGACATAATTATCCCTCCACACAAGATGCCTAGTTTCCTTACGCATGGTGCTACATACCTCTTACCAAAGGATAACCTTTGTAGACAGGACCCAGCAAAGTACCGACCAATCACTTGCCTCTCAACCTTATACAAACTTATAACGTCGTGCATTAATCATCGACTTTCCGGACATTGTGAGCTGAAAACACAATTACCGAAGAACAAAAGGGATGCGCGAAAAACTCGATGGAGTGAAAAGAACAATTAATAATTGATTCCGTTGTCTGCAATCGAGCCCACGCCAAACGACGAAATCTCTACATGGCATATGTGGACCATAAAAAGGCCTTTGATTCAGTTCCATATGATTGGCTCATTCATGTGCTGAAACTCTATAAAGTAAATAATCGTATTGTTAACTTTTTATAATATGTCACGACTACCTGGCAAACCAAAATCTTTCTGAATCAAGCCGACTGTTCGATACAAACCGACTCTATCCCAATCAGAAGGGGTATATTCCAGGGAGACTCTCTTAGCCCGCTGTGGATATGCCTTGCCATGAACCCACCCTCACACAAACTGATCTCAACTAACTTTGGGTTCAGTCTCACGCACAACAACGTACAAGCATTAAAGATAAACCATTTGTTATACATGGACGACTTAAAGTTGATGACAGCTTAAAATAGTAGAAGGGTTCTCTAGTGACATCCATATGCAATTTGGCCAACACAAATACCGAATTATTAATATAGTTAATTGCCAAATGCAGCATGGGCCCTAAGACATGGGAGATGGCACCTCAATTGAATCCATGGAGGAAGGTCATCCTTACAAATACCTTGGAATAAAGCAGGCTCAACGAATTGATCACACCACCATGAAAAAGAACCTAACAACAGAGTTTTATAGAAGGGTAAGAGGACTACTGAAGATCGAACTTAACAGTAAAAATCTGTTTCAGGCTATTAACACCTACGCGTGTTCAGTGCTTAGTTACTCTTTCGGCATAGTTAACTGATGTAAGACCGACATTGAACAATTACAACGGAAAGTTCGAGTGCTACTAACAAAAGCTCAAAATCACCATCCAAAGAGCTGTATCGAACATACAACATTGCCCCGGCGTGAGGGAGGAAGAGGATTGGCAGATATAGGCAAGTTACGTGATCAAAAAATTTCTAATTTGCGTAACATTTCCAGAAACTCGCAGCATTTTCTGATCTACACAGAGTCATATGTAAGGTTGATTGAAAACTCAACACCTCTGCGACTGACAGGACAACAAGTTCAAATATACCACCAGACAACTGATCAGAAACTGCTCAAAGGGAAAGAGAAGCCTCTTCATGGAAGACATATAAATGACGTCAACCAAGATTAGGTCGACGTTCAACAACTGGTTGATCTCTGGTCATATGTTTCTTGAAACGGAAGGCTTTATATTGGCAATCCAAGATCAAGTAATTTCAACTAAGAACTATCTAAAGTACATCGTCAAAGACCCTTCTATTAACAACGACAGATGCAGATATGGTTGCCAAACATCTGAATCTATCCAGCATATTACAGGAGGTTGCCAAGCGTTCGCTGCAACTGAATACAAACAACGACACGATGCTGTGACAAAAATACTGCACCAGGAACTAGCGCTGAAACTTGAGCTATCTCAGTCGGTAAGAACACCCTACTATAAATACAAACCAGAATCTATTTTAGAAAATAACGACTACAAACTGTACTGGGACCGGACGACATTGACCGATCGGACTGTTGCTCACAATAGACCAGATATGGTTTTGGTAGATAAAGTCTAGAAAAACAACCTTAATTGCACATAGCAATGCCTAACAACAATAATATAACCATTACCAACTGATGCAAAAAGCCGTCCTGTTAGGGACAGCCCGGACGGTCCAAAAATTCATGAGAAACTGCAGCCGCGACGCCAACCACGCGCCTGAACACCTGGCAAGGGCTCCCAAAGAGCTAAACCCTTTTGATATGTGTATATATGGGGTTTAGTGAATTTTCCCTAAAGGTATGCTATGCGTGCTGTCATACATTGTATGGTCAAGGAGGTGGGAATCGTCTTTATTCAGAAAATTACAATTATAATTTGCCCTGGGGGAGGCGAAGATTAGCTACAAGCTGTACTTGAACTCTTAACCTTCCAGTTTACAACCACTTGTACTAAAACTAAAACTAATTACAATCGTCAAACAGCAAATTGTTGTTCCAAAAATAATTTCTTATATTCACTCCTATAAGCAGAAAGAGACCTTTCAAAGTGGGGCTTAAACATATTAAAAAAATGGACAGTCTGATAAGTAAAAGAACTCTCAAACAAGGCGGTGGAGTGATGGAGCATTGTGAAGTGAATTACTAAGTTTGGTGCAAAACTCTTCTCCAATAAAGCAAATATTTTATAAGAGTTCTTTGTTGTTGTTCGTAGAGGTTGTATTAATAAACAATAATTTTACAATATTAACCGTTTTCTGTTTATTTAGTTGCACAGAAGTAGCAGCTTTCCAATTGCTAAATTTTACCATGCTTTCAAGAAATTTCTTCAATATGTGATTCAAATGTTAGTTTCTGATCAAGTTAGACCTCTTAGCCTCTAATAGCCTTTACTTTCTGTGAAACAACCTCGTTTATAATAGAGAGTTAATGCTTAATCTAGAACATCATAGATAAAAATATATGGCAATACTTAAAATCACCCAGTTTAAGACACATAAATTGGTTGTGATTACTTTGAAAATATTTACGTCGTCTGCTCATAGACAAGTGAAATCAATCAGTTTTATCGATTATAGATACAGAGAACAGTGAAGGCCGTAAATATATGCACTGTGGCATACCAGATTTACTTCCACATATACCGATATGGTATTAAAGAACTGAGACTCGAACCATTGATTGATGGAGAAGGGTGGTGAGGCGATTCGTGAGATACTCGGTTGGACTGGGAGTGCTTACCTGGAAGTAGCGGAGGAAAAGACGGTGGCGGTAATTATAAAAGGACCGATGTCAAGGAGGGAGATACAGTTTAAGTGTGGATAAAGGGTGATTGTGCAAGGTCAAACAGTCAAGTACTTGGGTTATCTTAAAGGTGGCATATGCATATAGGACGGTGGCGATGGAAAGGTTACTGGGGAGGTACCCTTTGAGCTTTTGGTTGAAGAGAGAGCGAGAATCTACGGTGTGGGATAAGCTCTGTGGACCAAACTATTGATAGGAAGGATAAACGAATGGATGAGTTGTAGGTTTAGGGTATTGAACTATGGGTTGACCCAGTTTTTAACTGGACATGGCCGTTCCGATGTTATTTGTTGAAAATGAGGAGAGCGGAGGAGGATGTGTGTATATATTAAGGTGATGGAGTGTGAAAGGTGCGGCGTTGAGAGAGAGGTGATAACAGCAGAGCTAGGGAGGGGAAGGAATGAATGTACTTGACTGTGAGTGAAGTAATGGGTGAATAGTCACTACGCCGGGGTACCTGAAGATATATCTAAGATGAGTTCCAGGTACGTAGAGGGCGATAAGGGTGTTTTAGTAGGTCGAACCTACCTACCTGTTAGTTCGGTTAGCGAATTTCACTTCCCCTGAAAAAAAGTGCCCTATAAGGTAAGCGTACATTAAAGAATCATCATTTCTCGCAATGTATTTCTGGGTGAACTGAAGTACATGGAGTAGACTTGTTCTATCGTCATAGATAGTGATAGGATAAATCTGGAAAGCGGTATATATATAAACGTGTTTGAAAAGCTTCAAGATCTATAATCTCTAAATATTTGGTGAAATTTGAATATCTTACCGGAAGAGGTAAATTATTTTTTTCTAAATTTTGTGAAATTTCTTGTAGGGCTGTTATTAAGTTGTCCAGAGTCAAGATTGATGTACGTATAATTTTCAGTCTTGCAAATGTAATAGCGTTGAATAAGTTGTTTAAGTTTTCTTATAAATAAAGGTAGTTTTCCATCAATTTTTCACAAATCTCGAGAAAAGTTAGTTTAGCTTCGATACACGCGTTTTTTGCTGAATGATTGTTCTTTGAATACGTTTCATGTCTTCGTTAAAGATCTTTTCGTTAATTTATAATTTCGCCAATTTTTCATAAAAATGATGTTGTTATACTGATTTGATTTTTCATTAAGTTTTCAACATGCAATTGCTTCCGATTTAGATTGTTAATGCTGTTTGTGCCAAATTCAGAATCTTTGGCGTCTAAGATTACCTGTTATCGATGTGAAATCTAGTTCTAGTGTTGTTAAGTTACGGTGGGTTAGAAGCGTCCATCTGTAGTTTGATACGACGAAATATTCCAAGAGTGTTGTTTATTGTTTTCCGTTCACAGTGTGATATTGGTGAGCCGAACAGCAAAAATAATATGGAAGAGAAAGTATCTTTCTGAATAAAGTTTCAGTCTATCAAAGTTAAGTTTAGTCCTTTGATTAGTTGCTAACTTTAGGAAAGTTCCGGAATTGTTATGGAGTTCTAAAATTTGAAAAGGTCCTTTGAATGTATTTTCAAGTTTATTTTTAAGTTGCGATTCTTTGACCTATGTCAAAATCGGCGACAAAGTCTATACTTGACATTTAGTAATTTGGGAGGTTTTCAGAAACATGCTTATCGAATCTTTATTTTGCTTTTTTGCGTTTGAACTTCTGTTCGTTTGCGTGCAATACTGTAATAATGGGATATACGATTATTGAGGTTCCGAACATATTTGGAAATTAATTCATGTTGGTTACAGAGTGTTTCGGGAGGTCTGCTGGATGCGTGGCCAAATAGAAGTTCATACGGTGTGAAGCCGTGGGTTTTACTTGTTGAATTGAATCATTTCATTGGACTGTGGATGTCCTACAGTGGAAAATGACAGTTCAATATCAAAGACTTTGCAGAGTTAGGGCGTTATTAAATTCTCTGCCGTAGTCGTATGCGAAGGGGTGTTCCGTAATGCAGGAAGTAATACAGTGTTGACAACTGTTTCGGCGGTTTATCGTTGATAGGGTAAGCTTGTGAAAATTTGGTAAGGTCGTCAAGGTTAGTAAGTGCATATTTTTTAGTTGGTACTTCAAGGAAATCAATACTAACTTTTCGAGATTTTTCAATCCATTGAACGCAAGATCACATATTGTTTCTAGTCGAGAACCTCCATCTGTTGCGCTCCCCTCAGCTGATTGAATTCTCGAATAATTATCTATGTATATAGTACATATAACGAATTTAATATTTTATTGCGAATTGAATTCCGACGTCTAGGAGATTCAGGAGAATCTAGCTCACAGAGACTTCAAATCGGGGTCTTACTGTGTGTAATGAGGCTTCCCTGTGATTACTAGAATAGAAATCACACGAAAAAAATCCTAGGTTTACTAAAACCTGTAAAAGAAATTACGATACTAACTTTTCGAGATTTTTCAATCCATCATCAATCATCAGTTGCGGTCCCCTCTACTGATTGAATTCTGGAATAATTATTTATGTATATAGTACATATAACTGAATATAACATTTTATCGGGATGTTGATTCTTTCGAAAGGTGTCCTAGGAGTCTTAGTAATTACAAGTGGCTTATTTAAGTTTTTACGATACGCCTTTGTCTTTAGACAATTATCGCCATTTCTTTTAAAGTTTAGTTAAACCGGGCCCATTAATTTTTGTTTGATTCTGCGAATTGTTTCATTTATTCCGCGGTGAATATCACTGTTACTGTTGTGAAATCGGTCGAGTATCACGGGAACTTGGTAAATAAATGAAATACTTTCTAAAATGGGTAGATCAATGTTGTTTTCTAGGTAGTTATTTGGGGTTGTAAAAGATTTTTGTTTTTATAAAGAGAGGCGAATAGAACTTCGTTAATAATTTCGGTATCTGATGGAAGTGGTACGATGAAATATTTTCGTTTGCGTACTGTTTTACTGGAATAGACATTTATAGTAAAAGTTTGGAAGTTTGCATTTTCATCAAAAATGTCGTCAAATATTTCGTTGTGGAAGTCTTGGAGATTTAAATGTTGTGGGAATATATTGATGTTTTTATTTTCTTTATCGAGAAGCTGATTGTTGGAAATTGAGTTTTACTGTAATCTATCAGGGAAGTACTTTGGTATCTTTCACTGTCTAAATCTTCGGTAACTAGTAGTACTTGGTGAGTAAAGAGTTCGTGTTTGAATTGAATTCAGTACATTTGTTGAGGTTATTGATTTTAATACGGGAAAAGGCGTCTGCGTTTTTATTGATTTTACTGGGTTTGTATATTTTCTCATAGTACTACTCTTCAATCTTTAGTCGCCACGTTGCTACCTGAATCTTTGATGGAAAAAATCCCTGTTAACCGGCGGTGGTGCGTAAGTAGTTTAAACTTACGGCCAACAATTAGTGGTCTGTATGTTTTGACGGCCCATACAATGGCTAAGAGTTCTCGTTCAATTATTGAGTATCTAGTCTCCTCTTGACATAAAGATCTGGAAGCGTATGCAATAGGTAGTTCCTTACCTATCGGTCCTTGTGACAATTCAGCACCGATTGCAAAAGCGCTTGCGCCTGTAGTTAAGATGAATGATTCATTGAAGTTTCGGTATATTAGTAATAGTGTTGAAGTCAATGCCTGTTTTAACTCGTTAAAGGATTTAATACTTTCTGAATCAAATAAGAATGGTGTATCTTTTTGAATTAGTCTCGTGAGAGGGTTAGAGATTTTTGCAAAGTTTGGGATAAAGCGTCTGTAATAAACGGCTAATGACAAATATCATGACACAAAGTATCATATTTTCAATTTAATGTTTTATTCAAAGTTTTAATATTGATTTTTCAATAAATATATTTATTTACAATATATATATATATATATATATATATATATATATATATATATATATATATTATATCACACTTTCAAAATTTATCTTTTTAAAAAAGAATTTATTTATACTTGCACAAATAATAAAACTTTTAATACAAACTTGAAAATAATTAAAATAACAATAAAACTTTATAATAATTAAAAAAGACAAAAATGAGTGGTAAACTAAACTAGACAGGAATGTAAGTAATAATGAATAATGATACAATGAAATTATACAATTTATAACCTGCCAATGCTGACTCAGCTTTCGCAGCGCTTGCATGTTCGTCTGCAGGTATGCAGGTAACTGGAGACGACACGTGTATGGTGATTCAGCTGGGAACTTGTTGCTTGATGTTGTCATATAAGTCGATGGAATACCTTATATAACAACTCCAATCCATAATAAAAAGTTGATGCTACAGCATCGACTTTTAAAGGAGGTTCTGCAAATCAATATCATCGACAGGACTCAGGAGGCTGTGGAGCCTTACCCTGGACTTGATGGTTGATGGACCTGGTGGTGGTACTGGATTGGCAGAAGGGCTGATCGATGGGGGTTCCTGGAATTTCTTTCTGATGATGCTGATGGAAAGGAGGGTAACCACAATTGCGGTTGTTGCTATTGTGATGATCGTAAACCAAGATGTGTGTTTATCCAAGAATGGTTGGTCTATGAGCTTTTCCAAACCCCTGGAGTATTGGCTAAGCTTATGGTTGGCGATATTCAGGTCTCTGGCATCCAATTCCTGTAGTCTCATGGGTTTCAACTTTGGAAGTTGACTGATGGTTGGTAGGGTCGCAACAGTTGTTGTTGTTGTTGATATTGACTGGGTGACTCTTAAGTGTGATGTTGTCAACGCTGTTGGTGGTCCTTCTGGCATGGACCCTGGTGTTACTGATGAAGGCATTGGAACTGGGTTGGAGGGTCAATAGAGAATTTGTCGATATGGATTGGGTAACGACATCTTCTCCCTTGCACTTGATGTTGATGGGCAACTGTTCGAAAATCGAGATTAGCCAAAGGTTCGGGTCAATCTCTTGAATATTATATTCTTCGGCATATAATATTACTGGTTCACAAGTTGGTGGAAGTGCTGCTGGTTGTCGAAGAAGCTGTCCTTCACAAAGGGCTTCTTTGTCTATGGTGTGTGGGATAACTTTGGAACAGGTCTTATGTTCTTTAGATAATGGCTTACAGTCACTCAGGTCTTCGAAAGATGCGTACAATAGCGAATCGTCATCTCTTGCGATATATTTTAATTTTGTTGGAAGAATATGGTGAAATCCTGTTCGATTATCCAAAATTGGGATATGATACAGGCGGTACAAAGTATAAGTTTCAGGATTGACTAAGGGAATTTTTGGTACAAAAACAATTTTAGTATTGAAAAGCTTCCAATTCTGTTAGATCGATGTATCTAGCAACATTTGAAGTATAGGTTGGAAGTGGTAAGTTATTTTCATGAAGTGACTGTGATATTTTCTGAAGGGAATCGACCAATTCTTCTGGGTTTATAATTGAACTATGTAAAATTTTTAGACGGGCGAAAGAGACTACAGTGAATACATCGTTGAGAGTATCTTCAATGTATACGTAACTTTCCATTAAGCTTTCACACAAATCCAAGACATTGGCTTGAAGTTTACAAAAAGATCGTCTGTAATGTACTCAATTGACTTCCTAATTGCTTCAATATTTTTCGAAAATATTTTCTCTTCGGACTGAAATTTTTGTATTGTGGTGTTAGGGTTCTTAATGATCGAAGTTGTTACTGATAATTGTCGTTTCATTAAGTTCTCGATTTGAATGGGTCTTTAGTAATTTTGTTTATAGAGTTAGTAAAGTATTCTCCGTCTGTTGCATCTAAATTACCGGAAAGAGATTTCCAAATTGATCCCAGTCCGTTAATGAGTCCGCGTTTCTTTCTGTTGGTATTGTAAGTTTCAGTGTCAGCGAAAATGTCGGTATATTTGATATTAACAGATTTTGATATTTGTTTCAGGGGGCTTACGTGAGTCTGTACTTTTGATTTGAAGATTTTAATGTTAGTTTTGTTGTCGTTAATAGTATCTAAAAGTCTGTTCAGTATATTGTCGTTGTTTAAAATAGCGTCTCGAAAGGGGCTTAGATCTTTGTAAACAAGGAGTGTCCATTTCTCATTAGAAATTTTAAGGGTGCCTTCTTCATGGAAGAAAACTCCTATAGTATTGTTAACCGGTGTAATGGAATACTGTTGGAGGTTTACGACTGAAAACAGTCCACAGAATCTGAAAAGAATGGATTTATTCAAAATAAGGTTTTAGTCTGTCAAAGTTAACTTTAGTTATTTGGTTTGTTTGCAAATTTATGACTGTGGCAGAGTTCTTTCGTATAGCGGTAATTTCGAAGGGCCGTTGCATTTGTTTTCAGCTTTGTTTTTGATTTGGGACTCTTTTACGTAGACTTTGTCCCTACTTTGTAATCTGGTTGTTTAGTAGAAACGTGTTGGTCAAATCGAACTTTAGATTTTTCTTTCTGTCTGTTATTTAGGTCTCTTACGTATTTCGAAATAAGTTTTTCCTGGTTGTAAAGGGTTTCTGGAGGCCTACTTGAAGTGTGCCCAAATATGAGTTCATAGGGCGTGAAACCAGTGGTTTTATTTTTCGTGTTATTATAACAGATGATGGCATAAGGGAGGACGTTAATGGATGTTCGTCTGGATGTTCCGCTGTATTTGCCCTTATCATTTCTGCTAAGTTCGCGTGAAATCTTTCAATAGAACCGTTTGACTCGGGATACTCAACGCTGGAAAATAACAGTTTTATGTCGTATAGTTGGCATAAATCCCGCATTAAGGTGTTATCAAATTCACGTCCATAGTCACAATGGATGCGAAGTGGAGTTCCGTAATGTTGAAAGAAAATCAGAAGGGTGTTTACTACAGTTGAAGCTGTTTTGTCGTTTATGTGGTAGGTTTGCGTAAATTTTGTGAGTTCGTCCCTAATAGTCAGTGCATGATTTCTAGATGGATGTTCGAAGATGTCGATGTTAATACGTTCAAAAGGAGTCTTGGGTGTTTCCGTAATAACAAAAGGTGCACTTCGGTTTTTCCTACAGAATTTTACCTTTTGGCAAGTTTCACAGGATTTGATAAATTGTTCTACAGTTTTAATTATGCCGGTCCAATTGTGTTTTTCCCTAATACGTCTGATGGTTTCGTTAATGCCACGATGGAGGTTGTTTTGACCACAGTGGTATTCTTGTATTATTATAGGAATTTCGTACTCGGTAGGAGTTGTAACAATGTTTTGGCAGATTTTGAGTTTGATTTCTTTGTCGGAGAGAATGAAGGATAAAATTTCAAGAATGGGAAGTTCTACGTTATTTTCTATGCAGTATGTTTCGGAGTCGTTAAATTGAACTTGGTTGTTATAAATAATTTTGAAAAGATGTGAGACGACAGTTTCAGGGTCATAGGGCAAAGGTACAACTAAGTACTTTCTATGTTTTACTGGCCATGATGTTAAGAGTGTCATTACTGAAATTAGGTTCCTCTTCGAAAAAGTCATCAATAATTTTGTCATGTCAGTCGTTAATTTTGTTTTGCCAAAAGCATGTAACTATGCGTTTGTGGGACTTGTCTAGAAGTTGAGAATTGGATATTTCAATTTTAGAGTAACCGATTGTTGACTCAGTTTTGTAGAGTTGAACAAATCGATTAAACTCAGAGGTAATTCTTTCGTCATGTTCGTCGTCATTGTCAGAGTTTTCAGGTTGTTCGGTGTTAGTTTCGTTGTTAACGAAAATTTTGATTTTGGAAAGGAAATCAGCCTATTGCTTGAAATGGTTGATTTTGATGCGAGAAAGAGCATCTGCGGTTTGGTTTACCTTGCCGGGCTTGTACTCAATCTTATAATTGTATTCCTCTAGCTTAAGGCGCCATCTGGCTAGACGACTGCCAGGATCTTGGATGGAAAATAGTCAAGCAAGCGGAAGGTGGTCACACAGAAGTGTATACCTTCTCCCACAAAGATAAGGTCTGTAGTGCTTAACAGCCCAAACTGGCCAACAATTCTCGTTCGATGGTGGAATATCGTGTCTCTGCAGCACACAGGGTACGAGAAGCGTAGGCAACAGGGAGATTTTTCCCACGGGGCCTTGAGAAAGAACCGCCCCAATAGCAAAAGCACTAGCAGTAGTGAGCAGGAAGGGTTCTTCAAAGTTTGGATATATCAGGATTGGGTCAGATACAAGGGCTTGCTTCAGTTCATTGAAGGAAGACTTGCAATCTGCGTCAAAGATGAACTTGACGTCTTTTTGGAGTAGTTTAGTCAGAGGTTTAGAGATCTTCGCAAAATTTGGTATGAAGCGTCTGTAATATCCAGCGAGGCCAAGAAAGATTTGATTTCTTTCGGAGTTTGGGGTTGCGGAAAGTTCTGAATACATTCAACCTTTGAAGGGTTTGGTTTTAGATCTGCTTGTGTGATAAGATGGCCAAGATAAGCTACTTCTTTAGGGAGAAATTCGCACTTATCAGGTTGAATTTTTAGGTTGGACTTCCGAAGTCGTTTAAAAACTTCTGTCAACCGGGAAATATGTTCATGGATGGTCGGACAGTAGACGATGATATCATCCATGTAAACGAGACAACGTTCATTCTGTATACCCAGAAGAATATTGTCCATGACCCTCTGAAAAGTAGAAGGTGCATTTTTTGAACCAAATGCCATACGAACGAATTCGTCATGACCATTTTTGACAGAAAAGCCAGTCCTAGGAATATCTTCCTCTTGGATTTCCAACTGGTGGAACCGGGAAGCGAGATCCAGTGTCGAAAAATATTGACACTTTCCAAGTTGGTCGAGAAGATCGGAGATATTTGGCAGAGGATATTTATCGTCTACAGTCAATTCATTTAATTTCCTGTAATCGATAACAACTCGCCACTTTTGTTTACCAGAAGCATCGAGCTTCTTGGGGACGACCCATACAGGGGAGGACGAAGGAGATGAAGAGTACCTAATAATACCTTGTTCAAGCATTCTTCCAATTTGGGTTTTCACTTCCTTTTTATGTACTTGAGGATATCTATAGGATTTAGTGAAAACGGGCTTTGCGTTATTCGTATCAATCGAATGTTTAACCTCGTTAGTGAAAGTCAAGACTTCACCTTCAAGATAGAAAATGTCTTGAAATTCCAAACAAAGATTAGTGATTTGTTCGCGTTCTTCGTCATTTAGATGTTCAGTTCTAATTTGCTGTCTAATAGTTGAGTTTCTGTCTGTGTATTGGAAATCATGATAGTCAGTGGTGTTTAAATTCAGAAGCGGGTGAGTTTTGTCAAGTGGTTCCAGTTTTATTTCGATAAAGTTTACTGTTTTGGGCATCGCGTTAGCATTGATGATAGAAGTTAGACATTCACCTTTTGAGTCAATTTCTTTTGTTGGTAAGATGGCGTCGATGTTAGAAAGATCGCATTTAAGTTTAAAGATCTTTTCTGTGCGCGCCTCTATGGTTATTTTGTTTTGTGTTGGTGTTTGTGAATTAATGTTTGGCTTAACATTGGGTGTGTCGGGTACATCAGTCAAGGGTTGATCGTTATCCGGAACTTTGTGTAAAGGGATGTGGTGCGTTCCCGCAATTTGTTTAGTGTATTGTTTTAAATTTGATTGAATTACTTCATTGATTTTTAAACTTCTGCACCTTTTCCAAAACCTTCCGTCGCGCTAATGCTCATTTTAAGTGTTTTTTGTGTGTAAAATATAGACAGTATTCGTGATTCCTGTTTTGTATTCCCAACTATTCGGACACTTTTGATTCCATCTGAACAGACGGCCGCTTTTTGTTGTTATTGTGTTACGATCCGCGAGTTATTAGTTCCGGTCGTAACAACCGCTAAACCGCTTTCATTTTGTTTCTTTTTTGTTTACAAAAGCGCATCATTTGTTGTTAAACCCGCATTTTTTGTTTGCTCAATCAATGAACATTACGTCGCTATTTTTTGTGTAACGTGTTGTCCAGACGAAGCTCTAAAAAGACAGTTCCTGCCGCTGCGGGGCTAGCCTCTGAAGAAAGAAGAACCAAGAAAACACCACCTGCAGAGCTTCGACGTGAAAGATTAGTGATTAACTTTATTTGGTGAATTAATTTATTCGACGGCACGTGTTTTATTGATTGTTCCGCTAAAGGTCCTTCGTTAATTACATACTTGCATTGAACCAGCACTGAACTAAAACCGCAACATCTAATTCATACATTTTTTTTGGATATTATATGTAATGTGCATCGAAGACATTCCAGGATGGTTTTAAAATTTGTTATTAGCTGTTTAGATTTTAAGTCAACTATGCCGTCAAACTCAATGTCCATATCGTATATGAAAACTTTATGTGGGTTATGTGGAGCGAATGGAATTAGGGTAGATTGTGAAATAGGTAGTCGTGAATAAGGGAAGAGAGATCACGATAATCTCCAAAGTGTCAAGAGTTGTTTGATTTCAAGGTATGATCCGGGATTTCTTGAATTAAGTAACTGCGCCGCTTTCCCTTTTAGTTTGGTTTTGATATGTATCACTAACAAATACTTTTGGTCCGCCGTGGACATATTATATGCGCAATTACACGCGTCTATAAAGGTTCCCAAGGAAATTTGGTCGCCTTCAAATTCGGGTATAACGGAAAATATTTCCGTTAACCGGTATCTTTCTGTTTCAGGGGTACCTGAATTTGGTGAAGCTTGTGCCATGTTTATCGATATAAATGAATTTGAGTATAAAGTGTATAGAATGAAATGTTAATGGGTATAGAGAATTAATAAACTGTAGAATACGTTAATGGGAATAACGATTGTTTGAATGATAGAACAGTATGGTAACCAATTAAAATAGTAAATTCAAATAAATCAGTTATTAAACAAAAATCAATGAAATAAGTAAATCAAATATACCAATATCAATAAAAAGAAATCAAATAAATATATCAATAGAATAAAATAAATCAGTTAATGAAATAAATCAATATTTCATTTGAATCAAATATTTCAAAATAAAAATCAAATTGATATATATGTAAAATCAAATAATAAAATAAATCAATATCAACCAAATCAAATAGATTATACTGAATATTAAAAATCAATGCGCAATAAACTAAATCAAATAATATTTACTTAAAACGAATGAAGATTCACCATTACTTACATCAACAGGAACATTGAAAGCGCCGTGTTCTACGTTTGATTACAGTGAGGACTTCTTCCAGGTTCGTTGTTCCGTTGAGGGATAGGAATCCGCCGCTACCAGTTAGAGTACTCGTGTTATAGTAACGTTAGACGGATCCTACTGACTGCGCCAATTTGTAATATCACACTTTCAAAATTTATCTTTTTAAAAAAGATTTTATTTATACTTGCACAAATAATATAACTTTTAATACAAACTTGAAAATAATTAAAATAACAATAAAACTTTATAGCAATTAAAAAAGACAAAAATGAGTGGTAAACTAAACTAGACAGGGCTATAATAATAATGAATAATGATACAATGAAATTATACAATTTATAACCTGCGAATGCTGACAGCTTTCGCAGCGCTTGCATTTCGCACGGATGTTTGTCTGCAGGTAACTGGAGACGACACGTGTATGCTGATTCAGCTGGGAAATTGTTGCTTGATGTTTTCATATAAGTCGATGGAATATATATATATATATATATATATATATATATATATATATATATATATATATGAACAAGGCTAGATTCGACGTTTCGACTCCTGCTTTGGAGCCATTATCAAGAGACAAAAGTGAAAAAGAGTTTATTCTTCTTTTATTTATAGTTAGCGCTGGGTTAGAAGGGGATGTGATTAGGCTGTGTTGTGATTGGTTGGGTGTTGCTTTTTTTAATCTGGCATTTACGGAGGTCCATGCTATGGGAAGACGAGAGCTGTCATCGCGTCGGTTTAGGCAGAGGGGTCTTTTCTCTATTTCTATTGTTTTGCGAATAGTAGATGCCCTAAGGGAGTTAAGAGATACGATAGTTCTACTGTCCTCGAAGTTGATGGAGTCTCCTGTTTGGAAATTATGATGCGCGAGAGCTGAAGTCGGATCTTTTTTGCGAACTGACAAAGAATGTTCATATACTCGATGGTTGACGCGCCTATTTGTACGCCGATGTAGCTTTGTGGGCAATCGCGACATGGTATTTCGTAAATTTCGTAAACTCCTTGATCCTCGTTAGGTACTTTATCCTCAGGGTTCCCGGTTAAGTTGGTTATAGTTTCACTAGTGTTGAAGACCGTCTTTATTTGATGTCGGTGTAGGTTCGTGCTATTTTATCAGTGACTCCTCGAATGTACGGAAGGAAGGCTTTCGGGTGTTGTTGGTCTGTTTCTGATGGGGTTGGTGTACTCCGGGGTTGTTGCGATTGACGAAATATGCGTGCAATGTGGTCGGGATGATAACCGTTTTGTCGAAGGATTTGTTGAAAATTATTAAGTTCGTTTTGTCTATTGTTAATGTCTGTTAGGCGAATACATCTAAGGGCCAAAGATTTCATTACAGAACTTAATTGGGCAGGGTGATGATGTGATTGGGCATTTAAGTATGGATTGGTGTGGGTTGGTTTCCTATAGACTGTATGTGAGAATGTGCCATGGCTGGCTTTTGTTATGAGGACATCAAGAAACGGGAGCGAAGATTCGGATTCGATTTCCATTGTAAATTGAATGTTAGAATGTATAACATTGAGGTGTTGTAGAAAGAAGTCTAACGAATCTCTGCCATGAGGCCAAATGACAAAAGTATCATCAACATATCTAAGCCAGCAAGAAGGTTTTAAATTAGACGAGTTTAGGGACTGGGTTTCTATTTGTTCCATGAAAATGTTAGCAAGCACTGGAGAAAGAGGTGAACCCATCGGGGCCCCACGTACTTGTTTGAAGAGAGTGTCTTGAAATGAAACATATGTGTTATAAGAACAGTGCTGTACCAGTTTGATGATGTCAGAAGAGATATTGTGTTTAGTTTTTAGAATATCTAACGTTTCTGAAATGGGGACATTGGTGAAAAGAGATACAATATCGAAGCTAAACAGGACATCATTTTCCGAAATTCTATAAGCATATCTAGAAAGGAAGAAGAGTTCTTTACGTACGAGGATGCTTGTTTGGCTAGATGTTGAAGGGTTTTGGCTAAGTACCGGGCTAATTCTTGAGTCGGTGATTGTACCGAACTGACAATGGGCCTAAGAGGAATGTCCGGCTTATGAATCTTGGGTAGTCCGTAAATTTAATTTAATTTATTTATAAATAATTTAATATATATATATATATATATATATATATATATATATATATATATATATATATTATAATTGTCTGTTATGAATTACAAAAATTTTAAATAAATCGAAATAGTATTTTATATCTCAGGGTCTTTTTCGCTTGGGTTCAAATCTTCAAATGTTAAATAAATAAATAAATTTTATCCAAATCATTTAATTCATATTTTCAAAAACATTGAGTTGACATTTGCCCCCTGTTGCCACCAGTCATTTAACAGGTACTTTAAAAAAATTGGAATTTATTAAAATTTAGACTTTATATCTTTTGAATTATTTACTTTTTATAAACTATGCTCTACGTTCCATCTATTATGATACATTTCTTTACTGTTCCATCAATTCTGAAGACTTATTTATAACGGTTTTTATAATTTTGACATTTCAAACCTCTATTTACTAAAAAATGTATGTATTTAAAACTTAATTTTGATCTAAAATATGTTATATTCAGTGTTCTCATAGCCTAATATGTGATCTATACATGTTCTACAAACTCCACTGTGATTTTACAAGTGAATTTAACCTTTTTGATGTTTGACCTTATTATGAGTCCCTGCATATATTTATTTATGTAAGTATTAACCTTTTTATTAAAATCTGCATGATATAATATCTAACTTTATATGCCACCTTTTATCCTTTCAACAATTTGCTTTTGAAACATTTTTTTACATTGTTTGTATTTTTAGGTTAACTCTATCTTGTAATATCATTCCTGCAATTTCCTTTTTTTTGTTATATATGTATGCATTTTATTTACATTATCCCAATTATTTGAATATTCAATTTGTTAAATTTTTTATATTATTTCATGTCTGTTTAAATCCATTACAAATTCCCCAAAATTTTACAGAATAAATTCTTTTAGTTTTAAGTTAAGAATTTATTTTGCTGAAATTTTCCAATACTTTCTTAATATCAATATTTTTTTAACCTTTTATGTTTATTAGTTTTTCTTTAACTTTTAGCTATCAATATTATCAAATAACAAACAAGATTATGAACAAATTAATTATGAACTACTAACAAATTAATAAGAAAACTCAATAAACTCATATAAACATATTAACTGATGAACTCTCAACAAATCTACAACTACTAGTATAATTATTTACAAACTTATCCAAGATATGCTGTTCAAACTTTTCATTTCTGGAATCAACATTCTTAGTAAGTTACTTCGCTTATCATGTATCGTTCTTATTTTATTTTTGTTACAGACTCTATTTATTTTAAATCAAATCATTAATAAAATCTTTATTTCTTCCCTCTAGTTATATCAAGACTTCATCTGGTTCTTCCCTAGTATCTCATCATTGAAGATTATAAGATTTCTACAAACATGTTATTAATTTTAAAAATATTTTGACTTGTATTCATTGATATTATTATAATATTTTTCCATATTTTCCTTGTTTAATTTCAAATTTAAGTTGTACATATTTTCATTAATTTAATTTATTTATGCTTTTAGTTCATAAGTCTCCTCTTCTCTTTTTTTATTCTACTCAACACTCTCATCTTTCCTTTTCTTTAACTTATTTGCTTCCATTCCATCTCCATATTTTCTCTTGCTATTTTATAATTCTTGCCTACAGGATAATTTATATTTCTTCATATATTACCGCCTTTTACCACATTATTTATTTATTTCAACTCCTTATCTGTACCTTAGTACCTTTTATTTCATCATTATTTCATACCTTCTTATAATTCTTTTATTTTAACCTCATTTATATCATATATTCATTTATAATTCACCATATTTTGAAATAATTGTTATCATCCTGTTTCTTATTGCCTACACTGTCTACAATCTTACCTATCCATCATCTACATTCTTATTTATCTTATTCATTTCTACTCTGAACATATATTTTTAAATTTCTTCACTTCACTTCTTTTTAATTATTTATTGTAGTTTTTATATTTATATTTTGTACAATATGGATTTTAATTATTTTATTTTATATATAATATTTGAAAATACTATCAATGTTGTATATTCCTTTGATCTTCTTTGTCTTGATGTCCACTAACTCATAACTGTCCACTCCATCTTTTTTTTACCATATAAGGTCCATCGTAAGGGAATAATAATTTTGCACATTCTCTCCTTTTTCTGTTTGCTACTTTTAATGTTTTCACTAGAACTAGATCTCCCTCTTTGAATTTTGTTCGTTTTTTCTTTTCCACTCTCTTCCTATATTTTCTTGCCAAACATTCCATGTTTTTGTTGACCTTTTCTATTAATTTGTCATACTATATGCTCCTTTCCATAATCCATGGTCTTTCTTCTGGATACCTCCCATTCATCAATACTTCTGGTGTTTCTTCTGTTGAACTATTGTGTGTCTGATTAATTAATTATTCAATTTGTTGTAATTGCTCTATCCATCTATAATGTCTCTTGTTACAGAAAAAACTTAAATGTTTCACTTCCTCTCTGATATATCTCTCTACCGGATTGGCATTTGGATGTCTAATTGATATATATTTTGGCTCAATTTCATTTTTATTTAAATATTCTATAAATTTTTCACATTTAAAATACGTTGCATTATTCATTATAACTGATTTAGGTTTTCCCACTTTATTAATATATTTATTCATGACCTTTTTTATTTCTGATACTGTTGTTCTTCTACAAGGGTATAATTTAATATATTTAGAAAGCATATCTACAATAACTAAAATGTGTCTATATCCCTCTTCAGTTTCTACTAAGTTACTTAAATAATCTATTGAAATGATTTCTAATTTTTCTGTTGCTATTATTGACTTTGGTATATTTGTATTTTTATAATTTTTATATTTTCCCTTTTTCGACAAATGTCACATCTTCTTGTAATATCCTTGCATATTTTCAAATCATTCTTTGTATAATAATTTTCTCTAAACATGCTCCACAATTTTCTTGCTCCTGTATGTCCATATCTAGTATGTAATATTTCTAAAATTGTCTTACCAAGGTCTTTTGAAATAAAATATAACTCTGATCCATCCCAATTTTTGATAAATATTCCTTGTTTTGTTTGTTCAATTTTCATTTTCTTAAACTCTTCCATATTTTTCTCTTGATCCTTTATAATTTCTTTTAATGATAGTATTCCTTCTTCATTATATTTACTCCTATCTTGATTGTTTTCCTATCACTTGTTTTTTCCACTCTTGTCAATGCATCAGCCAAGTTATTTTCTTTCCCCACTATATGTTTTATTGTAAATGAATATTCCTGCATCAATAATGACCATCTATGTATTCTACTTCTTCCAAATTTATTATTTAAAATATAAGTTAAAGCCGAATTATCTGTCTCTATATCAAATTGGTTACCTAATAAAATGAATCTCATTTTCGTTACACAAAATATTATACTTAACAACTCCAACTCAGACACGGAATAATTTTTCTCGTGTTTCTTGGTAATTCTTGATATAAAATATATAGGTAACTCTTTTCCCCCATATCTCTGTAATAACACTCCTGCCAGTCTTTCTTTGGATGCATCAGTTTGCAATATAAACTTCTCCCTATAATTTGGATGGTATATTTTAACTTCTTTTGCAAATATTTCTTTTAATTTGTTAAACTCTTGTTCCTGTTCATCTCCCCAATTCCATTTCTGATTATTTCATAATAATTTTATTAAATTTAACTCTTTCCCCGTTATATCTGGTATTAATCTTTTAAAATATCCAATTAATCCTAAAAATCCTCTTCATTGTTTTAAATTTCTTGGTCTTGGATATTCCATAATGACCTTTATTCTTTCTTCATCCATTTCTACACTTTCTTTTGTAATTTTGAATCCTAAATATATAACTTCTTTTGTACAAAGAGACATTTTTCCAAATTAATATTTTTAATCCTGCTGTATCCAATTCTTTTAAAATTATTTCTAAATGTTTTATATGATCCTCTTCATTTTTTGAAAATACTAGTAAATTATCTACATAATGTAGTAGGAATTCATACTTATCAAATATATGATGTAAAGCTCTTACTAATGCTGCACATGCTGATTGTATCCCAAAAGGTACTACTCTAAATCTATACACCACCCCATCTATTTGAAAACCTGTATAGTCCTGGATGTCTCCTCTAACGGTATCAACCAAAAACTATGTTTGAAATTGATTTTTGAGAAAATTTTTGCATTTCTTGCATCTAAACAAAGCCTAATTTCTTCATTACCCTTCCTAACTACAACCATGGGATTTATAAAACATGAGTTTGATTTTGCAATAATTTTATCATTTAACATTTTATTAATTTCCTGATTTACTTCTTCTCTAAATTTAAATGGTATTGGATAAGTTTTTGCTTTAAAACTTTGGATTCCCCTGACTTCTATTTTATGACTAAAAGTAGTAGCAATTCTATTTTCTCTATTTATTAATCTTTCATATTTACTATAATATCTATTACTTCATTTTCATAATTTGCATGACATTTTAATACCTTTCTTATCTCACTCATAACCATGTTATCATTTTTACCTTGTAGTTTATTTGTTGATCTCTTGCCTTTCCATATTAATCTTTACTTCATATTTTCTCATCATGTCCATGCCCATTATCGCATCAAATACCAGGTTTTTTACAATTAAAAATGAAAGTTGTATCAGTTTTTCCCCAAAAAATATATTTAAATTTATCATTTTACTTGTTTCAAATAATTTTTTATTGTTAGCTGATAAAATATTAATCCTATCTGTTTTAATTATTTCATTTTCTGATATACCTAACTTTTTAATCATGTTTTCATTTATCATAGTCCCTTCTGCTCCAGTATCTATCATAATTTCCAAAATTTCCTTATTCACACTCCCATTTATAAATATTAGATTATAATTTAAATTTTCTATTAATTTATCTTCAAATTTTATAATTTCCCTGGGATGTTGATATTTACATATTAAAGCTTTACTTATTATTGAATTTTTATGTTTAATTTTTTTATTTTTTATATACAAACTTTATAAAAATCCTGATCTGATTTACTTGTACTCGCTTTACATTCCCTTGACTGACTTCTTTCCCTGGTATTTCTATTACAACTTGTAGTATTCTTCCTTATAATATGTTTTCCTTTATCTTGTTTTTGTTCATCCGTTTTATCAATTTCTTCTTGACTTCTTACCTGTCTTAAATTATTTGATCTTCTATGATCTTGATTAAATTCTTTATTATAACTGCCATATTTTCTGTTCTCATTCTGTCCCTGATATCTGTTATTCCAATTCTTATTCCCATTATTATTTTGATTCTAATAATTCATATTAAAATTCTGATTATTATTTTCTCCATACCTTCTATTTTGCCATGTTCTTCTAAAATCTTCTTGTCCTCTATTTTGCCCATTTGTATTCTGATTATTAAAATTTTTCATCTCTTGTGTTTGCTGTATTCTTTGTAGGTAATTCCTAAATGCATCAATTGTTATTATATTTTGGATTGCTATTGTATCAATCATCCCATTAAAATGTCTTGATATATACAGTATTATCTTTGATTCTCTTAACTTTGGTATCAGGTATCTTGCAGTAGTTATTAATTTCATTGCATAATCCAAAATATTTAATTTTCCTGGACGGTATTTCCCCAAATATAACTTTTCCCTGAATCTTGTTTGATTAATTTCACTCCAATAATACAATATAAATTGTTTTTCCAGTTCCTGCCATGAATGTATATCATTTTCCACTGAAGCGAACCATATTGCTGCTCCTTCTATGAAACATGGTCTTACTCTCATTTTAATCTCTTCTATGTCCTTTATACCTTGCATTTGCGTCTTCAATGATTGTATAAATATACATGGATGTAACTTTCCTATTCTTCCATCAAATTTCACTCCAGTATCAAAATTTAATACTCTTTCTATTATCTGTAGAGTTCTATTTTCTTCTAATTTCTTGATTTGCTCTTCATATCTTTTCTTAAGCTCATTTTCAGTTTTCTCCAATCTATTGCCCATCGTTTCTTCATATTTCATCATAGTTTCATCCCATTTTTCCCCAATATATTGTATTTTTACTTCATTTGTTCCTACTCTATCTTCTACTCCGTTTATTTTCTTACTAACCTCTACCTTCTTTATTTGTGCTTGTCTCTTTGTTTTTTCTTCCTCCAAAACCACACAAAAATTTTCTCCCATTTGTTCCATATCACCTTTTATTTCTCTAATAGCTTGCTGACATTTATTTTCCACTGTTTTGCTATTTTCATACATCTCTTTTTTAAAATCTTCTAGATTCCTTTCAATATCTTCTTTTATACTACTTATCTCTTGTATTAAACTTGTATCCATTTTTAAACTCAACTCCTGTTTCATGTTTTCCATTTCTTGTCTTATTATTTGATTGTTTTCAATCATATCTGACTTTATATTTTCCATTCTTGAATTCAAATTACCCATATTCAAATTTACATTTCCTATATCTTGTTTTAAATCTTGTTTTATATCTGAACTGATATTATCCATCCTTGAACTTATATCTGAACTGAAATCTTGCATCATTCTCTTCATCATTTCCATCAATTGTAGATTACCATCAGATCCACTTCCTGTATTTCCTTCTGATCTTGATTCTTCTGTTTATCCTTCTACTACCACATGCTCTGACATTATTTGGATATTTTGTTCCTCCATTTGCTCTTCACTTCCAATTCCTTCTTGCCTATCTTTTATTCCCTGCATATCCTGCTCCATTTCTTCAGACATATGTTCTTCTGGATTATCCACTGATTTTGCAGCTCTAGTTTTTACCATTTTAATAAATTACTTTCAACACAATTTCTTTATTTATTGATATATATTAATCAAATTTATTATTATTGTTTTTCTTTATGAATTATATTGTTTCTTTATTTTATATGAATTTTTTCATAAATTTCCCACCAAATCTTTCGAAATTGCAAAAATCACTAGTTTTATAATTTCAAATATTCTTACCTTTTTACCTTATCTATATTCAACCAAATTACCACACGTTTGCTTTATATTTATTTGGAAATTTATTTTGTTTCTTTCTTTATTTATTTATTTAAATCTGACTATTAATATATTTTATATTATATAGGACCCACTAATTTTTGAGCTCCTTACGTTGTGTGCCAATTTTATAATTGGTCAAAGTGGAAATACCAATGTGTTACTGAGCCACATTAGTTGGATGCCATTTATAATAGTATAGCCAACTTTTTCTAAGCCCCACGTTTGGTCGACAATTTATAATTGTCTTTATGAATTACAAAATTTTTAAATAAATCGAAATAGTATTTTATATCTCAGGGTCTTTTTCGCTTGGGTTCAAATCTTCAAATGTTAAATAAATAAATAAATTTTATCCAAATCATTTAATTCATATTTTCAAAAACATTGAGTTGACATCTGTCACCTGTTGCCACCAGTCATTTAACAGGTACTTTAAAAAAATTGGATTCTATTAAAATTTAGACCTTATATCTTTTGAATTATTTACTTTTTATAAACTATGCTATACGTTCCATCTATTATGATAAATTTCTTTACTGTTCCATCAATTCTGAAGCCTTATAACGGTTTTTATAATTTTGACATTTCAAACCTCTATTTACAAAAAAATTTATGTATTTAAAACTTAATTTTGATCTAAAATATGTTATATTGAGAGTTCTCATGGCCTAATATGTGATCTATACATGTTCTACAAACTCCACTGTGATTTTACAAGTGAATTTAACCTTTTTGATGTTTGACCTTATTATGAGTCCCTGCATATATTTCTTTATGTAAGTATTAACCTTTTTATTAAAATCTGCATGATATAATATCTAACTTTATATGCCACCTTTTATCCTTTCAACAATTTGCTTTTGAAACATTTTTTTTACATTGTTTGTATTTTTAGGTTAACTCTATCTTGTAATATGATTCCTGCAATTTCCTTTTTTTGTTATATATGTATGCATTTTATTTACATTATCCCAATTATTTAATTATTCAATTTGCTAAAATTTTTATATTATTTCATGTCTGTTTAAATCCATTACAATATATATATATATATATATATATATATATATATATATATATATATATATATATGTTATATAAGTTATTCAACCGACTTATATGAAACAACCTAGCAACAGTTCCCAAGCTGAGTCAGCATAACACGTGTCGTCTCCAGTTACCTGCAGACGAACATCCGTGAGAACTGCAAGCGCGGCGGCAGCTTCGTCAGCATTCTTAGCTTATAAATTATACATTTGCCTTGTTTCATTATTCATTATTACTTACAGTTCTGTCTAGTTTAGTTTACCACTCATTTTTGTCTTTTTATTGTTATAAAGTATTATATTGTTATTTTCAAGTTTTATATTAAAAGTTAATAATTGTGCAACTATAAATAAAATCTTTTTTAAAAAGAGAAATTTTGAAAATGTGATATAACGAATTGGCGCAGTCAGTAGGATCCGTCTAACGTTACTAGAACACGAGTATTCTAACTGGTAGCGGCGGATTCCTATCCCTCAACGGAACAACGAACCTGGAAGAAGTCCTCACTGCAATCAAACGTAGAACACGGCGCTTTCAATGTTCCTGTTGATGTAAGTAATGGTGAATCGTCATTCGTTTTAAGTAAATATTATTTGATTTATTCCATTGAACATTGATTTTTAATATTTGATATAATTTATTTGATTTGATTGATATTGATTTATTTTATTATTTGATTTTACATATTTATCAATTTGATTTTTATTTTGATATATTTGATCCAAATGAAATATTGATTTATTTCATTAACTGATTTATTTTATTCTATTGATATATTTATTTGATTTCTTTTTATTGACATTGATATATTTGATTTACATATTTTATTGATTTATTTACCCATTTGATTAACTGATTTACTTGAACTATTGATTTTAATTGCCTTACATTTTATACCATACTGTTCTATCGTTCAAACAATCGTTAATTCCCACTAACGTATTCTACAGTTCATTAATTTTCTACACCTTTTAACATTTTATTTTTACACCCTTGTTCCAATTCTTTTATATCGATTAATATAAAAATGGCACAAGCTTCACCCACTCCGGTTACCACCGAAACCGAGAGATATCGGTTAACGGAAATATTTTCCGTAATACCTGAATTTGAAGGCGACCAAATTTCCTTGGGAACCTTTATAGACGCGTGTAATTGCGCTTATAACATGTCCACGGCGGATCAAAAGTATTTATTAGTGATCCACATCAAGAATAAACTCAAAGGGAAAGCGGCGCAGTTGATAAATTCAAGGAACCATGGATCGTACCTTGAAATCAAACAACTACTGACATTGCATTTCGGAGATTCTCGTGATCTCTCGTCATTAATTCATGACCTACAACGTCTAAAACAACTGTCGAACGAGTCCCCATTAACGTTCTACAATCGTCTCCAAGTATTGAGTGCGAAAATGCACTCCTGCATTCACAAAACTGCTGGGCTTAGTCCAGAACAAAAAGACGCGCAGACCACTCTAGTGGATACAATGGTTATGAACACCCTTCTTACGGGATTAGAACCCCGTTTAGGTCAGGTTATACGTGCCATTAATCCTAAAGACCTTCTAGAGGCACACTCCCGTATTAGAAGAGAGCTCCAACTTTCTTATTTCGAGGATCAGAAAACAAACAAATCTGTTCCTCTCAAACCAAATTTCCCACCTCGAAAGCCGACACAACCACTTAAGTGTCTTCATTGTGGTCGATTAGGCCACATAGCCGTAAATTGCCGATTGAAAAATCAAAACAATTCTCAACAATTCAATCAAAACCATAGGCCAAATCCTGTTGGGTCTAACCAGCAAACACGGCCAATTTTCCCCTCAAATACAACCCCTGCTCAGCAAGGACAACAGTTTCGTCCACAAAACTTTCAGAGACCCCCTTTTAGGTCTCAAATGAACCCTAACAATTATCGCCCATCGGTAAACAATCCTAATAACCGTCCTGAAAGGACACACCATTTCAATCAACACCAAAATGTTGATTATTCAGACTACAATTGTTATACGGATGATAACACATACGATTTTGAGGATGATCTTCAAAATTATCCTATCGTTGAACAAACGTTCAAAGATACTCTTATCGAGCCCTTTAGTAGTCATCAATACCAGGATTTTCTAGCGCTTCCAAGCCTAGACCAACCTCCCGATTCGACAACAACTTTGTGCGAAGTCGAAACGCTGATTCAAAGCTTGAATCTCGACGATTTGAACCCCGACTTGAACTTCCCGGAGCAACTATTTCTTTAAGCCCACTTCTTATTGTGAACTCTAAAAATCTCTACTATATTCTTGACGCTTCTTCTAAATTCAAACTACTTATTGATACCGGAGCTGGTATCTCTATCTTCAAAGAAAATACCTTAAAGAATTTCACCCAAAGATCTCCTGAAAGGGTAACTATTCAAGGTATTACCCACGAAAAAATTCCCATCTCACAATCAACTTTAATCCCATTCGCTCCACGTAACCCACATAAAGTTTTTATATACAATTTGGACATTGCGTTTGACGGCATACTAGGTTTAGATTTTCTTGAACACTATGAATGCATAGTTGACTTAAAATCTAAACAGCTAATAACAAATTTTAAAACCATCCCTTTACACAAAGTTCCCGATAACAATCAACCCTTGACTGATGTACCCGACACACTCAACGTTAAGCCTAATATTACTTCACAAACACCTACACAAAACAAAATAACCATTGAGGCACGCACAGAAAAGATCTTTAAACTTAAATGCGATCTTTTTAACATCGACGCCATCTTAATAACTCAAGAAATTGACAGAGTACGACTTCCAAACGCACTCGTACATATTAACGCAAATGGTGAATTTCTAACATCTATAATAAACGCTAACGCGATGCCCAAAACAGTAACTTTTTCTGACTTAAAACTCGAACCACTTGACAAAACTCACCCTCTTCTGAATTTCAATACAGACGATCATCATGAATCCCAATACATAGACAGAAACTTGACTATTAGACAACAAATTAGAACTGAACATCTAAATGACGAAGAACGCGAACAAATCACTGATCTTTGTTTGGAATTTCAAGACATTTTCTATCTTGAAGGTGATGTCTTGACTTTCACGAACGAGGTTAAACATTCGATTGATACGAATAACGCAAAGCCCGTTTTCACTAAATCATATAGATATCCTCAAGTTCATAAAGAGGAAGTGAAAACCCAAATTGGAAAAATGCTTGAACAAGGTATCATTAGGCACTCCTCATCTCCTTGGTCCTCCACTGTATGAGTCGTCCCCAAGAAGCTCGATGCTTCTGGTAAACAAAAGTGGCGAGTAGTTATCGATTACAGGAAATTAAATGAATTGACTGTAGATGATAAATACCCTCTGCCAAATATCTCTGATCTTCTCGACCAACTTGGAAAGTGTCAATATTTTTCGACACTGGATCTCGCTTCCGGGTTCCACCAGTTGGAAATCCAAGAGGAAGATATTCCTAAGACTGGCTTTTCTGTCGAAAATGGTCATTACGAATTTGTTCGTATGCCATTTGGTTTAAAAAATGCACCTTCTACTTTTCAGAGGGTCATGGACAATATTCTTCTGGGTATACAGAATGAACGTTGTCTCGTCTACATGGATGATATCATCGTCTACTCTCCGACCATCCATGAACATATTTCCCGGTTGACAGAAGTTTTTAAACGACTTCGGAAGTCCAACCTAAAAATTCAACCTGATAAGTGCGAATTTCTTCGTAAAGAAGTGGCTTATCTTGGCCATCTTATCACTCAAGAAGGTGTAAAACCAAACCCTTCAAAGGTTGAATGTATTCAGAACTTTCCGCAACCCCGAAAGACATCAAATCTTTTCTTGGTCTCGCTGGGTATTACAGACGCTTCATTCCAAATTTTGCGAAAATCTCTAAACCTCTGACTAAACTACTCCAAAAAGACGTCAAATTCATCTTTGACGCAGATTGCAAGTCTTCCATCGATGAACTGAAGCAAGCCCTTGTATCTGACCCAATCCTGATATATCCAAACTTTGAAGAACCCTTCCTGCTCACTACTGATGCTAGTGCTTTTGCTATTGGAGCGGTTCTTTCTCAAGGCCCTGTGGGAAAAGATCTCCCTGTTGCATACGCTTCTCGCACCCTCTGTGCTGCAGAGACACGATATTCCACCATCGAACGAGAATTGTTGGCCATAGTTTGGGCTGTTAAGCACTACAGACCGTATCTTTTTGGGAGAAGGTTTACACTCCTGTGTGACCACCGTTCGCTTACTTGGCTCTTTTCCATCAAAGATCCTGGCAGTCGTCTAGCCAGATGGCGCCTTAAGCTAGAGGAATACAATTATAAGATTGAGTACAAGCCCGGCAAGGTAAACCAAAACGCAGATGCTCTTTCTCGCATCAAAATCAACCATTTCAAGCAATGTGCTGATTTCCTTTCCAAAATCAAAATTTTCGCTAACAACGAAACTGACTCCGAACAACCTGAAAACTCTGACAATGACGACGAACATGACGAACGAATTATCGCTGAGTTTAATCGATTTGTTCAACTCTACAAAACTGAGTCAATAATCGATTACTCTAAAATTGAAATATCCAATTCTCAACTTTTAGACAAGTCCCACAAACGCATAGTTACATTCTTTTGGCAAAACAAAACTAACGACTTACACGACAAAATTATTGATGACTTTTTCGAAGAAGAACCTAATTTCAGTAATGACACTCTTAACATCATGGCCAGTAAATCTGTCAGGCATAGAAAATACTTAGTTGTACCTTTGCCCTATGACCCTGAAACTGTCGTCTCACATCTTTTCAAAATTATTTATAACAACCAAGATCAATTCAACGACTCCGAAACATACTGCATAGAAAATAACATAGAACTTCCCATTCTTGAAATTTTATCCTTCATTCTCTCCGACAAAGAAATTAAACTAAAAATCTGCCAAAACATTGTTACAACTCCTACCGAAGACGAAATTCCTATAATAATACAACAATACCACTCTGGTAAAAACAACCTCCATCGTGGCATTAACGAAACCATCAGACGTATTAGGGAAAAATACAATTGGACCGGCTTAATTAAAACTGTAGAACAATTCATCAAATCCTGCGAAACTTGCCAAAAGGTAAAGTTCTGTAGGAAAAACCTAAGTGCACCTTTTGTTATTACGGAAACACCCAAGACTCCTTTCGAACGTATTAACATTGACATCTTCGAGTATCCATCTAGAAATCATGCACTGACTATTAGGGACGAACTAACGAAATTTACACAAGCCTACCCCATAAACGACAAAACAGCTTCAACTGTCGTAAACACTATACGACATAAAACTGACATTCTCCAGCGTTCAACATCCCGACTCAAACGGTTCTATTGAAAGATTTCACGCGACCTTAGCAGAAATGATAAGGGCAAATACAGCGGAACATCCAGACGAACATCCATTTAATGTCCTCCCCTATGCCATCATCTGTTATAATAACACGAAAAATAAAACTACCGGTTTCACGCCCTACGAACTCATATTTGGGCACACTTCAAGTAGGCCTCCAGAAACCCTTTACAACCAGGAAAAACTGATTTCGAAAGAGACCTAAATAACAGAATGGACTATTACTACAGACTCGCCCGTGCTAAAAACGAAAGACAGAAAGAAAAATCTAAACTGCGATTTGACCAACACGTTTCTACTAAACAACCCGATTACAAAGTAGGCGACAAAGTCTACGTAAAAGAGTCCCAAATCAAAAACAACGCCGAAAACAAATTCAACGGCCCCTTCGAAATTACCGCAATACGAAAAAACTCTGCCACCGTCATAAATTTACAAACAAACCAAATAACTAAAGTTAACTTTGACAAACTAAAACCCTATTTTGAATAAATCCCTTTTTTCAGATTCTGTGGACTGTTTTCAGTCGTGGACCTTCAACAGTACTCCATTACGCCTGTTAACAATACTATAGGAGTTTTCTTTCATGAAGAAGGAACCCTTAAAATTTCTAATGACAAATGGACACTCCTTGTTTACAAAGATCTAAGCCCATTTCGAGACGCTTTTTTAAACAACGACAATATACTGAACAGACTTTTAGATACTATTAACCAGAACAAAACTAACGTTAAAATATTCAAATTAAAAGTACTCACGTAAGCCTCCTGAAACAAATATCAAAATCTGTTAACATCAAATATACAGAAATTTTCGCTGACACTGAGACTTACAGTACCAACAGAAAGAAACGCGGACTCATTAACGGACTGGGATCAATTTGGAAATCTATTTCCGGTAACTTAGATGCAACAGACGGACAATACTTTAGTGACTCTATAAATACCAACATCAAATTGAAAACTTAATGAAACGACAATTATCCGTAACAACTTCGGTCATTAAGAACCTTAACACCACAATACAAAAATTTCAGTCCGAAGAGAAAATATTTTCGGAAAATATTGATGCAATTAGGAAGTCAATTGAGTTCATTACAGACGATCTTGCTGTTTATGAACTTCAAGCCAATGTCTTGGATTTGTGTGAAAGCTTAATGGAAAGTTACGTATACATTGAAGATACCCTCAACGATGTATTAACTGCAGTCTCTTTCGCCCGTCTAAAAATCTTACATAGCTCAATTATAAACCCAGTAGATTTGGTCGACTCCCTTCAGAAAATATCACAGTCACTTCATGAAAATAACTTACCACTTCCAACCTATAGTTCAAATGTTGCTAGATACATCGATCTAATAGAATTGGAAGCTTTTCAGATCAATACTAAAATTGTTTTTGTACTAAAAATTCCCTTAGTCAATCCTGAAACTTATACACTGTACCGCTTGTATCCTATCCCAGTTTTGGATTATCGAACAGGTTTTCACCATATTCTTCCAACAAAATAATATCGCGAGAGATGACGATTCGCTATTGTACGCATCTTTCGAAGACCTGAGTGACTGTAAGCCATTATCTAAAGAACATAAGATCTGTTCCAAAGTTATCCCACACACCATAGACAAAGAAGCCCTCTGCGAAGCACAGCTCCTTAGACAGCCAGCAGCCCTTCCTTCAACTTGCAAGCCTTTAATATTATATGCCGAAGAGTATATTATTTAAGAGATTGATCTGTACCTTTGGTTAATCTCGATTTCCGGACAGTTGCCCATCAACATCAAGTGCAAGGGAGAAGATGTCGTTACCCAATCCATATCGACAAATTCTCTATTGACCATCCAACCCAGTTGCAATGCCTTCATCGGTAACACCAGGGTCCATGCCAGAAAGACCACCAACAAAGTTGACAACATCACACTTAAGAGTCACCCAGTCAACATCCCCTACAACTGTTGCGACAACCTGCCAACTATCAGTCAACTTCCAAAGTTGAAACCCATGAGATAACAGGAATTGGATGCCAGAGACCTGAATATCGCTAACCATAAGCTTAGCCAATACTCCAGGGAATTGGAAAAGCTCCTAGACCAACCATTCTTGGAGAAACACACCTCCTGGTTTACGATCATCACAATAGCAACAACCACAATTGTGGTTGCCCTCCTTTCCATCAGCATCATCAGGAAGAAATTCCAGAAGCCTCCAACGATCAGCCCTTCTGCCGATCTAGCACCATCACCAGGTCCATCAACCATCAAGCCCAGGGTAAAACTCCATAGCCTCCTTAGTCCTGTCGAGGATATGGAATTGCAGAACCTCCCTTAAAAGTCGATGCTGTAGCATCAACTTTTTTATATGGATGGGAGTTGTTATATAAGTTATTCAACAAACTTATATGAAACAACCTAGCAACAGTTCCCAAGCTAAGTCAGCATAACACGTGTCGTCTCCAGTTACCTGCAGACGAACATCCGTGAGAACTGCAAGCGCGGCGGCAGCTTCGTCAGCATTCTTAGCTTATAAATTATATATATATATATATATATATATATATATATATATATAAATAGTTTGCCTTGTTTCATTATTCATTATTACTTACAGTTCTGTCTAGTTTAGTTTACCACTCATTTTTTTTTATTTTCAAGTTTTATATTAAAAGTTAATAATTGTGCAACTATAAATAAAATCTTTTTTAAAAAGAGAAATTTTGAAAGTGTGATATAACATATATATATATATATATATATATATATATATATATATATATATATATATATATATGTTATGGATTACCCTGTATACATTAAATTATATTTTTCAACCAAAAGTTCTTAGATTGCAATTGCCTTGATTCATCATTGGGATTCAGTTTTCACGTGGGCCCCATCGGCGCCGAAACGAGGTTGAGAAGTGCGAATACTGCATTTTCCCAAAACATTGAGACGCATTTCATAATTAAGATAAGATAACTTGTAACGGTCACCTTGTGTTGTCATGAGAATAATTATTATTATTATTATATCAATATTATACAGCGCAAATCCATTGTGAAGACAAGTTTTAGTTAGTTTTATAAATTATATTTTTGTAAAACGCTCCCTTATTTCTGACGTGCCTGTAAAAGTGGCGCACTGTCAGTAGGATACGTAAACACAAAAAACTACGTATCAAAATTTGGAAATCATTTTGACAACATTTTTGGAGAATCTTGGAAACCAAAAGTTTGTCTTAATCGAGCCAGCAGAGCAGCAGAATTTGTAACCATTACGTGGAGAAAAATAATATTCTGATTTGAGAAGTCTTCGAAGCCTCAGTCGTAAGATCCTTACAACTTTTGAGAGGAAAGTCAAGACGAGACGAACCTAAAATTTGCAGTAAACAGCACAGACAAATGATTTTATTGAAGCTTGGAATTTTGTAAACGTAATATAGAAGATCAATCAAATGCTTTGATATTTTTGATAAAAAGTAAATTAGTAGGAAAGGCTAAAAGGTTTATTTCCTCAAGAAATCTTCACAGTTGGACAGAGATAAGGGAATTATTAATAGGGCATTACAGTGATTGCAGAGACACCGAAGGTTTTTTAAGAGATTTAACCTCTAGTTTCCAAAAACAAAATGAAACACCTAGGGCGTATTGTCAAAGAATTGAAAATTTGCTAACAAAATTAAGAAGTAGTGTTGGGTTAGAAGATACTTTATCAAATAAAGAGAAAGATACTTAATTAAATGTCATGAAAAAATTGCTCTCAAAACTTTTGTAGCGGGGTTAAATGATCCCTTTGGTTCTATATTAAGGGCACAAAAACTTGAAAGTTTATCTGAGGCAGAACAATTTGTAATTGAGGAAGAGAATATTGCATATTTAAAAAATTTTAGAATTTCAAAACGAGGTTCAAGCAGCATCGATAATTCTAATGTATGTATTTTTCCTAGAGAAAATTATGGTAACATAAGAAATAATTTCAGATACGAACCTAATTCACAAAAATGTAATTACTGCCACTTTTGTAAAAAGGTTGGTCATGTGTTTGCCAATTGTTTTAAAAGACAACAAAAAATTTCCATTCAAGAAATAATTCAAATTTTAATCGGAATTTCCATGATAGGAATCGTTTACGTTCAAGTCAAAATGCAAACAAAATACATGGTGCTTTTCAAAATAAGAATAATGGTCAATTTTAACAAAGACAATTTGTTCAAACAAATTCTAATGTCAATCATTTTAATTTACCAGGTAAGATCAAAAGTTTTTCGAACTCTAAACACGGTACAACCCGAATACCAAGACAGAAAGAATTCAAATCGAGAAAAGAATCTTTTAAGATACTCAACATTGTAAATGATGATAATAATCTGGTAGAAAGTAAGTTGTATTACATTGAAGATAAACAGAAATTTAAATATTTAATTGATACAGGTGCTCCGATTTCATTAATAAAAAGTTCTGTATCTTTACAAAAACATGTTTTTCAAATGAATAATGAAAATTTTACAATTTCTGGAATTAATAATCAAGGAAACGATGTAGAGATAAATAAAAGTGTTATACTTCCAATGTCAGAAAAACCTGACATAAGACACAAATTTTATCTTTTTGATTTTAGCTTCGATTTTGATTATTTTGCATTAATAGGCATTGATTTTTTGGACAGGTTCAATGCAATCATAGACCTTCAAAACAAAAAACTCATATTAAATTTTAGAACTTTAGAGTTAAAAGAACTTGTCAGAGATAAAATTAATTCAGAAGAAAATTATTCAGGTAAAATTAATGAAAAAAGGACATGTACAACTAAACATATTTCACCACATAAAAGAAAATTTTTTGGAAGACAATCAAATGGAAATAATTGTTTTAATCAAAATAAAATTCATTATGTTATTCCTGGAAGAAGTATTGAAACAATTGAGATCCCTGTAAAAAATAAGATACTAAAGGAGGGTGTTTGTACTGAAAAGTTAATTAATGAACAAGTAAAAATCCCAAATGCACTTGTGAAAGTAAATGAAAGAGGTAACATAATTACTACATGTGCAAATTTTTCTGAAAATGAACAAGCCATTTTTATTAGTCCGGTAATCTTAGAAGAAATTCCTGAAATAATTTGTGATGACGAAACTGAAAACATTCAGATAAACAATTTCTCTCAAAGTGAAAGAAATAATAAAATTTTAGATAGCTTACGTTTAGATCATTTAAATGAAGAAGAAAGGGCCTTACTAGAAAATCTTTGTTTAAAATATAAAGATATTTTTTATTTAGACGGTGATCAGTTAAGTTTCACAAATGAAATAAAGCATGAAATAGATACTCAAAATGCTAAACCAATTTTTACAAAAAGTTATAGATACCCCCAAATTCATAAACAGGAAGTCAAAAATCAGATTGCGTCTTTATTAGATCAAAATGTCATTCAACCATCTACTAGTCCTTGGTCCACGCCCGTTTGGGTGGTTCCAAAAAAGTTAGATTCGGACGGTATTCAAAAATGGCGTATGGTTATTGATTATTGTAAATTAAATGATGTAACTATTGCAGACAGGTATCCTTTACCAAATATAGAAGATATATTAGATCAATTAGGAAAATCATAGATTTAGCATTAGGTTTCCATCAGATACAAATTGAAAAGAAAGATATTCCGAAAACCGCATGTTCTTTGGAAGGTGGGCATTTCGAATTTTTAAGAATGCTATTTGGTTTTAAAAATGCGCCTAGTACATTTCAAAGAGTCATGAATAATATTTTATCAGGATTACAAGGAGAAATGTTGTTAGTTTACATGGACGACATAATTTGTTATAGTAGCACTTTAAATCAACATATAGAGCGGCTCGAAAAAAGTTTTGAAAGATTGCAAAATTTCAATTTTAAAATTCAACCAACGAAGTGTGAATTTTTAAAGAAGGAGCTTGGATATTTAGGACATTTAGGAACAAGTGAAGGTTTAAAACCAAACCCAGAAAAAATAGAAGCTGTTTTAAAATATCCAGAACCGAGAAATCAAAAGGAAGTCAAATCATTTTTCGGATTGACAGGTTATTATCGTGGGTTTATTCAAAATTATTACCAAACCCTTAACAGCATTGTTGAAAAAAAAAATAATAAATTTGGACGAAAAATGTAGGGAAGCTTTTGAAAATTGTAAAGAATTATTAACTACAGCTCCAATATTACAATAACCAAACTTTGAGGACGAGTTTATCATAACAACTGATGCAAGTGACTATGCTATGGGATCTGTATTATCACAAGGTGAGATAGATGAAGATTTACCAATAGCTTATGCAAGTAGGACCTTAAATGGTACAGAAAGTCGTTATTCGGCAACTGAAAAAGAACTTCTAAGTAATATAGACCTCTAATTTTTGGAAGAAAGGTAAAATTAGTAAGCGATTGCAAATCATTATTATGGCTATTTTCTATCAAGGCTCCAGGCTCAAGGTTAGCAAGATGGCGCTTGAAGCTAGAAGAATACGACTACAAAGTTGTTTACAAAAAAGGTAAGCAAAATAAAAATGCAGATGCTTTGTCTAGGATAAAAATTAATGCTTTAAATGAAAATTCAGAGTCTGTAAGTGAATATGAAGGTAACCTTTTAAATCGAAACGAAAGAAATGTATTTGAACAACTTTTTGATAATTTTTGTATAGAAAGAAGAAATAATTCTCTTGAAGACTTCAACATAAGTAAACATACAAATGATAATCTCATATTCGGTCTGCATAAAAACATTATTTATTTAGTACCAGAAGATGAATCTAGCGCCTGGCCTCATATTTTAACTATAATCGATGATATTTGTACCAATTCTGAAGAAGAAAGTCTAAATTTGTCACAATTTTTAACTGTCAAAAATAGTTTAAATGTTCAAAATAGAAAATACTATATAGTTCAATTACCGACAAGGAAAATTGAGTCTTTAAGTTTGAAAAATGGTTTTAGAATATTTTTTCAACTTAAAAAGGAATTAACTCCTAATAATTATTATATTAATCCAATTAAACATTTACATTTACTTGAAATTTTGAGTTATGTTTTTAAAGATACAGAAATCAGCTTTACAATTTGTCATCATATAGTTAATATTCCTGAAGAGGAAGAAAGACAGCAAATTATTGAAAATTTTCATTCTCGTAAAACTTCAGTTCACAAAGGAATTAATGAAACTTATAGAAGAATACGGGATCGTTATGTATGGAAAAATATGAAAAATGATATTGAAAATTATATTAAGTCGTGTGATACTTGTAATAAAACAAAAACTAGTTGAAAGAATCTTGATTATCCTTTAGTAATAACTGAAACACCTGATAAACCTTTTGAGCATGTAAACATTGATTTATTAGATGTAAACAGACAAAATGGTTTATTAACAATCGTAGATAATTTTTCTAAATACGAACTAGATTACTGTATACCAAATAACAAAACAATGTCGGTAATAGAAAAGCTATTGTTGTATTTTCAACATTTTCCAATTCCAAAAAGAATACATTGTGACTCAGGTTTAGAATTCAATAATAATTATTTGAAAGATTTAGCAAAATTATACAAATTTACGTTAACTTTTACTGCTATTGCACATTCTCAGTCTAATGGTGTAGTTGAAGGATTCCATGCAACATTATTAGATTCACTAAGAGCATATCATTTAGAGAATCCAGGGAAAACAGTAAATGACGCTGTACCGTTTTGTATTAAGTCTTATAATAGAAGTAAATCAAGTTCAACTAAGTTCACGCCAGAAGAAATAATTTTTGGTCATATTCCAGATTATGATGATGAAAAGGTATTTTCAGAAGAAGAACTCCAAACAAGCTATGTTAATGAACTCAAAAACTTAGGTTCTTATATTTTTGACAAATTAAAAAGAAATATTGATAGTTCAAAACAAAAAGCGAAAGCAAGGTTTGACGAACATGTTTCTCAAAATAGACCACAATATAAAGAAAATGATTTAGTTTACTTAAGACAATCCCAAATAAGAACTAAAATTCGAAAAAATATAATGGTCCATTTAGGATAACAAAAATATTAAATAGTGGTACAGCAGAACTAGAGCTATATGAAAACAAAACTTCTATTGTAAATTTCGATAGGTTAAAACCATTTATTGTTTCAGGTGTATCCTCGGAACCAGATCAAAAATAGAGGAAATCACTAAAAGAAATATTCCTGTTGGAGACATAAATATTTTTTCAAAACTACCTTCTTCTTGGAGTAGTATTAGAATATGTAATGAAAATTGGAAATTAATAGCGTTCAAGAATATTACTTTGTGACGAAATTCTTTCCAGCAAAATGTTAATAGGCAGAATAGTTTAAAAAATATTGTGAATAAAAATGACGTAAATACTAATTTCAAAATGATATTTGCAGCTCATTTAGCCCTTCTTAATACAATGAATTCTCAAATTAAAGACAAGTTTTCTGAGATAAACGTGTCTACAAAAACAAGAAATAAAAGAGGTTTATTTAATTTTATAGGGGAAGGTTGGAAAATAATTACCGGTTCTCTAAGCGGTGAATTTTATGATGCTTGTATAAATAAACTTGAAAAGCATGACAAAGATTTACAACTTTTAATGAAAAATCAGATTCAACTGTTTCAAGCACTGTAACTAATTTCAATAACACTCTTAGTAAATTGCAACTTCATGAACAATCATTTAATAACAACCTACAAATAATAGTGAAAGAATTAAGAGAAAATAAAGAAACTAAATATTATCTGGAATTACAAATTAAAATGTTAGAAAAAATTGAACAACTCATGGAAGATAGTGTGATAATTTCAGATCAATTAAATGACATCCTTAATAGCATAACTTTTGCAAGATTAAAAATTGTGCATCCGGCAGTTATTGAACCTATTATATTATTAAACGAATTAGTGAAGCTCTCTTCAGAGCTAAAACATGGAAATCTTCCATTTAGCCTTTCACATGAAAATTTGTCAAATTTCATTTCTTTAATAAAAAGCATTTCGACCAACGAAAGAGTCGTTTTTATTTTGCATATTCCAATGGTAGAAATTTCAGAATATGATTTCTATCATATTTTTTCAGCTCCTACAAAGGACAGTAAAACAAATTTGTTTTTCACTCTCTCATTCCATATTACAAGTACGCTGCGATATCTAGAGATAGCAAGCAGTATCTTACTCTAAACGATAAAGATTGTTCAGAAATAATTCAGAGTAAATATCGTTTATGCTATAATCACTATCCCTAAACACTTAGTGAAGAGTCACCATGCGAAGTCAAAATATTAATGGAATCACAAATTTCAACGAATTGTGAAAAGATTGTTGCTGCAATTGAAGATTATCATGTTCAAAAATTATTCGAAAATAAGTTGCTGATTGTTTTATCCAAATCTTTGCCAGTGACAACAATTTGTCCAGCGCAAACCGCAAAAATTTAAACATTCCAAGATCTTTATTTCATGTATCAGAAAGATCTGTTCCAGAAGTCAACAGTCTCGCTTCTGAATTGATGGCCCATAAACAGCTTCAGAAACTCTCTTCGTCTTGTTCGTCTTAAGTGTGAAGAAAGTTTTTTGTATGAAAACTAAGTGAGTGAAAAAGAGCACAGTAAAGTGTTGTGAAAAAAAAATTGGAAACGGTTAAATTGTACACAAACTGACTGTTGTTTGCTTTAGAAGTATCATATATCGCTAATTGTTTTAATTTTATTTACTTTTTGTTTTAATTTAACTTTATTTAGAAACATATTGTTACGAAATTTACCCAAAGCCGACCCTGTGTTATTTCAGGACGACAACAAACGCTTTAAGATAAAAAAATACGATTCTCGAAAAGACTCGACAGCGGAAGGAGCGATGATGATTTCTACTGGAGAATTCTACGCTGGTGATATAAAAGAAGAACGCCACGATCGCCAGGCAGTGATACCGCGACGACTAGCTTATATGGGATTGTTATTGTATTTTTGAATCAGCTGTTTGAATGTAAATAAAGTTCTAGAAAAGTGACAGTACATATTAGTTTTATAATTTTTAATTGAACACACGAAGTATATTGCAATTTGGTGTTAGAAGTGAAGGATTAAGTGCAGTTAACATACTAATTTGATTTATGGAAACTCGTAGTATGGACGAAACTACCAAAAAAATAGTCAAGCAGGTTACAGAGGGACTGGACGAAAAAATTGCAGAGATTCTAGAAAAACGTGACAAGAAGGAAAAACAACATCAAGAAGAAATTCAAAAAAGGTTAGTGAAATCTTTTGATGATAAACTTAAAGTTGAATTAGGAAATCTTGTCACTAATATCGATGAAAAACGTAAAATAGAATTAGAAAATCTTGTTTCCACGATGAAAAGTGAGCAACATAATTTAATTGAGGGATTATTCTCGAAATTGAATGAACAGAGACAAATTGATTTTAAAATATCTGAAGAAAAACGAGAGAATGAATTTAAATTATTACAAGAAAAACGACAACATGAATTTAAGATATTTGAAGAAAAACAAGGCAAAACGGAAGAAAAAAGACAATCGCAATTTGAACAATTAATGCAAATAGTATCGCAAGTTAATGAAACAATTAATGGAAGAATGCAAATAGTTGAATCAGATATAAAAGAAATAAACGACGACATAAAGATCCTAAAAAATAATGTGGAGACTCTTGAAATCAAAGTAGATGACATCGATTCCGTCCAGAACCAGGTGAAATTTGAAATAAGTGCTATCCAAAACCAGGTAAAAGCTGAAATCAGTTCAATTAAAGACGCAGTACACAGTGAAGTACAAGATAAAGTGGAAACAGCAATTAAAAAATTGCAACAAGATTTGCAGAGAGGAAAATACCAGCACACCGTGAGTACCAAAGGTTCCTTTAGTAAACCACCCACATTCGACGGCAGTTCATCTTGGCCCATGTATAAACGACAATTTGAGGCCGTGGCTACAGCTAATGGCTGGGATAATCAAGAAAAGTCTACTTCTCTGGTAATTTCGCTAAGAGGTCCGGCCCTAGAACTCCTCCAAAGCATTCCAGTCGATGAACAAGGCAATTTCGACAAGATCATCGCCATCCTAGACAAACGCTACGACAATCAATCCTTGGGCCCTGTTAAGACAACTTTTGTCTTAATTTCATATTGTATATTTTAATTTAGGATTTACCATTTAAAATATTAATTGTTTCCGTTACTATTGTACGTAAGAGAACTTTTTCCCTACATTGTCATTTTGTTACTTTATTTATGACACTGTAAATGACATGTAGTTTCCTTAGTATTCAAAAAATATATTTCACAATAGAAAACCTTCCTCGGACAGTAATTGTTCAACCAAAGGGTGCTAAATTAGATATATATTTCAAGATCCTTTATCTTTATATTTTGTGAATAATGAAAAGTAACAATGAGGCTATTCATCCCAAAAAATACCCTAATAAATCAGCTTATAGACAATCTCAATAAGTTGTCACTGGTTTTCAGGGAAACGAAAAGGGTACGGAAACGCCAAGTAGGGGGTCAAAAATGCAACCTTTTCCTGGGAGGTATATTGCTTAATGACTCACCCATTGCTGAACAAATGTTGTTACTTTAGTGAACTGAAATTACGCCCCTTGAATGCTTCCACCAATAGAATTTAAATTTTGTTAAAAGTATAGGCTGGCCGAGGAAGGGATCTCAAAAACATTATTTTCAGATATCTCTGTAAAAATGAGTCTTGTGTCAATCTTCAACATTACAAGTTGTAAGAGTTTGTCAAACGGTACGTTGTAAATACGCTTGTTCACATATGGTAAATAAAGTTGTTTTCGGTGTAAATAATTCAACTAAAGTTTGTTTTATTTATCAAAAATAGTTAGATCAAGTTAAGTCAGGGTCTAACAGATATTTGCCCGGAATAAGCATATATCTTTCCATGGTCCTTCGAGTACCGGATTCAACTAGTGCAGTGCAATTAGTCCACGAGTATTGTGAACAGTGTAGTACCAAGACTCACAATAGTTAAGTGACTTTAGTAAAATAAGTCACTAGCGAGGAGAAACAAATAATTAATCCAAACCTCACAGTCCGCAAGGATTATCAAAACAACAGTCCCCGAAATCAACACGGGACAGCCTGGATCAAGATTCAGCTCAAAGAAGGGATACAAAAGGTAAGCTCTTTGTATATAGAATCGCCAAAGATCAATTTTTATACATTTAATATTTTTTTCCTTTAATTCTGTACCTGCTTTCATTTTATTATAAAAACATGAATTCCGAAGCGCGTGTTAAAGAACTTATTCACAAACGCGGGGTTATAAAAGCGCAATTAACTTCATTTAGAAAATTCCTCAATGAAAATAATGGTAAGTCTATCCAAATAGATAGAAGAAGGTTAGAAATGATTCAAAACGCGTTTCAACCCTTAGATGTTGTAAGTGACGAGCTCGCGATCACTGATAAAGAAGCAAACGCTAATCAACATTTGGCAGAGAGAATTGCGATGGAGGAAGATTATTTGGATCTCAACGATTTAGCTGAAGAGTTGATGCAAATAGCGATTCCCGAGCTATCCACAGAACAAGTGAGACAAAATATGGGTGAAGTTTTGACGGCCACTAACGGAGGAAGCGACTTTCCGACCTATATGAGACGAGTCAAGTTGCCGGAGGCTTCCCTGCCCACATTTTCTGGGAAATATGAAGACTGGCTTTCCTTCAAGGACACTTTTGTATCAATGATCGATTCCCAAGACGATCTCACTAATGTTCAAAAATTACAATACTTGAAGGGATCAGTAATCGGAGAAGCGGCCCAGAAGATAAAAACCATCCCAACGATTGGTGACAATTACAATCGTGCATGGGATATTCTAAATAAGGCGTACGCGAACAAGCGATTAATATTATCGAAACACTTATCGTTGTTGTTAACTTTACCAAAACAAGAGAGTGATTCTGCTGCAGGACTTCGGAAACTCGCCGACGAAACCTTACAACATTTGGAATCGCTCACCGCTCTCGGTGTTAAGGTCACGGAAGAAATAATGGTACAGAATTTGGAGCTAAAATTATCAAGAAATGTTGCTGACAAATGGGAGAAATCTTTAACTCCTGGCGTATATCCAGGTTTAGATGAAATGATAAAGTTTCTGTATAAAAATGCTGAGGAGTTATCCAAAGAAAGTGAATCGCATCAAAAATGTAGCGAAGAAAGGGGCGAACATAGAAACAGCACACAACACTTGGGGAAGGTTCATAATAATAAAGAAACCTTCCTAACTCCCCAGATAAAAAAATGTCCTGTGTCAAAAGCATATGAATCACAGGAAGGAACAAAATCATTATTTTATCCAGCAATGGAAACAGGTAATGTTTCAAATTCTACTAAAGGAGATGGCAACTTTAGGAGTGAAATCAACTTAAATAATAAAATAATTTTGCCACAAGTTTTACTTTCCAAGAAACAGTTGGTTCAAACAATACTCAAACATTGGAGGTATAAGAATAAAATTTGTTTAGAACCTCTTCATAAATTAATATTACCATTTGTCAAGATCTTACATAAACAATATTATCCTGACTATTACAAATTCTTGGAAATTTTCAGAAATTTGCTGAATGCCAAAGCTACCGAAAAAATAGAATGGGCATTCACAAGTTTAGCAAACGTATTCCAATTTTTATGGACACCTAGAACAAAAGAAAAAGGGTCATTTTTATGTTTGCTACTTAAATCAGCTATAATTAATACTTATGGTTTTTCGGATTGTGGAAAACTATTTTTCCAAATGATTAATAACAGTGGTGGACAATTTCATAACTGTGCCGATATATTTGCGTCATTTCAGATAGAATCATTATCCAAGAAACCAGTACAAGAAACACTGTACAAAAATTTGGAACACATATTTGAAAATATAGTATTCACTGTCAATTTACATAATAGTGAATTATTTTGGGATATATGGATAGCACAATTCAAAAATGAATTTGACGGTTATCAAAACATACAAGATGGGAAAAATCCAAACGTGCTGTCAACAATGAAAATTGCATTTATACCCCAGGTTAAAGCATGCCGTTACTTAAATGTCCTAAAAAATATTATTTGGTATTCGGCATATAAAGCATTAATTTTGCCCAATTTTCTAATATATTACTTGCAAAATAAATTAGAATTTAAATATTTTCTGGCAGTAGTGAAATTTATTTGGCCAGAGGCTCATTTTTGTATGTCTCATGTTTATCGAAAGCAAAGGGAGAAATGCAAAATGGATTTTAAAGAACATAACCCAATCATTGTTAATGTTCTAATTAATTATCTAAATATGGAATATTTGAAGAGAGCTGTAGCATTTATTATTTATTTATGTATTTCGATATGCTCGTCTCATGCTATAAATAAAGCATACATCAGTTTATTAATTATTTTGAAGTCCAGAATTGTATATTTCTTATTAAACTTTAGTAAACTTGTATTTAAATTATCAGACTTGCAAGCCAAGAAAACACTTTTCTTGTTAAATCCCACAGTGGAATGCATTTTCCAGCTTCTAAATATATTTAAAATATTAGAGATATTAGGGAAAATTATGAATTTTCTTTTATCAGTTTTAGATCTGGAAAACATATTCAGCTATCTTTTTCATATGAAGATAGTAAATCACACCTATAGGGATTTTGGAAAATTCCTAAGGTTCAAGAGGTTCAAATTGAACTTTCGCACCGATTCCGAAAAATGGAATGTCTCTATAAATTGCTACAAGGTGCAATCGGTTATACCTGGACTTGATAGAAATGGTTATCATTTTCTGACTATTGAAAAACTGATACATCAGAAGTGACTTGTTATGACTGATGGTCAGACAAGGGTCACAATAGTAATTAATAGCCAGGTATATATAAATTTCAATTTAATCTGGGAGCCAGTCATTAAATTTATAGCCTCATATGGCATAGAAAGGAGTTTTCAGTTAATCAAGGCCATTTTTAGAAAAGAATTGAAAAATATTGACGACAGTATCAATATTTCCAATAAATATATACCAGCTGTTCTTGAAAATAAAAGAGATTTAAAAATGGAATTACGTAATGATTACCAAAAATGTAAATCTCAAGCAGATTTTGCTTGGTTCCGAATTGTGTTGTGGCTAACTTTGTTACTTTTTACAAATATTTTTGTGGTAAAAACTTATCTAAAGCATTTCTTGCTATTACCGACACAGCACAGCCTTTTAGTGGTAAACAAAAATATCAAGGATTTAACTCAAAGGTCAAAGAAAGAAGAAATTCAGACTAAAAGGTCAAATAAAAAGTGTTTTGGAATTCTTCGTAGTCTGCTTTCAATAATTTATATGTATCAAGAACCTGATCTTCATAAATTATATTTAGAAATGTTGCGTTATAAGAATCAAAACCGTCAAATATATGTGCATTTCGAGCTCATTTCTTATACCACATCTAAGGGTTATTTTGCGGGCTTAAGAATATTTATTATATCTCGACACGATATATTAAATAATGCAAATTCAGATGATTGGTATAATATTCGAGGTACAAAATACGAACTTAAAAAAATATACACTTCAGTCAAGCATCGTGTAAAGTTAAATAAATTAACAAGTAATAAAGAGATAGAATGGTGTTATACACCTTCCCTTGCTCTGCATTTCTAGAGTCTTTGTGAATCTACCGTGAAACAATTCATATAGAATGTCAAACGCATTGATACTGACCTCGTGCTAATTTTCAAGAAATTCATTACATTTGTAGTTGAAGTAGAAGCGATTTTGAACCCACGTCCTCTTACCGATCCTCCTGTTAACACCCGCAAATTTCCTAATTGGCGATTCTTTCAAGAGCATACCCAAAGCAGATTGGACCAGCGTTTCTACACAAACAGCTTCTCCCAATAGCAGCAGGTGAGACAGCATCGGACTTGTTGCCACAAAGAATATATCAATAAATTATGTATTCTCGACAAAGTGTCAACAGTCCAATCAAAAATTCTTCCAGGAAAGAACGATGTTGTTTTGTGGGGTGTAGTTAAAAGACGTGTAAAAAATCTTGCTTTATTGCCAATTATCGACAATTATCATGTGACTGCGGACAATAATTGTAATTAAGACTATCTATTGACTTGAAATTAGTGTGATTCTTATTTATAGGGTAATATAGTGTTGATCGTCACCTCTCAACGGGGGCAGTATGTTAAGACAACTTTTATCTTAATTTCATATTGTATATTTTAATTTAGGATTTACCATTTAAAATATTAATTGTTTCCGTTACTATTGTACGTAAGAGAACTTTTTCCCTACATTGTCATTTTGTTACTTTATTTATGACACTGTAAATGACATGTAGTTTCTTTAGTATTCAAAAAATATATTTCACAATAGAAAACCTTCCTCGGACAGTAATTGTTCAACCAAAGGGTGCTAAATTAGATATATATTTCAAGATCCTTTATCTTTATATTTTGTGAAGAATGAAAAGTAACAATGAGGCTATTCATCCCAAAAAATACCCTAATAAATCAGCTTATAGACAATCTCAATAAGTTGTCACTGGTTTTCAGGGAAACGAAAAGGGTACGGAAACGCCAAGTAGGGGGTCAAAAATGCAACCTTTTCCTGGGAGGTATATTGCTTAATGACTCACCCATTGCTGAACAAATGTTGTTACTTTAGTGAACTGAAATTACGCCCCTTGAATGCTTCCACCAATAGAATTTAAATTTTGTTAAAGGTATAGGCTGGCCGAGGAAGGGATCTCAAAAACATTATTTTCAGATATCTCTGTAAAAATGAGTCTTGTGTCAATCTTCAACATTACAAGTTGTAAGAGTTTGTCAAACGGTACGTTGTAAATACGCTTGTTCACATATGGTAAATAAAGTTGTTTTCGGTGTAAATAATTCAACTAAAGTTTGTTTTATTAATCAAAAATAGTTAGAGCAAGTTAAGTCAGGGTCTAACAGATATTTGCCCGGAATAAGCATATATCTTTCCAGGCCCGGTATACCAAGTCCAACTCAGTGGCAAAACGCAAAAATCCGGTGAAAGCCTGCAAGAATTCGAAGCAGAGATTAGACGGTTAGTACACTTGTCCTACCCAGACCTGCCAGAGGAAACAAAAGACCAGTTGGCCACACAGAGTTTCATAAACGGCATCAGAGATGTGGAAGTACAAAGAAATCTAAGACTAAGTGGCGTCAAGAAAAATAATGAAGCTCTACTTAGGGCTTTGGAAGTAGAGGCCGTCATGAACATGTCCAAGCCGAGGGTCCGAGCAGTTTCCTTCAACCAGGAAGAGTCAGAGGCACCATTTCAAGCGCTGCTGGCTGGTCTGAACGATATATTAGACCGGTCACCAAGAACTGGCACCAGAGGGGAAGTTACGGCTGCGGACGGACAGGGCACTTCCAACGTAATTGTCGAGTGAGGCCACCTGAACGATCACCGACCAGGGGTAACCAACAGAACAGCCACATGTCCAGGGACCGTCAGTCAGTCAGCATAGGGGGGCGAATGCTGACTGTCCTCCACCAGCCCCCAAAACGTTATCCATCCGGGGATTTTGCCGAGATAGCGGCAGCCTAGTCATCAGAGGCACCATCAACGGGCGAGCAGTTACCATCACCATCGATACCGGCGCCGCTGTGTCCATTGCCAAGTCCAGGGTTTTGAGAGCATCAGAAATTCGGCCAGTTACCAATAACATCCAGCTCAGAACAGTCACCGGCGAGTCCATGTCAATACAGGGTGAGGCAGATGTCGTGCTACAGATAGGGGACAACATGATCCGGCATAGGGTCCTCGTAGCGAATATTGAAGACGATTTTATACTGGGAATGGACCTAATTAGCCAGCATGGATTTATGTTCGACCCGAGATATGATGTTCTTCGGTTCCTGAATGAGGAATTTGTATTGACACGGCCCGTCAACACATCAGTCACGCCCATAAAAATTGTGGCAAAGTCTTCAGCTAGAATTCCCGGTCGAACGGAACAGATTATTCATGGGCAGCTAGACACCAATCCTGGGAGCTGCGTTGGAATGGTGGAGCCCGTACACTCAGCTCATGACTACTTGGTTGGACGGGCTATAGTTAAAACCGGACGAGATATACCAATCAGAGTCCTGAATCTGTCCAACAACGACATCCGAATTACCAATGGTCAAGAGATAGCTTGTTTCGAGCCAGTAGAGACCATCATCAATTGCGAAGAAGAGTACCAGACGTCGGTGAAGGAGCCAGGGCCCGATAAAGAGTTCCTACAACAGTTTGCTGACCATTTGACACACTTGACACCAGAGAACCAGAAGAAAGCCAAGCAATTTATCACAAAACACTGGCAAATTTTTAACAGTAAAAATGGAACCACCGGTCGCACCAAAATCATCCAGCATCGAATAGATACCGGAAAGGCTCAACCCATCAGAATACCACCTAGACGACTACCATTGGGGCAACAACAGGCAGTCGAGGAAAACATCGAGTCCATGTTACAAAATGGAGTTATTGAGCCATCCATCAGTCCATGGTCTGCTCCCGTCGTGCTAGTTAAAAAGAAAGATGGAACCACCCGATTTTGCGTGGATTACAGAAAGCTGAATGATGTCACGAAGAAAGACAGCTATCCACTACCCCGAATCGATGACACTTTGACCACACTAGCAGGCTCCCGTTGGTTCTCCACACTAGACCTAAAAAGTGGATATTGGCAGGTTGGGCTGCACGCAAACGACAGAGAGAAGACAGCGTTCTCCACCAGTAAAGGGCTGTTTCAGTTCACGGTCATGCCCTTTGGGTTATGTAAGGCACCCGCTACATTTGAGAGGCTAATGGAGTATGTACTGAGCGGGTTAACATGGAGGACGTGCTTAGTGTACCTCGACGACATTCTAGTCATGGGCCAGACATTCGACGACCATTTGAAGAACCTGGGCGAAGTATTCTCCAGAATTAATAACGCCAACCTGAGACTCAATCCGAAGAAGTGTTCCTTGTTTCAAAAAGAAGCAGAGTTTTTGGGCCACGTAGTGTCTGAGTCAGGAATCCGCACCAACGAAGACAAGATAGAAGCCATCCGTGATTGGCCAGTTCCAAGAGACAAACATGAACTCCGAAGCTTCTTGGGCCTCTGTTCATACTACCGGCGTTTTGTTGAGGGATTTGCCACCATCGCCGCCCCTCTACATCGTCAGACCACTGATAAAGAGACCTTCCATTGGAATCAGGATTGCGAAACATCATTCAGGCGACTGAAGGCAGCACTATGTTCCAGCCCAATCCTAGCCTTTCCTACACAGTCCGGCAATTTCATCTTAGACACCGACGCCAGCAACACAATTTGGGGGCCGTCCTATCCCAAGTGCAAGATGGTGAAGAGAGGGTGATCGAGTACTACAGCCGTGGATTCTCGAAGCCAGAAAGAAATTATTGCGTCACCAGAAAAGAACTTCTTGCAATAATAAGGGCTGTGGACCATTTCCACAAATACCTGTATGGTCGCCATTTCTTAATCCGTACAGATCATGCCGCACTCAAATGGCTGCTGGACATGAAGACACCGGAAGGACAACTGGCCAGATGGATGGAGAAATTACAGCAATACGACTTCAAGGTGGAACACCGTGCCGGCCGGTTGCACAATAATGCCGATGCCCTATCCAGAAGACCCTGTAGAGCGGAATGCAAGCATTGTCTGAAGACGGAACAGCGAGAGGGTATCTCCATCAGGCAGATCCGAGTGCAGGCCAATGAAGACTGGACAACGGAACAGTGCATCCAGGACCAAATGGCTGATCCAGACATCGAACCAATCTTGTCACTCAAAATGAGAGGGGCACCCAGGCCACGATGGGACGAGGTAGCTAGATACTCCGGCGTGCTGAAATCGTTATGGGCTCAGTGGGACTCTCTAAGAGTAGACAATGGAATCCTCAAGCGAGTTTGGGAAAGCGCTGATGGACGAGAAACCAAGTCCCAACTGGTAGTTCCGAAGAAAAAGGTTCCAGCCATCCTGACCGAAGTACATGATGGAATTACCGGAGGCCACCTGGGCATGAATAAAACCCTAGACAAAGTTCGCCAGCGGTACTACTGGGTGAATTACTTCGAAGACGTCAGAGCTTGGTGCCGCAAATGTGCCACATGTGCCGCCAGTAACGGCCCGAAGACCCGAACCAAGGGTAGAATGCAGCAGTACAATGTGGGCGTCCCATTTGAGAGAATTGCCATCGATGTCGCCGGTCCGTTTCCCGAGTCTGAGAAGGGGAACAAATACATTCTGGTCGCAATGGATTACTTCAGCAAATGGCCTGAGGCATATGCGATACCCAACCAAGAGGCAACCACGGTAGCGACGGTGCTAGTAGAACAACTATTCAGCAGGTTTGGCGTCCCGATGGAATTACATTCAGACCAGGGGCGTAACTTCGAATCGAATGTATTCCAGAAGGTCTGCACGATGTTGGGGATCAGGAAAACGAGAACAACACCATTACACCCACAGTCAGACGGAATGGTGGAAAGATTCAACAGGACCTTGGAACAACACCTATCCAAGGTCGTCAGCAATAACCAGCGTGATTGGGATGAGCATATTCCCCTATTCCTGTTGTCATATCGCTCTGCTGTACATAATAGTACAGGCCTGACCCCAGCCAGGGTCTTATTCGGAAAGGAGCTGCGACTACCATGCGACTTGGCATTTGGCTCCCCCGAAGAACCTCCCCAAGACATCGACGATTATGCCGACCAGCTCCGACATAACATACTGGCAATACACGAATTAGCCCGAACGCAGATGTTGGCCACCAGTGACCGGATGAAGACGCGATACGACCTCAAGGCCAATTCAGTCGGGTTCCAGGAGAGGGACAAAGTCTGGTTGTACAACCCGCAACGGAGCAAGGGTAAATCCCCAAAGCTTACACCCGCCTGGGATGGTCCATACGAGGTGGTCAAGAGGCTTAATGACGTCGTCTACCGAATCCGTCGAAACCCCAAGGCTAAATTGAAGGTGGTTCATTTAGATCGACTCGCTCCCTACCATGGAGGGGATGTTTCAGATCGGGACGATCAAAATTAAAGAGGGGGCAGTGTTACGAAATTTACCCAAAGCCGACCCTGTGTTATTTCAGCACGACAACAAACGCTTTAAGATAAAAAAATACGATTCTCGAAAAGACTCGACAGCGGAAGGAGCGATGATGATTTCTACTGGAGAATTCTACGCTGGTGATATAAAAGAAGAACGCCACGATCGCCAGGCAGTGATACCGCGACGACTAGCTTATATGGGATTGTTATTGTATTTTTGAATCAGCTGTTTGAATGTAAATAAAGTTCTAGAAAAGTGACAGTACATATTAGTTTTATAATTTTAAATTGAACCCACGAAGTATATTGCAATATCTTGATTTTGCATATTGTATCTTTAATACTATACTTGATTATCATTTGCTTCTGTTCATTTTAAGCTTTTGTATATTTAAAGCCATTTGATTGAATCTACGCAATACTAAGAATGAAATTTTAATGATTTTCAGTGGATTGATTTTAAGATATTTTATTTCTTAATTTTTGTTCCTTCTTAAGGCGTAACAAAAATCTTAAGGGTGGTGATGTTATGGAATTACCCTGTATACATTATATTTTTCAACCAAAAGTTCTTAGATTGCAATTGCCTTGATTCATCATTTGGATTCAGTTTTTACGTGGGCGCCATCGGCGCCGGAACGACGTTGAGAAGTGCGAATACTGCATTTTCGCAAAACATTGAGACGCATTTCATAATTAAGATAAGATAACTTGTAACGGTCACTTTGTGTTGTCATGAGAATAATTATTATTATTATATCAATATTATGCAGCGCACATCCATTGTGAAGACTAGTTTTAGTTAGTTGAATAAATTATTTTTTTTGTAAAACGCTCCCTTATCTCTGACGTGCCTGTAATATATATATATATATATATATATATATATATATATATATATATATTATATTATATTATATTATATTCACTTTGATTCAAATCGCTTTTTAAAAAAATATATTTATTTAAAAACCTACACAATTTAAAATTGAACAATTAAAATGATTAACTACTTGAATAACTTAATACTATAAGTGATAATATTTGAATGACAACACGAGATCGTTTTCAGTTGCTTTTATAACATCGACAAAAGTGCTGATGCAAGTCAGCGATTTTACTGGGTAAACGGTCTCGTGTAGGTTACCGGGAAGTTGTTTGCATATAATTCAAGATGAAATTTGATATCCCTTAGAAGTCACGTACGCTTTAAATTCCGTTAACTTCTCAAGTGTGTGAACTAAGTGTTGATGTATTTTGCATATAACAAGTCCCCTTACATATTAAAAGTTGATGCTATAAGATCAACTTTTAGGAACAGAGAACATAAAACAATATAAAATGATATTTAAATGGTATAATATAATAAGTAATAAGTGTATAATATGGATACAAAAGTATAAATATCAATGTGTAAAAATAAAATAAAAATATGTTAAAATAAATGGGTAATAAAATATTATGGGTAATATTTAAATGCTTAACCTAAACATATCGAAATAATATATACAGTAATAGGAAATATGAATAAAAATATTGTGTAAAATAAAAATGCTAATAATATAAATCGATAACAAAATAGGTAAACTATTAACTTCCTAGAGAACATAAAGGGTATATTTAAACTTGCGTCTAAACTTTGTTCTGTTTTCAAAAAAGGCCTAAGCTTGGGGAAGAATTTGAGTCTTGGCTGAGGCACTGAAGTCTCGTCAGGATTGCAGTCCCTTGGAGGTTTTACCATCCTCTTTTTGAGAGCTTGGAAAGTGAAGAGTGCTGCTATGATCATGAGGGCGGCTATGGTTGTATAGGTAAACCATGAGATGTTTTTGGTGACAAAGGGCTGGTTTATGAGACCATCGAGGTCTCTAGAATATTGTTCCAATTTGTGGTTTGCTACGTCTAGTTCTTCTACGTTAAGTGTGTTCAACTTTAGGGGCTGAAGTTCAGGAATTTGAATTTTTTCCGTCACTGCATCGCAACAGTTGAACGGCACTGTTACTGGTTGAAAGGTTTCTAAAACGTTGTTTGTTTTCCGGATTCGGCTTGAACTTTTGTAATTCCTATAAACGCACTGCACTCCGATTGAAGAGTTGATATGGAGTTGAGGGTGCTTGTGAAAGTTTTTGGGTTGGTTTCAGCGCAATTCACAGTAACACGAATGGGTTCAGAAGTTATGATGAGCCATGTATTAGGTTCTAGTTTTTGAAAGTTATAACTTTGAGTGAATACTATTGAACTTTTACAGTTGTCGAGTATTTTCTGAACGTTCTTTAGAAGTTAGGCTTCACATAACGCGTTTATGTCAATAGGATATGCGTAAAGTACAAAACACAGTTTCTTACGAGTAGCTAACGGTTTACACGCACTTAAGTCGTTGATCGGAATGAACATTAAAGAATCATCATTCTTGGCAAGATATTTTTAAGTGAAGGATAAAATATGAAAACCTGTTCTTTCATCGTATATGGGGATAGGATATAAATGAAACACTGTGTAAGGGTGTTGTTCCACTAAAGGGATTCTTAACATAAATATAAGATCAGTATATGTTTGGAAAGCATCTAGTTCAATAATTTCCAGATATTGTGCGATGCTAAAGTACTTTACAGTCAATGGTAGGTTACTTTTGACTAAATTTTGCGATATTTCCTGTAATGAGGTAATGAGATGTTTTGATGGAAGAGTGAATTATTTTCAAACGCGCGAATTTTATAGAGTTTAAAACATCATTTAGATTATCCTCTAAGTAGAGATAATTCTCCATAAGTTTTTCACACATTTCAAGTAATGCGAGTTTTGATTCAACGTGGGCGACCTTATCATTCATTTTTCCGATAGTGTTTTCCAGCTTTTTCATGTTATCGTTAAATAGTTTTTTTGTAAGTTCTCAATTTGAAGTTGGCCTTGATTTAAGCCGTTTATGCTTTCGGTAAAGTATTTGAAATTGGGCTAGTGCTGACCCGAACTGCAGGCAAAACCTGAAACAGATATTAACTTTCTGAGAACGGTTTCATTCGGTCGAAATTTACTTTTGATTTTTGGTTGGTTTTAGGATTTAGTACTGTTGCGTAGTTTTTGTCCTTGATCTGGGATTCTTTAATATAGACTTTTTCGCCTATTTGATAGTTAGGGAGATTTTCAGAAACATGTTCATCAAATCTGACATTCGCTTTATGTTTTTGGACTTCCGTTCTTTCACGAGCAATTTTATAATAGTGAGAGATACGATTATTGAGATCTCGGAAGTAGATAGGCTAACGTGGTACTGGGACACTTTTCATGTTTCAGTTGAAGATGGCATGAGGGGGTTACCATGAGATCACATAACTAGATGTGTGTCAAGTCTGCTGAAGAATCAGCAATAGCCAGTAGGTGACATTAATAATATCTGTGACACTTTGATTTTTATTAGGTGATAATATATTTGACACTTTTGATTTTTATTAAGTGACATTAATATTTGTAACACTTTTAATTTTCTTAGGTGACATTTGTAAAATTTTGAATTGTTAAGACAAGTGTCATCAAAATGTAACTCTTGATGTGAGCAACATCTAAAACACGCAGATCATGCGTGATGTGTATGATATTTAAACACTCAGTTCACTCATGATGTGAGTGATTTGATTTTTGGTTATTAGGTTTTACACAAAGAAAAATAAAAAATGTATGTAATATTTAATTTCAGTTTATTATCTATACTATACTATATACATTTATCTATACTATATACATTATTTCACCATTTTTGGCTCTCCTCAAACTCCCCCCAGTCGTTTGTGGGGTTAACTGCTTGAATTGGGGAGATGTTGCAAACATATTCCATTGGTGGTGGTGGTGGCGGTGGAGTGTTGTATGTTGCTACCGCATCCCCCCGTTTCTTTTTTTTCCCGGTTCGTCTGTTTGACCTGATGCTGATGCAGTTACAAGTATTTGGTTATGCAATACTTCGACTTTCCTTTTTCGAGGTAGAGGTTGGTTTGTTGGTAGTGGTGGTAGTGGTATTTGCTCTTCTTCTTCATCTTGCGAAAAACTTATTCGTAATTTTTCCAAGCCACTACATAGCAATTTAAATTCTTCATCGTTATCGGCGAAGACCCTCATGTAATTTACAGGGAGTTGCCGTAATTTTTTATCCACCGTCTCCTTCTTGGGACAGTACGACAGAGATAGGTATATTTTGTCTCCATGTACACTAATACCAGTTCGTCCAAATCTAAAGTATAACAGTTTAAATTTTAAAATTATTATTACATAATATCCATAAAAATTAAAATATAGTAATATGAATACTTACATGAATAATTTTTTTAAAAATACCACCAATAAATTTGTGGATAACATTTCTTTGTTAGTTGATTCAATGATGAATGTCGTCGGTACGTTCATGTTTGTCGATCTTCAAAAACGAATGAAAGAATATTAAGTAAATATTGCTTTTATAGCTATTAGAATTTAAATAATAATGATGTTATACATAATAAATCACATAATTTCAACCCAAAGTTCAATAAAAATTTACACAAGTAATATTTATCTAATAAGATTAATTGAGTTGTTTACTTAAACTACTTTAACATGAATAATAAGCTTGGGCTAATTAAAGTAATGGAAATATTACATTACATTGATAAATGATAAGTGCTGCAAGTTTATAATAAAAAATGCATACATGCAATCTAACACGAATAACAAGGATGTTTTAATGAGTTATAAGCTTTGAGATAATTATGGTAACGGAAATATTACATTACATTGATAAATGATATGTTTGTAAGTTTATAATAAAAATGTGTACATGCAATCTAGCATGAATAACAAGGATGTTTATAATTAGTTAATTAGACTATTAGAAATTTACGATTTGCGTCATATGATAAAAGAATGTATACATGCAATTTAACATGAATAACAAGAATGTTTTTAATTGAACTACTGGAAATTTATGATTTGCGTCAGACGATATAGAATGATAAATATTTTTAACAATTTTAACACATTTAACGTTTATACTTCATAGCAATCAGTTGTATTCCGCTATTAAAATAAAATATGAGTACCTCTAGTGAAATAAATACATTAGTTGAAGGTGTTGTGTCTAAAATTCAACAAGTGGGTAAGTTAATTACAACTAAAGATGATTATTGTAAATGGGTAAAATATTTAAATTCTACTATTTTGATTTTAAAAAAATATTTTGAACATAATATATCTGTATTAGATAGAAAACACTTTTTAAAATTAGAATCAAACTTATCACTATTAAAATATTTCAAACAAAAATTTTCATATCAAAAAAGAAAGAATTTTAAAAACAGTAAGAAACAAAATTTAATTTGGCAAGATTTAGAATCGTGTTTTAATAATCGCGTGAGAACTGGAGCAATCATTAATTTGGGTATAGGGGATCCCTTAGAATTTTTCAATAAAGCTCGTAGGTCTTTTATAACTAAAGTAAAAACTGAACTTCAAAATTCACTATTGGAAGTAAATGTTACACTATTAGCTAATTTTGTTAAACCTCAATCTGGTGAAACAGATATTAAGCATTTCCAAACAAAAAATAGAGTAATTGATTTTAATACAAATTTAAAATTATTTTATGATGACCACATTAAAAGTTCAATTTTAGCAAAATTAGAGGAATTTCAAGAGAGAATGAGATGAGAGATGAATACTGTTTTCTATGGTCTATTACAGCAGCTCTTCATCCTCATCTAAATTCAAAACACTCCTGTAGAACATCATCTTACCCCCATTTTAGTAGCATTCTTAAATATGATGATATCAAGTTTCCAATTTCACTAAAAGATATTTCTAAATTTGAGAAAATGAATAATTTATCTATAAATGTATTTACTCTAGAAAAAAAGATGTTGTCCCTGTTTGTTTAAGTAAAATTGAATCTTTGAGAACCATAAATATTACTAATGCTTCCATTAAATTATAATGATGGTGGTGATGATGATGATGATGATATAGAAATGAATTTGAGTGAGAGGATAAATTCCCATGAGAATTATTATCATTTTGCATTAATAAAAGATTTATCCAGATTGCTTAATAGACAAAGCAATGATTTAAGCCATAAAAAATATTATTGTCATAGATGTTTGAATCATTTTTATTCTCAGGAAAGTTTACATAAACATATGATAACTTGTAGATATATGAATAAGAATAAAATTATAACTCCAACTGAACAGGAAAAATTGTTTCATTTTCTGATTTTAAAAATAAAGAGAAAGTTCCCTTTGTAATATATGCAGATTTAGAATGTATACTAGAGAAGGTTAATGAGCCTAATTGTAGTAGTAGTATTATTAAATATCAAAAACATGTTCCATGTAGCATTGCTTATTACTTAGTTTGCAGTTTTGATAATTCTCTTTCCAAATTTGAATTATATACAGGAAAAGACTGCATTAATTGGTTTGTTAAACGTCTACAACAAATTGCAATGAATTTAAATCCTATATTCCAAAATATAACTCCAATGATTTCATTAACGAGTTACCAATTAAATGATTTCTCATTAGCTCAAATTTGCCATATTTGTGGGGAAAATTTTACTGAAACTGATATAAAGGTTAAAGATCACTGTCATTTTTCAGGAAACTATAGGCTGCTCATTCTTCCTGTAATTTAAATTATAAAGATGATTTTATGATACCTGTAGTTTTTCATAATTTATCCGGTTATGATAGTCATTTTATTATTAGGGCATTAGCAAAAGATATATCTGGTGCCATAGATTTACTACCAGTTAATAAGGAGAAATACATATCATTTACTAAATATATTTCTAACACAAATTTAAAGTTTAGATTTTTAGATTCCTTCCGTTTTATGGCTAGTAGTTTAGATAAATTAGGGTCCTATTTAAAGATTCCGAAAAAGTAATTATTAGAAGTTTTTGTAAAACTGATGAGGAATTTAAATTTTTATCTAAGAAAGGTATCTTGCCTTATGATTATTTAGACAACTGGGATAAATTAACAGATTCTAAATTACCATCAATTAAAGATTTTTTTAGTTCTCTTAAAAATTGCAATGTTGGAAAAAGTGATTATGAACATACACGTAAAGTTTGGAATACTTTTAAAATACAAAATTTACGTGAATACATGGAGTTATATTTGAAAACTGATGTTCTATTGCTTGCTGATGATTTTGAAAATTTTAGAAAAGTTTGTTTAAAAACTTATAATTTAGAATGTTTGAAATATTATACAGCTCCAGGCTTAGCTTATGCTAGTTGTTTAAAGATTTCTAACGTTACATTAGAATTACTTACAGATATTGATAAAATTATGTTTATAGAAAGAGGAATTCGAGGTGGAGTTTCCCAATGTAGTAATAGATATGGAAAGGCAAATAATAAATATATGGGGAATGAATATGATTCAAATCAACCCACCTCATTTTTAATGTATTTTGATGTTAATAATTTATATTGGACTGCAATGTGTGAATGTTTACCTGTTGGATTGAAAATGTTGACTATTATAAAGAAGATATACTTAATAACCCAGATAATTCTGATATAGGATATATTCTTGAGGTTGATTTAGAATACCCTTCAGAGCTACATCATCTTCATAAAGATTTTCCTCTATGCCCCGAAAGTATGAAACCGCCAATGTCATCATCAAAACACCCCAAATTATTAACAACACTTTTTGATAAAAAAAATTATGTTATTCATTATAGAAATTTAAAACAAGCGTTAAGTTTAGGTTTAAAACTTACAAATGTTCATAGAATTTTAAAATTTAAGCAATCTGCTTGGTTGAAATCGTATATTGAATTAAATACAAATTTAAGGAAACAAAGTAAAAATGATTTTGAAAAAATTTTTTATAACCTAATGAATAACGCAGTTTTTGGTAAGACTATGGAAAACGTCCGGAAATATAAGGATGTTAAATTAGTTACAAAATGGGATGGTAGATATGGTGTAAAAAATTACATATCAAAACCAAATTTCCATAGTTTAACCATTTTTGATGATGATATGGTAATAATTGAGATGAAAAGAATGAATGTTAAGTTTAATAAACCCATTTATGTTGGATTCAGTATTTTAGAAATTTCGAAAACAATTTTATATGATTTTCATTATAATTATATAAAAGTTAAATTTGGAGATAGAGCAAAATTATTATATACAGATACAGATTCATTAATTTATCACATTTTTGTAGATGATATTTATGAGCATATTAAGGAAGATAACCATAAATTTGATACTTCAGATTATTCTATAAATAATGAATATAACATACCTCAATAAAATAAAAATTTTTTAAGGGCTTATGAAAAATGAAAATAATGGTAGAATTATGATTGAATTTATTGGGTTAAAATCAAAAATGTATACCATAAAACTTTTTTATACAAGGGAAGAAAGGGAAGCCGAAAAAATGAAATTGAAAAATCTTTATGAAGGTGATGTAGAGGCTAGCTTAAATAATTTAGGTATTATTAAAAAAGATAAAGGAATAACAGAGGCATCTTTGAAAAGAATAACATTTGAAGATTACTTTCAATGTTTGTTTAATAAAACTAATTTCAATGTAAATGAGAAACTTATTAGAAGTAAAAAACATGAAGTGTATTCTATTAATCAAAGAAAAGTTGCTTTAACTCCGTTCGATGATAAAAGAATTGTAAATTATATCTCTACAGATACATTACCTTGGGGTTTTAAAAATGTTTAAATAAGGGGGTTTTAAAATAAGAATCATCTCAAGTTTTTCTTAATATTCACTGTAATGAAGGGCATAACACCAAAACGTTGAAATACGTTAAACTGGACCCGAAAGCTTTCACCCCAACAAGAGCGTCCAATAAATCAGCTGGCTTCGATTTAAAAAGCTTGGAAGAGTGCAATATACCACCCCAAAGTAGAGCCCTAATTAAAACTGGGATAAAAATAGAGCTACCTGAGGGGTGCTATGGAAGAATAGCCCCAAGACCAGGATTAGCCCTACATAATTTTATTGATGTTGGGGGTAAGTTTTACTAAAATAAATTAATTAAATAATATTGATTCACTTTTTCAACAGCTGGGGTCGTGGACGAAGACTACCGAGGAGAAGTGAAAGTACTATTGTTCAATCATGGGTGCCAGAACTTCATCGTAAAACCAGGCGATCGGATAGCACAGTTAATTTGCGAGAAAATTTACTATCCTGAGTTGGAGGAAGTTGAGCTATGTATACAGATATGTAAATACATTTTTATTTCAATATACATTTTTATTTCAGTATTTATCATCTGATACTCAACGGGGGGAAGGAGGTTTCGGATCGTCTGGAAGGTGAAGTTTAAAACAAAATTTAAAAAAAAAAAATTCATATATTAATTTATTAATATATATTTACATTAAAATTATGCATATGTTTTATTTCTTATTATTATTACAATAGACACACCGATAAGCTAAATAATGAGTATTTTCTAATGCACAACTAAGTTCATTATTAAATAAATGTTTCTTACAATGATTAGATTTCATGAAAAATTTTAAGGTCTCAATTGTTGGACAGTCTTCCTCAGATAAATCTACAATTTTGTTCGAAATTAATTTCTGTAACCACTGTGTTTTTAGAGATCCTTTAACAACCACCACTACATCTAATGGTATAGAATTCTTCAAAAATTCGGATATCTGCTCATACTCCAAATCATCATAATTCTTCCATTCTAATCCATGTAAATTTCTTGTTAACCACTTAAAATGCTGCTGTACTGTTTCACTGAAATGTTTTTGTGGATTCGATATTTTTATGAAACGTTGAGTGTGCCATAAATTATCTGTATTAACAATCGCCATTTCTTTACAGATGAAATTATTTTCACCATACTGAAAACCTTGCACATCAACTATAAACATTTTGTAGTATGTCTTTTCACTTTAATGTGTGTTTAATAACTGACACTATTAAAGGATATCAGTTTTATTTATCCAACTGTTATGTTTGTTTTCAAAACCTAACCATTTGACAAACACTTTATCCCCCCTTCTTTTTAATATTTTTTCCACTAAAAATGCATTAGGATATTTGACCTTCTGTAGTTGTTGTTCATAAAAACCACCAAGAATGTTATGATTATTTTCATCTTGTAATAAATAGGTTGTAGGGTTCGTAAGCTGAACTTTTTTTATTGAAAATATTTCTGTTGAATAGTTAGGAAGATATTTTTTATCAAAAACTTCCCTCTTTTTCGATATACGTACGTAATCACCTACTTTAAATTTTCTCTTTAGATGGGAAATTTTTATGTTATTATATACAGTGTTTAATAGATCTTTTTCAACTTTCTTTGTAACCTGTATTGGAGCCATTCCAATAGTTCGATGTTTTTTGTTATTATACTTGATAACAATTTTTGATAAAAGGTGTAACCACTTGTAATTTCCTTGTAAACTAAATTCTTTCCACATCATATTTTTTAGATTTCTATTTACTCTTTCAACTATTGCAGCTTTCTTTTCACTATATACATTGTAATGATTTATTTTATATTTCAACATAAGCTTCTTGAAATAATTATTAAAAAATTCAGCACCTGCATCAGTTTGTAAATTTTTAGGTATTTGCTGTTTGAAGACTTGTTCCATGACTTTGCTAACTTCTAAACCTGTCTTAGATTTTAGTGGGAAAGCCCAAACACATTTTGAGAAACAATTTATTACTACTAGGATATATTTATAACCTTTGTTTTCTTTTGCATATGGAATCATTTCTACTAAATCAGCTTGAAAGAGATCATTTAGAGATTTAATAATCACCCTACGTCTTTTAAAAGTAATTCTTGCTGGTTTATGTATTTCTTCTACAATTTGCCGTTTAACATCATTCATTTTTTCTTAAACAATAATTTGAGCTTCTCTCAGTTCCTCTATTATTGATGTTATTTCGTTTGTATGACCTGTATGCCCCGCAGTTTGAGAAGCGAGAAGTAATCGCAATCTATCAACGAGTTCGTTTGGATCATCCCAGTGAATGTAATCGATTTTATTATTATTCGCCAACATTCAATTCCTTTCCCTGTCACCATAGGAGCAATAATTTTTTTATATTTTTTCATTTTACTACCATCTATTTGCTTATTTGGTTTATAGTAACGTCTATGAGCATTAGTTTTTGCAACAATTTGTTTATAATTATCTTCATCTTCTTTAGAGTAGTGTTTCGGTTGTTTTTTAAACAATAGTTCATATAACCCTATACTACCTCGATATCGTTTCTTCTTAACAATAATATCAGATCCATCAATATCTAATCTTGAGTCACCAATCATTAGTTTCTCAGTATTAGTATCTAATCTGACACCATACTTATGATCAAATTCCTTATTGTCATCATCATAATACATGTCATTTATATATTTTCTTGGTAGAGGATCATACTGATCTAAATAGTCAACATAGGATTTTTCAGCAATATCAGTGAACCGTCCTGGTGTTGCAGGAGAATGTAATGATCCTATCTCATCATCAGATGTGATTTCTTGAAGAATTGTCATTTTATTTTCACTAGGATCTTCATTTTCATCTTGTAATAATTGTAACTGGCCTGTAGGGGTGGATAAACTCGTTGACAGTTTGCGAGGAATCTTTGGTGTTTCCTGATATAATGATTCAGCTTGATGTGAAAATGTTGATGGGTACAAATCATCGTTAAAGATATAATCTTTTCCCTCATCCTGAGGATCCTCAGTTTTAAAAAAAGTTTTCCGTTCTTCCATCTTACTAGCTCCATCCATTTTATTTCCCCTGTGATCAAGTTTACTTTCAATGTCCTTTAGATGTTTTGTTATGGGGGAAAATAACTTCTCCTTAACAATTTCACCATGTTTGAGAAGCTGTAGTTTTTCTTTTACAATTCTACGTCTCTGTACAAGACGTTTTTTTTAGTTCCTTCTCTGATAGATTCATGTTACTAATTAGACAGTTAATATCTGGTTGTCATGAGCTTTTAATCTGCTTACGATCCGCTTTTGATCCGCTTTTATCTGCTATAACCCGTTATTGATCTGATTCAATCGGTTGCTGATATATATCTTTCACTTATAATGTAAATGATTATACTGAAATTCATTGTCTTATTCGAAACATATATAGTGATCAAAACCTCTTCTGTAACGTCCCTCATTGATGTTGCTGTCTTTAGAGATACATAAAAATTCATATGGTCTGTACCAAAACATGGCACATAAGCTTTTAAACTGTTCAAACGACATGTCACTACCAATATGATCATTATAAACATGTTTCAAATTTAAGTCATCTTGTTTGAAAAGAACCAAAAAATTTGCGTTATCTCGAATGAGATGTTTTGGAACCTTTGCATACGTTTGAGACAGATAAAACGAGTCCACTAGACTGTGTCTTCCCATAGAGAAATATTGACGTATAACATCTTGATTGTCACAAGCCACATCATCAAATATAAAGATTGAATTTTTTTTTGCTTCTGAAGGATGTAGAATATTTTCACTAGCATTGAATGGGTAATAACCGATGCCTTGTATTGGCTTTAGTAACTTCTCCATATAAATATATTTAGGTTGATACAAGGATTTTGAATAAACATAAACATTCTCAAATCTCAGTCCGTTCAAGTGTTCAATTAGATTAACCATAACATTGGTTTTACCGCAATTGCTTGGTCCCACCAGAATACACCTCACAGTTGACGGGAACAATGGACCATGCTTTTTATTATCAGAAATACTATTAAAATTATCATTTTCAATAGCTAAAGAAGTTTTTTGTTTTACCACCCTCATTCTTTGGCACATTACTATAAAATGAGATAAATATTCATAAATAAATAATATATGTTAGTTTTAAGTTGATAGTTAATGAAATAACATCATGAAGTTATATTCAGGTCAAGGTTTATTAAATTGAGCTATAAATAATTTACCATTTGAAATGCATATACCAGGTTATAATTATTGCGGACCTGGAACAAAACTTAAACAACGTCTGTTGCAAGGAAGGCTACCAACAAATCTGCTAGATGCTAGCTGTTTAAAACATGATAAATTCTATGAAAAAGAAAGTGATACAAAATTACGTCATAAGGCAGATAAAACATTAGCAGAAGAAGCTCTTCAGAGATTTCATTCAAAAGACTCATCTATAGGTGAACGTATAGCAGCACTTGGAGTTGCAGGAGCAATGAAAGCCAAAGTAAAATTAGGTATGGGTTTGAAAAGACCTAATAACAAACAAACAATTCGAAAATGTCTTAAGCTTATGGGGAAAACTAAAACTATGAGTGAAGGTATACTTAAGAATATACAGGATAGCATAAACTTAATGAATGGTAATAATATGGAAGTTACCAAACCTAAACCTACATCTAGAATAAAAAAGGATAAGACTAGAAAGCCCTCACGACTACCACGATCTCAAATGATGAGAAATAAACTGAATGAACTATCAAAACCACCACTAAATGGTAATGATGACATTGATATGGAAGTTGAATATAATATGAAACGTAAAAGAGAAATAAATGATGATGATCTTTATGAAAAAACTTAGCACCTCCGAGGAAAAGGGGCAAATTTCGAGTAGCTAAACGAAAACTAAAACCACAACAAAAAGATGAAGATCAAGAAAGTGCTTCTAAAAAATTAAAACTTAATTTAGATGAACCTCTTGAGTTTGTTGAACATGATCGAGGTAGTAATATGGAAGTTATCAAACTTAAACCTACACCTAGAAAAAAAAGGATAAGACTAAAAAGTCCTCACGATTACCACGATCTCAAATGATGAGAAATAAACTAACTGAACTATCGAAACCACCACTAAATGGTAATTATGACATTGATATGGAACTTGAATATAATATGAAACGTAAAAGAGAAATAAATGAACACTTAGCACCTCCGAGGAAAAGGGGTAAATTTCAAGCAGCTAAACGACAACTAAAACCACAACAAAAAGATGAAGATCAAGAAAGTGCTTCTAAAACATTAAAACTTAATTTAGATGAACCTCTTGAGTTTGTTGAACATGATCGAAAACGTAAACTTGATAAAAACAGTGATTCAGACAATGATAGTTCACCAAATCAAAAAGTATTAAGATTTCATTGATATAAAAATTGTTAATCTTAAAATTGTATTAGTATTTGCAAAAAGTCAGATAGACACATATTGTCAGCACTAGAGGAGAAGTATGGCTAAAACAAAATCAAAGTGTAAAACAAAATCAAAGTGTAAAACAAGAAGACTAAGAAAAAAAAGAGTTACAAAGTCAAAGTCACCGAGAAAAAATTATGGGTTTATAAAATCTGTAGAACATATAAAAAAACAGGTGTTGAAACAGAAACCTACCACCTTAGGTAAGGCTATAAAAATTGCCTTGAATTCTGCTAAGTCAATTAAAAAGCATATGAAGTCACTCCTCGTATCATACCTATACCAAAGACAGGAGGTTTGTTACCTCTTATTCCTATTTTTGCTGGACTCTCAGCCTTGAGGAGTATCGCTGGTGGATCGGCAGCCATAGCTAAGACGATAACAGACGCTAGAAATGCAAAACAAAAATTAGAGGAGGCGAAACGTCATAATAGAAAAATGGAATCTATAGCAATAGGTGGAAAGGGGCTTTATTTGCAACCATATAAAAAAGGTTATGGTCTTTTTTTATACCCTCCAGGAAGCTACCACAACGAGCGTTAACTAATATTGATTTAGCTAGATATGTAAAATTATGGCAAATTCCAAATTTTCGAGGTGTATTCATGAGAGATAAATTACCTAAGAAAATTTATAAAACTGAAAGAGGTATTATTAATTTAGATTCTAATTATAATACATTTCAATACTATAACAGTTTTAATTGTGGACACTTATGTTTATATTTTTTATCTCAATAAAAGGAACTTAGTCATATTAATTTAATTGAAAATTATAAATAGTAAAAAATATTTAAGTGAATATATTTAATAAAACCATATCAGTAGTTTTAGTTATTTAATAACCATTGACATATTAAGATGTCTTCATATACATTTACGTTCTCTGAACGTGCTTCTATTCTCAGTAACAAGATTTACCCACCAATTATTCTAGAAGATGATGCTACTTATGTGATGGGGTTAATTGATTTTATGACCTTTAATACCATCTCAAATATTGATGAAACCAACAACAAGTTTTATATTAACGGTATAAAATTAGAATTACCGGTGGGCACCTATGAAATACAGGATATTGAAAAAACGCTTCACACTTTGCTAGCTGATCGTGAAGAACAACAAAAGGAGACAGCTGTACCACCTACATTATCATCACAAGCACAAGCTATACAGAAAAATGTGAAACCTGTGGAAAAAGATGACAATAAGAAAAATGGAAAAACCTGTTTTAATATTGAGAGCTAATCATAACACATTTAAATGTGAAATCTAACACCATTGGCCCTTTATTAGGATTTAAAAATAGAAAATTAAAACCTAAAAAATGGCACTATTCAGATTATCCAATCAGTATTTCAAAAGTAAATGCCATTTGCATTGAATGCAATTTAATTCAAAATTCTTTCAACAATGATATGCCAGTCCATATAATACACATGTTTTACCCTAATGTCCCTGGTTACCTGGTTACAAAATTGTTGAAAACCCCACCAACGTTATTTATCTACCAATCAATACAAGATATATAAATGAGATTATTATTAAAATAACAGATCAAAATGGAAATTTAGTTAATTTTAAAAGTGAAGTTGTTACGATAAGATTACATTTAAAACGACTTAATTAATATGGTTTTCATATACGATAATCCATCTAATTATTTAACACAACAGGAGGAACAACCTATAAAATATTCAAACTCAAACTATAAAAACGTCAGTATCAAGAAACAAGTGAAACAGTTAACACCTATCAATAAACATTTTGTAGTATCATTGGGTTTTAAGGTACACACTTAACAACGGCTAAACATAAAGAAGAAAAAAATAAGAAGACTACAAAGAGGGGGCAATTCAAAACATTCATTTGTAGGATAAAATTAAATATAAGTGTACGACTCAAAAAACTTTTCTGTTTGTTCCGGTGTGTGTTTAAACAAAAAAATGACGCTTAACATACTACGAGTGGCTGATAATGTGCTTGTGGATAATGCTATAACCAATTTTGAATATCATTCCTACACACCTTATGCAAATACTACATTTTTCAATAATGATGAGATAAGAATTCCTACACAAACTCAAGACGTGTACACTCTACCTTCTCAAAGTTTTCTGTACCTAGAAGGAAAACTATTAAACTCAGAAAATAAGTATAGCCCAACATTACGATTCATTAATAATGGTTTTGCATTCCTCTTTGAGGAAATTCGTTACGAACTTGGTGGAACAGTAGTAGATCGAACCAGAAATCCTGGAATCACATCAACGATTAAAACCTATCTATCATATTCAAAAAATGAAATAATTCGATGGTATAATGCAGGATGGAATCTGGAAGGTACTCCAAATATGTGTGATGCTAATGGAAATTTTGCAGTATGCATCCTCTAAAATTACTGCTTGGCTTTTGTGAGGATTTTCGTCGTCTAGTGATTTCAGCAAGTCAAAATTTAATTTTGGTACGTGCCAATACAGACACCAACGCTGCAGTTAGTTCTGTAGCTACAGAAAAACCAAAAGTTCAACTAAATAAAGTTGTTTGGAAAGTACCTCATGTGTCATTATCTGATGCCCACAAAATTCAATTTTTACAATATATAGAACGTGGAAAAGACTTGCCTATCGGCTTTCGTTCCTGGGAGTTGTTAGAGTATCCACTTTTACAGCAAAGTCAAAAACATACATGGGCAGTGAAAACGACAAGTCAACTGGAAAAACCTCGTTTTGTTATTGTAGCATTCCATACTGATCGAAAAAACAATATTCACAAGACCATGTCAGAATTTGATCACTGTAACATCACAAATATAAAATTGTATTTAAATTCTGAAGTTTACCCATATGATAATTTAAATCTCAATTTTGATCAAAAGAATTTTGCAACACTTTATGAAGTGTTTGCCAACTTCCAAGCGGTTTATTATAACAGAGAATTCATACAAGTTTCTATAACACCAGAAGACTTTTCTAAACAAATCACATTATTTGTAATTGACTGTAGCCGACAAATAGATACCATTAAAGGTGGAGCTGTTGATGTCAGATTAGAATTTGAAACAAGAAAATATACCAGAAAAAACTACTGCATATTGTCTCATTCTTCATGATCGTCTTGTAAAATATAATCCTTTAACTAATGTTGTAAGAACAATGTAAAATATGTAATAATAAAATAAAAATATTTAGAACAAAACAATAACTGTTTGTTTTAACCCATTACAATTTTTGTAACAGCGCAACTCTATTTTCATAAACTAAAAGAGAGGGGACATCTTAAATAAATATCAAATACAGTCTATTAAATTAACAGTATGAACGTATCCATTTCTTATACTTGTACAAATTGTTTTAGAAACACTGAAAGTGTACTCTTTACTATTGTAACTTTACAGTGCGCAAGAAATACAACAAGAAGTTTCACCCAAAATAAACCAAGAAAATCGAAATATAAATATTGTAGTACTTGTCAACAGTGCACGTTGTGGTTATTAAACGAAGAATAAATAATAATAAAAATGTTTATAAACATTATTCTTAATTTATGTTCACTGGGTATTGTTATTGGAAATGAAGTGTTTTTCTCTGAATACTCACCACATAATGGAAGCTTATATATAACACATGAGTTGGCAAACCAAACTTCTTTACAAATCAGTTTCAGTAAACTGTTATCAAAGTATCCTGAATTTAAGCTATATTCTACAAGACAAGGAAACATAACAGAATTAAGAAATAAAACTGGTAATTTTGTAGCAGCGGTATCTGAATCATTAATTGAAAACGAGAACACAACCCTTAGCATGATGAAAAGTGAAACAGAGTATCAAGCAACCATAAAACAGTTGGAGGAAACACATATGGCTACTTTAAATGAATTAATTACTCTAAAAAATTCTGTAAATGAATCTAAAACAAATCTACTTGAAGTTCGATCAGATTTGGCAGCATGTCTTTCGCTCAGTGCAGGATTTAAAGCAGATAGTGACATATGGGCATCCAAGTATGCTGAACTAAGATTTAGAGTTCCCCCCCTGCACTACATCGTCTAATAATATTTCCACAACACATAAATATGTTGCGTTATTACAGTGGAATTATACCAGTTGTATTCAGGAATTAAATAGATGTAATAAAAGAAATGAATTAATTTAGAGACTTTCAGTTGCAGTTCTGTCGTTACAATGTACACACTCAAAGTAAATTGTCAAACGTGTAAAGAAGAATTCAAATTGATTTGGTGTTTCAATAATGATGTTAGTTTAGAATCTACACAATGTAAAAAATGTTCAAACATTTTTAAACTATTTACACCTACATTGAAGCCTGAAAATATTATTTCACATAAGGATTTTTTACCAATTCATATTCATCATCGCCATTACTATGATGGTTTCTATTATTATGAACCTGATAATCAATTTAAATTCTATCAGATATATGATGAAGACAAACTCGCATTCCCTATATTACATTTGGAAAAGGTAGTTGACTATCGCCTTAGGGATGGAAGACGATTCGCTAAAATTGAAGAGGGTCTTGTAGTAGAACTTAAAACCATACTCCAGAATCATCATTAATGTCTTGGAATTCCCAATCAGATGGTATCTCTGTTGCATCACTATCTGTAACATAGTCACTATCACTATCATCCATCATATCATTGTCATTGTTCATTAAATCATTGTCCATTATATCATTGTCACTGTCATTATCAATCATTTCATTATCGGTATCATCACTATCACTCAACATATTCACTTGCTCTCTTTCTCCTTGCAGCCACGGTAATTCTTCTTCTTCCTCTTCCTCCTCAGGCTCACTAGATGTATAACCATTTTCAATTTCAACATTATTCACTCTAGCACGTTCTAATAATTCCCATCTAACATACATATATTTTGTAGGCATTTTATATTATTTATGACTGTTGACTCTTTGTCTCGCTTTTATACTAAATGTATTAATAAAAATTAATTTACGCACGTTATCCCCAGTCTATACATAAGTTATACAATAATATTAAAATCACTCACACCACGAGTGAACTGAGTGTTTAAATATCATACACATCACGCATGATCTGCGTGTTTTAGATGTTGCTCACATCAAGAGTTACATTTAGCTGACACTTGTCTCCAATTGTTAAAGTTTGTCACCAAATGTTTCAATAAAACAAATTTTGATGACACTTGTCTTAACAATTCAAAGTTTTACAAATGTCACCTAAGAAAATTAAAAGTGTTACAAATATTAATGTCACCTAATAAATCAAAAGTGTCAAATATATTATCACCTAATAAAAATCAAAGTGTCACAGATATTATTAATGTCACCTACTGGCTATTGCTGATTCTTCAGCAGACTTGACACACATCTAGTTATGTGATCTCATGGTAACCCCCTCATGCCATCTTCAACTAAAACATGAAAAGTGTCCCAGTACCACGTTAGCCTATCTACTCTCGGATGTACTTAGTTATCATGGCTTGTTGGTTGCAGAGACTTTCTGGAATCCTACTCGAAGTATGTCCGTAAACAAGTTCGTAAGGGATGAATCCATGAGTTTTGTTTACAGAAATGTTATACGCAATGATTGCATAAGGGAGGATGTTAAAAGGGTGTTCGTCAGGATTTTCTAGTTTATGGATTCTAATCATCTTTAATAAGGTCGAGTGGAATATGAACCATTTGACTGGGGATGTCCCACACTAGAATATGATAGTTTGATGTCAAATAGTTTACACAAGCCTCTCATTAGTGCGTTGTCGAATTCTCTGCCATAATCACAATGTATCCGCAATGGGGTACCGAAGTGTTGGAAATAGAGTAGTAAAGTACTAACAACGGTTTTTGCGGATTTGTCGGTTATGGGGTAGGCCTGAGAGAATTTTGTTAGTTCGTCCCGGATAGTTAAAGCATAGTTTCTTGTCGGATCTTCGAGAATGTCGATGTTGAGACGTTCAAAGGGTGTCCGTGGAGTTTTAGTGATGACGAGAGGGCTGTCGAGATTTTTTCGGTAAACTTTTGCCTTCTGGCAAGTCTGACAGTTTTTGATACAATTGTCAACGTCCTTAGTTAGTCCTTGCTAATTGTATTTTTCCTTTATTCTGCGGATAGTTTCATTGATACCTCGATGTATATTATTTTTGCCGTCATGGAATTGGTCGAGAATTATAGGTATTTGATCTTTCTCAACCTTTTGGACGATATTTTGGCAAACTTTCCATTTTAAATAGATTTCGTAAAAGATGAACGAAAGCATTTCCAGAATGGGAAAATCAATGTTATTCTCGACACAGTATACTTCGTTTTCGGTAAACACATCTCTACTATTGTATAAAGATGCGAAAAGAATCTCGTTGACTACTTCGGGATCTGAAGGGAGAGGGACGATGAAATGCGTCTCTTTCTGACAGTTTTACTTGCAAAGATGTTTATTCTTGGGGTGTGAAAATTGGCATTTTTCTCAAAAATGTCCTCGATGATGACGTGGTGAAAATCTTTCATGAGAGAACCTTGGGGAAATACAAGAATGTTTTTGTTTTCTCTGTCGAATAGTTGGCAATTAGAAAATTGAATTCTGTTGTAGTCTAGGAGTGAAACGGTATGGTATCGTTCTACAAAAGTTCTGAACTCCTCAGAAATTTGATGGAAATTAATGGGACTTTTTGTGTCTGGTTCTCGTGAGTCATCGTCAGTCTCGTTTGTTGGGAGTACTGCAAACGGTGTTAGATGATTGTTTGTCTGAAAGGATACGTATTCATTAAAGTTGTTAACTTTAATGCGAGAAAGAGCGTCAGCATTTTTATTTACCTTGCCGGGCTTGTAGATTATTTGGTAATCATACTCCTCGAGTTTGAGGTACCATCTGGCAAGTCGACTTCCAGGGTCTTTGATTGAAAATATCCACTTTAACGGGCGGTGATCGGTCAAAAGTAGAAAATTAGCGGTCTATAGTGTTTAACAGCCCACACTATAGCAAGAAGTTCTCTTTCGATGGTAGAGTATTTAGTCTCAGCCTTGCAAAGTGTTCTCGAAGCATAGGCTATGGGAAAATCCTTACCTATAGGACCTTGGGAAAGAACTAAGCCGATAGTAAAAGAACTGGCGTCAGTTGTGAGAATAAATGGTTCCTCGAAATTAGGATATATGAGAATTGGGGTAGATGTAAGGGCAGTTTTTAATTGTTCAAAAGATTTAACACATTCGGAGTCGAATTGAAAGGGGACATCTTTTTGAAGTAATTTTGTAAGTGGCTTGGAAATTTTGGCGAAGTTTGGAATGAACCGCCTATAATAGCCTGCTAAACCTAGAAATGATTTAATGTCTTTTTGGTTTTCTGGCTGGGGAAAGTTGAGAATGCAATCGACTTTTGAGGGATTTGGCGAAGGAACTCGTTGTATTTTCAGATTGGCTTTTCGCAGTCTTTTGAAAACATCGGTGAGATGGGCTATTTGCTCATGAATTGTCGGGGAATATACGATGGATTCCGAGAAGAATGTTATCCATAACCCGTTAAAACGTTGATTAACAAATTCATAGTGACTATTGTCGACTGTGAAAGCAGTTTTGGGAATGTCTTTGGTGTCGATTTCAATTTGATGAAATCCAGAAGCTAAGTCGAGAGTGGTGAAATACTGGCACTTGCCGAAGTTGGTCGAGTAAGTCAGATATATTCTGTGTCGTCTATAGTCAGTTCGTTTAGTTTCCGGTAGTCAACGACGACACGCCATTTTTGTGTTCCGGAAGCGTCCAATTTTTTAGGAACTACCCATACTGGGGATGACCATGGGGAGTTAGAAGGGCGTATGATCCCTTGATCTAGCATTTTGGATATTTGGCTTTTCACCTCTTACTTGTGGATTTGGGGGTATCGATATGATTTTGTGAAAGATGGTTTCGCATTGTTCGTGTCTATAGAGTGTTTAATTTCATTCGTAAAGGTCAGTTGGTCGCCTTCTAAATAGAAGATATCGGAATATTCAAGACAAAGTTCTGAAATAAATTCAGATTCATCTTTGTTGAGATGTTCTAACCAAAGCTGGTTCATTCTCGTCATTTGTCTGTCATTCACGGCGTGACGTGTTTCGTTTTCAGAGAAGGTGTTTGTCAAAAGTGATGGTTTTGGGAATGGCATTAGCGAACGGAAGTTATAAATTCACCATTTTCATTAATTTTGACTATGGCATTTGGGAGACGAACTTTCTGAATTTCGATTGAAGAGAGAATAGCATTTGTATTCTTGAGGTTACATTTCAATTTACAGATTTGCTCAGTTCCAGAGTCCAAGGTAATTGTGTTGACTGGAATATATTTAGTTGAAGGTGTAGAGTTACTATTACGCATGATCGTATCATCCGTAACTGTGAATAGTGGCAGAGTTTTAAAATTTGTTACGAGTTGTTTCTTATTGAAATCTATGATGCTGTTATAGTGTTCCAGGAAATCTGAACCTCATAACCAATCAAATTCGATATCAATATTACAAATATACACCTTATGTGGGCCGGAGATATTATAAGGCACTACCGTTGTTTGAAGCGTTGGCAGGTTTCTGGTTTAAAGATTGAAAGTCCTGCACCCGTATCGATAAGAAGTTTATAGGTGTTTGAAGAATCAGTAATATAATAAAGATTCTTGGAGTTGACGGAAAGAAGGGGTCTTACAGAAAGTTCTGTTCTGGGAAGTTGACATTCGGGCTGAAGTTGTCCAAATTCATTGTCTGAATTTGGGTCTGAGTTTCTGAAATTTCGTGGTCTGGGTGTTCTGATTGAGCAGGGGTCAACTGAAAATTTAGTTGAAAAGAATCAGGTTCGCCAGGGAAATATTCATTAAACTGTTCGGTGTTGAAATATTCTAGTTCACCATTTTGTTCGAAATCGTTAGGGTGATATTCTTGTACGTTTCCGTATTCATCGGGTAAAGGGTTGTAATGGTTTTCATTTTGGGAGTAGTTATAGTCGTTGTGGTAAGGACCGAATTGCATATTGTTCATGTGATGAATTTTTGGTTGTTGATGTTTAAAGAAACTCGGGTTCGGTCTGTAATTGCTAGACATTTGGGGTTGTCTACTGATAGATGGACGAAATTGGTGCTGTAAAAATTGTTGACTGGGATTAACATTTGTGGTTTGATTAGTAGGTTGATTGGGAAAATGAGAGCGATAATTCGAATAATTCTGGTTGGAATTCGGGTTGTGTTGAAATTGTCTCATTCAATGAGCATTGTTTTGGAGGTGGACCATTATTTGGCTTACAAGGTGGTTGTTGAAAATTTCTATTACTTCTATTACTTTCTGGGTTTATAAATGTGACAGTTGTAGTTCTCGTTTAATTCAGGAAATGGCAGTGAGAATACTGCAGGGGTCGCTGGCGCGAACGAGTTGGCCAATTTTGGGCTCTAAACCCGTGAGGAGGCTATTAAGAGCCATTGACTCTATTAAGTCAATCTGCGCTTGTTTTTCTTTGATGGTTAAATTTTGTTTGTTTATAGCTGCTACCATTTTCGCTTGATGCGTCTGGAGTCTAGCAGAGAACATGAGAGGGGATTCATTAGGAGTTTGCCGCATTCGTTGCAAGTCCTGTATGAGAGCCGAGAGATCCCGAGGATCTCCAAAATGATTTTCTAGGAGGGTTTGAATTTCGGCTAGTTGACTAGGGATTCGCGAATTAATTAACTCAGCCGCTCTACCGCGTAACTTATTTTTTATATGGAGAATTAGCAATACTTGCTGATTATCCGTTGCCATGCCGTACGCAGTATTATAGGAGCATATGAAAGTATTCAAAAATATCGGATTACCATCATACTCAGAAATTATGGCAAATATTTCCGATAGCTTATAGGGTCCTACGGTTGGTGTAGCTGCTTGTCTAGTAGTTGTCATTTTGAAAGATTTATAAATTCGCACAATAAAAAAAACTAAAGGTTGAGGTAGAGATTTTAAATTGGAAATGTAGAAAATATCTGGTTTACAAAACGCAATATTAAGTAATGGTTCAAATTAAAAATAGGAATGTTTAAATATGTTATAACTTGAAATAATGTGTCAAATATTTCTAAATATGTAAATCAAAGTAAAGGATGTAAAATAATATAATTATATAATATATATGGTTTCAAAATTATTTGGGAAAGGTTGAAGTATTGAGGAATAAAATATCATACTTTATGATTCTTACGTTATTATTGCTCGCATCGGACTGTTCTCCGCGTCACTTAGCACTGGTTAGCCTGGTTGCGTGTTCCCTTGCTAGTACTTGGTAGTTGTTGTCCTTTTCAGGTAGGTTCTAGTCTGCAAAGGCTTGGAAACCACCACAACTAGTTAGACATCTTCGTTTTCTAACTTAGTACTAAAAGTGATATTATTTGAATGACAGTATATGAATGAATGACAACACGAGATCGTTTCCAGTTGCTTTTATAACATCGAGAAAAGTGCTAATGCAAGTCAGCGATTTTACTGGGTAAACGGTCTCGTGTAGGTTTCCGGGAAGTTGTTTGCATATAATTCAAGATGAAATTTGATATCCCTGAGAAGTCACGTATATATATATATATATATATATATATATATATATATATATTTGTTTTTAAGTTTTCGCGGGCACTAAATGTTTTAGGGGGTTTCCGGGAATTCATCCGCGTAGTTGATAACTGATCCCTGCCGGGATCGATGGTAAAATGACGACGTTTCGGCAGAGTCACATCTGTCCTCTTCAGGTCGGTTCGCATAATTCTCGTAGCCTTCTGCTTTCACTTCTAGTTACTCGAATATTATTCCCGGAAAACATATATATATATATATATATATATATATATATATATATATATATATATATATATATATTCAGTTTTTTGATTATACTTGGAAGTCAACTTTTTAGTTTTTTTGTACTCGGGTAGTTTTTATTTTTTGGTGTAACCTTAATAGACCTGGACCAGGTAACATCGAAAGCCAACATCACAGAATGTAACATTTTCATTTAAACTGACAGGTAAAAGTTATACAAACAAAATGAACTGGTAAGAGTTGACTTAATAAATCAATAATATGTTTAACTAGCTAACCCAACAGACAATACCTTGTCCAAACGTTTTATAAAGATTGTAATTATTATTTGAACCGTTACGATGAAATTATAACACAACTTAATCTCTGAATAACCTGCGAATACATCTGTATCCTTTAAGTTTAAATGTGTTAAATATGAACTTAAAGCTGTGTTCATTAATAATAAGAAAGAAAAACTCAAATTATTTTGACTATAGTCTATTTAAAATATGCAACCGAAAGACAATTTTAGTAGGGGACTAATTGTTTCCAAGAAGAAATGAATCAGTTTCAATTCAATTCTCTTTTATTAAAACACTTTGTGATAATTACACTTCATAATATATTTCAACCAGTGTTTAAGTAACTGTTTATAGATTATACAATATTTATTAACCTATCCTGTGTAACTATAACCTCGGACTATATTTCAACCACTCCGTATATGGAACGGTTTATGGATCAAGGTATGTAACATTTTTGCACAACCCTGAATAACTATAATTTCACTCCACCCTATGTTGCAACCATCCTGTATATACGACTGCCGACGAACAACCAAAAATGTGTTAGCCTCCTTCTGTAAATTATAGCACGGAGTAGAATCCGTCGAATATTTACGGAGTACAATCCGCCCTATATTCCAATCATAGTATATAACTCCTTGTGGGCTACCCTATAAATTATTTCATTTTGAACTCTTGTATAACATTAATTCCTTTCCACAGTATATGCAACTTCTTATGGGCTACAAAATTCATAATTTTTTAATCTTACTGTATAACTCCAGCATATATTTCAACCATCATTTTTTAATCACCCTATTTAACTATAATTCCACTTCATCCTGTATTTTCAAGAACCCTGTAAATGCAACTACTAATGGACTACCCTATATTATATTATTTATTACATTATTTTAACATTTTGTAACCACCCGATAAAACAATTATTTTACTCCGCCCTATATTCAACCGCAAATGGGCTACAATTATTTTCTTTAATCACCCTGTATAACTAAATCTACTCCTGGATAATTTTTTTTGATTGGTGGTGGGCTGCTTAGGGCTGCAAAATTTATATTTTTGTTCATGTATTTCCAGGATATACAAAATTGTATAAATATAAAATTTATTCTTAAGATATTCCAAAATTTTTATAAACCCAGACCCCCCGCTGGCTACGGGCTTGCCCTGTATAAATAGGATAAATGAATCCATATTTTCCTTGGTCATGGCATCACGCGTAAACGACTTTTTTTGTTGTGTTTGTTGTTTTGTATCAGGAGAAGGTTCTTATGAACGAAAACTTACGAAAGTTAGGCGGGATTCTAATTTAACCTTATAGCGTTGAGTTGTTTGACATAACTATCAGCGATTTTCCGAATGCACTCTGCATATATCGTTAATTAATTAATACAGATGCATTGGTCGGAATTATATTGATATAAAAAATAACTAAATGATCATTTCTTAATGCAAATTTCACAGCCGATTCAATTGCACAGTGAATGTTTGTTCATTACGGTATCTTAAGAGCAATCATTCCTAATATTAAAAGTCTAATTTAATATGGAGTTTTTGGAAGTTTTGGTAGACTGTTATGATTGACTAAAACAGGTATACATACACATACAAAGAAAGAATAATTATATAATATAGCCATGATTAATTGACTACATATGATAGTGAAATTATAGGGCGGAGTAGAATAATTTTTTACAGGGTGGTTAAAAAATATACCTATAAGGTAGACAGTTGAATTTACAAGGTGCTTAGAATATAGGGTGGAATGAAATTATAGTTATACACGGTTATTAAAAAAGTTATATTGGGTGACAATGAGCTGGTTTATATAATGGGTGGTTGAAATATATGTTAAGTCGAATTATAGTTATACAATTTGACTTAAAAATACTGTATTGGGTAGCCGAAGTTGCAATATAAGTGGAGAAGAGATATTCTTATACACAGTGATATTAAAAAAGGTTAGAAAAATGAATGATTTATAGGGCGGGCCAAAAGGAGTTGCATATATATGATGGTTGAAATATAGACCGGAGTAGAATGATAGTCACAGAAAGTAGTTAAAAACTTTATGGTAGGCAATAGGCAGCCGTATATACAGGATGGTTGAAATATAGGGTGGGGTGGAAATTTGGTTACACAAAGTGGTCGAGAAATGTTGAAAAAAGGTTATAAAGCGTGGTCCATAAGCAGTTACAGTTATAGGGTGGTTGAAATACAGTCAGGAGTAGATTTAGTTATACAGAGTGATTAGAAAAAAGAATTGCACCTGATAGCCCATAGACGGTTGAATATAGAGCGGAGTAAAATAATTGTTATATCGGGTGGTTCAAAAATGATAAAATAATGTAATGTATATAGGGTAGTTGCATTTACAGAGTTCTTGGAATATAAGATGAAGTGGAATTATAGTTATGTAGGGTGTGGAATTATATTTATACAGAGTTGCCCAAAAATGTTACATAGCGTGATCCATAAACCGTTCCATATACAGAGTGGTTGAAATTTAGTCCCAGGTTATAGTTATACAGGATAATTATAAAAATAGTGTATAATCTATAAGCAGTTACCGACACAAACTGGTTAAAATATATTATGAAGTGGAATTATCACAAAGTGTTTTAATAAAAGATAATTGAAATGAAACTGATTCATTTCGTCTTGGAAACAATTAGTTTACAGAGTAAATGTCCCCTACTAAAATTGTTTTTCGGTTACATATTTTAAATAGATTATCTTCAAAATAATTTGAGATTTTCTTTCTTACTATTAATTAACACAGTTTTAAGTTCATATTTAACACATTTAAGCTTAAAGTATACAGAAGTATTCACACTTTATTCAGACTAAGTTGTGTTAACTAAGTTAGGTTAACTGTACGCGTGATGACGTTAGGTATTTTAATGATTTATTTCATATAAGTTCATAGAAACAGTCCAAATAATTACAATCTTATAGAACGTTTGGCCAAGGCAACAACTGATGGGTCAGCTAGTTAAACATATTTTTGACTTATAAGTCAACGCGTACAAGTTCATCTTGTTTGTATAACTTTTACCTGTTAATTTAAATAAAAATGTTACACTCTGTGATGTTGGGGCTTTCGATGTTACCTGGTCCCGGTCTATTAAGGTTACTCAAAAAATAAAAAATAAAGTATTAAAACTACCGGAGTACAAAAAAATAAAAAGTTAACTTCCAAGTATAACTAAAAAGCTGAAAATAATTACACACAATGTAAAAAATATTAACGTTAAATGGTACTTATTCTATACAAATTCATTACCTACCTATCTAGTATCGGTGCCAAGGAACAATCAAGTTTGGTGAAGTAGAATATAAGTACGCAATGCAGGATTTTAGATTTGCTTTTAAATAATACAATAGCACTGATGGTTGTGATAGTCTTGCGAGTAGTCAAACAACTTCCCAAAGAGAAACAGTTCCAGCTCCTCACCCGGACCAAACGCCATCATTAGAGAGACATTTAGTAGCAGTAGAACCATCAGAAGTCAAATATTTAAAAGCCCTTCCACGAAATTTTACCGTTACCGGGGCCATAAAAGTCCAAAACCACTGGGAGTACGAGGGCGACCGCAAAACAACATTCCAAAATAATTACGTCCACCCCAAACAAAGATGTTCTCCAAAAACAGGCTGAATCGAAACTATAAGAGAAAAGTTTTTTCTACGACGTTATTGACGAACGCAAAGAAAACGAAGGAATTGAGAACAGAGCAAACTTACTTAAAGAAAAGAATAAGAAAACTTACAGGGAAATAAGTTCAGAAGAAGAGGATAATGAAGATGAAGACAAAGACAAAGATGCAAATGGCACAGACATATGTTTAGTGTGCGGGGAGTTATGTAAAAATAGTGAGATATGGTCGTTATTTCTGAAGGTATTTAGACAAAAATAATTTAATAAAGCTTAGGGGACGACCATTCCCCCGGTTACCCTTAGCAATCGACATCATACTACCGACGTCAGTTATTAGTGGCCTGAATGAGTAATGTGTATAATTCGTTAGTGTTTTTTCAATTTTTTTTCCCTACTCTCATCTCTGCGCTTAGGATCCGGTTTGTGCTATAGCATTTTTATTTTTTTTTACAATTTCAGCAGTTTTAACATTATTCTCAGCGAAATCTTAATTATAAAACCGTTTTGAGTGCACTGAAATTCTGTTGGTGACACTTTACTTATCATAAGGCTACGTTTATAAATACTGATCTCGTTCCTTTAAGACCCTAATTGAATTAAAGGTTCTATTCCTTTTAATTGAATAATGACTATAATAAATATTTCTGGGACATATCGGATTAAAATACCATGGTATCTAATTTTGTGATATCTAAAATTGATGTTATGTGCAGTTTGAGCAGCGTTTGGCAATTTAATCTTAGCTATTCTTTAAGAAAAAATGTAAGCAATCTAGAAAATAATTGTGCGTAGTTAAACTAGTTTGTTTCTGAATGACTCTTTTCTTTTGTCATAAGTGTTCAGCTTTAACGCTAGAAATGCGATCAACTGTCCCAGAGAACTGGATATTAAAGATCTGTAGGTTGTCAATCGAAAGGTCTTGAAGTCTACTTTGAAAATCTGAGCCGTCAAATTTGGAATATGGAGGTTTTCTGGGTCGATAATCACTTATAGTACGAAATCTGGCTGCAAAATTAATACGCTCATACGCTCATCTAGTGTTTGCTAAATACCTAATTTTTACATACATTTATGAATAGGAGAATATACCTATATCTACCAGGGTGCCTATCAAAATGTGGCCACTAGTATTATAAATTAAAATATAATTAATTAATTTATGGAAAAAAAATTCATTCCTTTGTTTTTAAAGAAAATACCATACACTTCACAGCAATATACCGAGTGTCAATTAAGTCCCGGGACGGCTGAATATTTGCTAAAGTACTTCATTTCTGGAAAAGGTCAAGGTCATTCCGTTAGTAACTTTGACCAAGGAATCCGATGATGACCTTGAATTGGACCTTGAACCACATTCTTTATTAAAAATCTCCCGAGTTCAGTGGTAAAACGAAACAAACAAAGGTCATGAGGTCTAAGGTCAAATCCAAGGTCACCGTTGAATTACCTTTGTTTGTGTTGTTTTATCACTGAACTCTCGAGATTTTTAAGAAGTCATTATTTGACCTCTAGGGGTTACCTCAATATACGTCCGGACGTGAAATTTCACGCTCTTCCCATTCCGCAATAAAAAATAGGAATTCTCATTTAAAAAAAATGAGGTTGACCTCAAAATAACCTCAAAAATGAGGTTCAAGATCAAATCCAAGGTCACCGTTGGATTCCAAGGTCAAAGGTACTAAAGGAATGACCTTGACCTTTTCCAGAAATGCAGTAATTTAGCAAATATTCAGCCGTCCCGGGACTTAATTGACACCCGGTATGTAAAGACCTTGAAACATGACAGTTGCCGTTGCGCACTTGGCCCCACCTCTTTGCAGCCAGGTATATACCTGTTTATATCTTTGTTCCATTTCTACGTTCATGATGTACATTTCTTATTTATATATCACATGATGGTAAATATTAAAGGTAGAGGATAATGATTGCTAAGCTATACGAAGTTTTAAAGTCTCAACCACCGGCGCAGTCAATAGTAGGAAAGACTTAATAATACTCTAAAAAAAATTAATGTTTAATTTTATTAAATATTGCAACTAAAAATTAATATTTATGATAATAATGTAAGAGAAAATTTTATTCTACATGTATTTTATGAAAAAAATATTTTATCTAAGTATTCAATCGTGTGTTACAAATTAATAAATATTCCAGCTCTTAATACAATCCCACTAAGTGGTATTTAACAATGTGGAATTAACAAAGATGGTCCGCAACATTTTTACACCAGTTTATAGAGCAAATACCATCACGTCAGTAACAGTTTGTAGGTAATTATTGCTAAGATTTTAACAGCAAACTCGTAGAACTAATTATTTAAACAATAAAAACCCCAAAGTTCTTTTGTTTTTTGCTTATATAATGAAATCTAGTGAAGGAATCTCTATGCCGTGTACAGAAAAGATGTAGAGAATTAGAAATCCTTATAAACGAGCCTTTATACATCCTGATTGGATCATTTTTTACCGAGTATACTCAGAAAAACTGGTCAAAAGTGGATTTTTTTTTCAAAAATTTATAACAATTTGATAACTAATATTGGAATAGTAATCATAGGTAAAACGATAGTTTATGATGTTAAGTTTATATGGGCTCAAGATGGATAAAGACTATTGAGTAAGTAATTTTTGAAGAATTGCACTCCGAACCGTACCCCGACCGGGATGTACTAAAGATATTTTGAAAGTTCATAAATTCCACTTCAATTTGTCTATCTTAGATCTTCGCTATAATGCCGAGAAATTGGTCTAAAATAGTAATAAATATTGTATTAAATGTAGAAATATGCGACAGCCAGTCAGCGGTGCACTGACAATAGCTGTCAAGGTACATGGACGAATCTAGAATTTTCTTGAGAGGGGAGGGGGCACGAGATGAAAATTATGATAAATTGTTTTATTATACGTTTTTTCTCAGCAGTTTATTACGTTATTTACATAATTATTACATGCCCATGTTGGCCTATTTTTCCATTGCTTTATTAGGTTAATGTTTAGCTGTATACAGTTTACCGATATTAATTAAATTACTTTTTTCCACTAACTGGATCCTCCACTGCCAAGACATCTGAGGAAAAGTAAGAGTCCGTCGTTTAAGCCAAATTTCAAAAGCAGTGTTCATATATTTTACGGCACTTTAACCTAAATCCAACACATCCGACGTAAAGTGCATTTTATGACCTTTCAAGAGATATTTTGCATATCGCTATCGAACTTTCGTGGTTAATACGATATGTTCTGTCGAATATTTCTGTAAATTATTTAAATTGCAATTCTGCAAGATCCACTGCAGCTGTTATTACAACGAAGTTATGAATTTTATAAAATCAGTCACCTTGTATCGGTTTTCCAGCTTTTCTTTATGAAAAATGCTGCGATCAAAATTTATAAACACTCATTTTAAAGATTTTCTGATCATCTACAATTTTTAATTTTTCTATGGCCGGCATTTATTATAACAGATCATTCCTTTTTACAGTATTAAAAAAAAACTAAAATACCCTATATTTTTCAGGGTTTTAAGGTTCAAATAATTTACTTCTACGAGTTTGCTGTTAAAATTATGTCAGTTATGTCTTATAAACTATTATTTACATCATCGCTTATGCGGTTTGCTGTTGAATTTATGTCACCTAAAAATCTCCATTGACATCTGATAGTTTGGGGAATAAAGGGGGAATGGGTAATTTTTTAAATATATATATTTTTAATGTATTTTAAAATATTTATTTAAAAAAAATTAAAAAAATATATATTTGTATTAGTCATAATGAGCCCTGTGATTTGATGTATTACATGATCCGTTAGATACAAGTTTAATTTTTTATTTTTCATTTAATTCTATAATTTGCCCCCCAAAATGAATGTTAGGGGTTTCTCCTTAATTTTCCAGTAAAGTTCAGGTTTCAAAATTTTACAGCTTATGGTTTCGGAGATAAGGGGGGGAGGTAATTTTTTTTACATTTTTGTTAATATCTTTTAATTAATTTATTTTAAAAATATGAAAAAAATATATTTGTTTTCGTCATAATGAGCCCTTTCATTTGATATATAACATGATGCGTTAGAAATAATTTTAATTTTATATTTTCCATTTAATTCTGTAATTTGCCCCCCAAAAATAAAATTAGAGGTTTCCCCTTATTTTTCTAGTAAACTTCGGATCAGACTCTATGTCTGTAATTTTTTTCAAAACTTTACGTTTTATAGTTTGGGAGATAAGGGGGGGGGAATGGGTAAATTTTGGTATATTTTCGTTAATATCTTTTAAATTATTTTTTTAAATATGACAAAATATATTTGTGTTCCTCAGAATGAGACCTTTCATTTGATGTATTACATGATGCGTTTTAAAAATTTTAAATTTTAAATTTTCTTTTAATTCTATAATTTGCTTCCCAAAATTAATATTAATGGTTTATTTTTCCTGTAAAGTTCGGGCAACGTTCCATATTTCCTATTTTTTTCAAAATTTTAGGCTCAGTAGTTTCGGAGATCAGGGGGGAACGGTCGATTTTTTTAGTTTTTCCCACCAGAAGTACCCCTAGAATCAAAGTTTCTTCTTTTGCGATATGTACTCCTGATCGGGTCACCAGACTATACATTGATACCAAATTTCAACCTCTTCCGTCCAGTAGTTTAGGAGAAAATTGCTGTGATGTGACAGAGGCAGAAATCCTGAGTGATATTATAAGGGTATCTGTATACTGTATATACGGAACTCTAAAAAAACTAGAAGGTTGGGACAGGAGAAAAACTTATCTCGATCATAACTCGACAACTGTAAAATTGACACTGGATTATACTAGAGAATTCGACGCAGATTTTAAAAGGAGGACCCATCCTCGCAGCAGTTTAGTTAGCACGGACGACGAGCGTATCTCGAATGTTATTGTGAATCAGCTGTTCTGTATAATTTGATGTAAATAAAGTTCTAGAAAAGTGAAAGTAAATATTAGTTTTATAATTTTAAATTGAACCCACGGACTATATTGCAATTTGGTGACCAAATGTGACACAGGCAGAAATCCGGAGTGATATTATAGGAGTATCCGTATATTGTATATACGGAACCCTAAAAACCTGAGAGTTTACCACTGTACTACTATTTATATAGTCACTATAAATTAAAACACTGTTAAGTTCTATTAATAATTTTACTTACAGTTTGAGTTTTGTAAAAAAATTCAAATTCTTGTTAATATTTTTTCTTTAGAACATTAAATTTTTAGACGCTGGTTATGATATCCAAAATCATCAGTAGATTTAACTGTTGATAACATGTATTTATAGTTTTTTTCCGAAGAAACAATACATTAATGAACAATTTTTAAATTATGCATTATCAAAGTTAAGTACATTAATTACACTTTTTACATCGAAAACACGACTTGATTTTACAATTTAGTTTCACGTTAATAAATTTGATAGTTTTCTGAAGAACGAATGAAAAAAGGCACAATTCTAAAATTAAAATTTAAAAAATGTTTGTCAATTTTTTTTTGTATTTGACTTATGACGCAACTACGAGAATTTAATTTGATGTTATTATTAGTGTAGCATAGAAACTTCTAAAAATCATGTAATAATAAATCCTTTCAAATTGGAAGGAACGATTGAATTCTACGGGGGTAGTAGCAATACAATTATTTACATTTAACAAAATTAAAGCAGACTCTGTTAGTTTTCTTATCGTGTTCTGTTCTTCTTTGTGTGATATAACTGAATCTTGAAACAAATTTTGGATTTTTTAAACTGTCGTTTTTTAGTGTAATTTCTGTTCTCTAAAAAGAAAAAGTTAACTTGATGTTTTTGAAAACAGAATGAAGAAATTTAGAAGCCAAGTTTACGCAGCATAAAGTGGAGGAAGCGGATTCCTATGTGAGAACATTTCATTAGGAACATCACCGACATCATTGCTAGCCTATATATTAACTCACTATACCCAAGCATTCCAGTGAACGAGGCTATAGAGTATTCAAGAAAGAAAATTTACCAACTTATATCATAGAACTCTCCAAACACTGCTTAAACAACACATATTTTACATATGACGGACAAATAAACAAACAAAAAGAGGGTTCTTCCATGGGCCCATCGCTGTCACTATTAACAGTCAATCTTTTCATGATTTACTTTGAAGAAGAAGCTCTCTAAAATGCTAATCTTAAACAAACGTTATGGGTTCGATACGTAGATGATATTTTCATCATCTGGCCACATAGATAAACTGAATTAGGAAAATTTTTTATCATATATCAACATCTTACATTCTAAAATACAGTTCATCTTAGAATTAGAACAAGATAATCGTCTTCCATTCCTAGAGGTTTTCGTTACTGAAACACCAAACGCAGTTTCAATTTACAGTTTATAGAAAAACAACATACATCAAGAAATACCTGAACGCTACGTTACACTAGCGCAAATTAAAGCAGTCGCCAACACCCCTATTTACAGATGATTTAGATTAACAGACTAACTAACACTAAAAAAGCAGAGATTAAAATCATAACAGAAGAGCTAAAGAGAAACGGATCCCAAAATCATACAATAGACACACACACACACGACACAATCAAGAAAGACATAGAGGAAAACTAATATGCAGTTATCCTACCTTATATAAGAGGTAGGTACCGATAGAATAGGACGACTATTGAGAAAGCACAACATAAAGCCTATTTTCAAGTCGTACACGAACATAGGTAAAATCCTCGGTAACCCGAAAAATAAAATCGAGTTCGAGAACGACGGAATCTATAATGTATCTTGTGAAGACTGTCAAAATAGGACATAAAATAAACTTTAAAGCCAATAGACACCACCAGATATTGGTGAAGGAGAAAAGGTCCAGTAAAGCGTTTCTAGAACACTTTGCCGATCCTGGCAATTTTTTTAAAGTTGCGATGGTACTACCGGTCGATTTCTATGTTGAACATCATACAGGCCGTCTGCATAATAATGCCGATGCCTTGTCAAGAAGACCCTGTAGAGCCGAATGAGGACATTTCCTGATGATAGAACAGCGAGAGGGTTTCTCCATCAGGCAGATTCGCATGCAGATCAATGAAGACTTGGAGACGGAACAATTTATCCATGACCAAATGGCTGGACCCAGACATTGAACCAATCTTACCACTCAAGATGAGAGGGGCACCCAGGCCACGATTGGATCAAGTAGCTAGATATTCGGACGTCTACCATGGTGACGGGGCTGGTAAAACAACTATTCAGCAGGTTTGGTGTCCGGTTGGAGTTACATTCTGACCAAGCGCGTAACTTTGAATCGAATGTATTCCAGAAGGTCTGCACGATATTGGGAATCAAGGAAACAAGAACCACACTTTGCATCCACAGTCAGACGGAATGGTGAAAAGATTCAACAGGACCTTGGAGCAACATCTATATAAGGTCGTCAGCAATAACCAGCGCCGTACATAACGGCACAGGACTGACTACAGCCGGGGTACTATTTGAAAAAGAACAGAGATCACGTTGTGATTTGGCATTTGGCTCACCAGAAAAACCGTCCCTTAGAAGTCAATGATTATGCCGCCCAACTCCGACATAACATGCTGCCAATACACGGACTAGGCCGAACGCAGATGTTGGTCACCAGCGATCGCAAGAAGACATTTTATGATCTCAAGACAAATTTAGTCGGGTTCCAAGAGAGAGAAATCTTTATAACCCCCAGAGGAGTAAAGGTAAGTCTTTAAAGCTCACACCAGCCTGGGATGGTCCGTACGAGGTAGTCAAGAGAATCAATGACGTTATTTATCTTATTCGCCTGAATCCAAGAGCTATGAATGTGGTTCATTTGGATCGACTCGCTCCCTATCATGGAGAAAATGATTCCGATCGGGACGATTAGAATTAAAGGAGGGCAGTGTTATAAAAAACAACAGATAAACATAAAAACCGGCTCAAATAAAAAAGGCAAGTAACAACGGCTATCCCGAAAATTCACAGGAGGTAAAATAACGACTTCAATAAGGTTCTTGAATAGACTCTGACAAATCAGAAATAATCCTTCAATGCTGGTATTTTCTAATCTGGCTATTTAAAGTCGACGGTTGTACAAGTTGGGCAGTTTAAAAATTGTGGTGTTTGATGACTCGACAGCGAAAGAAGTGAACATCTGAAAGTAATCCTGTGTATCTAAGAGAAACTTTCGTACTATATAGGAAATGCTAAGATTGGGCTGGAACATAATGCCGCTTTCAGTCGTACGACAATGGTGGCCAATTACACAAAAAATCGCCTGTAGTACGAACATTGCACCAAAGCTTGAACGCAGCGGGAGCGTTACTTAACCTAAGTGGCATGCCCGTGAGCTGAAACAGCCCTTTACTTGTAAAAAACGCTGCATTTTCTCTGTCGCTTTCGTGAACTTTAACTTGAGAAATATCCCCTCTTTAGGTCTAGTGTGGAGAATCATCGGACCCCGTTAATTTGGTAAGGGTGCTATCAATTCGGGAGAGTGGATAGCTGTCTTTCTTCGTGGTTGAAATTCCTATCCACGCAAAATCGGCTTGTCCCATCCTTCTGTTCAATAACTCCGTTTAGTAACATCGATATTTCCCTCAATTGCCTGTTGTTGTCCCAATGGTAACCGCCTAGGCGGTATTCGTATGGGTTGAGCCTTTCCAGTATTTAAAATATATTGGATGATGTTTGTATGACCGGTAGTACCATCTTGACCATCGAAAATTTGCCAATGATGTAAGATAAATTGCTTAGCCTTCTGCTGTTGCTCTGGTGTAAGAGTGTCAAATTGTTTATGAACTCTTTACTGCGAACTGTCTCCTTCGTCGCGACCTTGTAAGCTTCCTCGGAATTGGTGATGGTGTCTACTGGTTCGAAACAAGCTACTTCTTCACCATTACCAATTCGGATATTTTTGTTTGACTTATTCAGTACTCTAATTGGTATATTTCGTCCGGTTCTAACCATCGCCGGTCCCACCAAGTAATCATGAGCTAATTGTACAGACTCCACAATTCGAACGTAAGGATTTCGTTCTAGGTACCCACGAATATTAATAATAACAAGTTGTTGACGTGCAGTGTCAACACAAATTCCCTATGAAAAAATCTTAGGACGTCGTATCTTAGGTCGAATTTAAACCCATGTTGACTGACCATACCCAATATAAAATCATCCTCAATATCCGCTACTATCCATGTATGAGATGGACTAGCTGAATGTTGTTAATTGACCGGATTTCAATTATCTGAAAACTCTGGACCTGACAATGGACACAGTGGCACCCATGTCAAAAGTGAAGGTGATTGCTCGACCATTGATGGTACCCTTGGTGACTAGACTACTGCTATCTTGGCAAAATCCTCGGAAGGATACTGGTCTGATTCTTCCTAACTGAAACTACTTGAACCTTTGATTTGTGCATAATCATGATAGCCTCTATTTCCAACTCACGCCGCAGAACTTCATTAGTATTCCTCACACGACTAAGTCTCAGATTTCGTTGAGATCCGACATCTCTAATACATTTATAAAACTTTGTGTAGTCAACAAGTCTTTAACTTCTGGTAGGTCGGGGTATGCCGCGTTAATCGTAGACTTTCATCAAATCTTTTTTGTTGACTTAGTAGCACCTGTTATAATTGTTTTTTTATAGGGGATAATTAATATTGTTTGATTTTCGATTTTTATTTAGTTTTAATTACGATTTAATTTACGAATTTGGGTAGGTCATGACCCCCTTCCCTCTCGGACCGCTACTGTATCCCCGGCATAACGATTGTAATAATTAATAAGTAATTATGCATTGACATTTTGCCTGAATTTGCAAAATGAGGTGTCAGATAATTAACAAAGAGCATTTATGTTTTCGAGGGCGCAGATTACGAATCTGTAATTACTTTTGTAGCTGAAACTTGCAATAAGGGGGTAAATGCCCCAATACACCCCCAAAACAGGTTTTTTTAAATTATTTCTGAAAACTACAATGAATATGAAAAAAGTAACTCGACCATCTTGTTCCTTGTAAAATTTCACAGCGAAAATTTGTAGTAAGTTGTACAAAATCAACGAATTGTCGTGCAATTATTTAAGTTTTCAATTTAATTTAATTTTTGGAATGCACGCAAAGGGTGCGCGACACTCCATTATGCGAATATGCATCGTCTGATGATTGGCAGAACTGTCTGTTTATGTAAAATTTACGGAACTGCTTTTTGTATTTAGAAAAAAATCTACTATAGAAAGATAGCTTATCGTAGGTGTTTGAAGTACATCTGGATTGTCGGAGTTGGCAATTGTGAAATTATTATTTATTTAATGTTAAGTAATAGTCACGTTTGTGTTTAAGGATAGTAGAAATAGTAGCAAAATTATTTACGGGGTAAAGTATAATTATTTGAAATTAATGTCCTGTCAAATACTTCAAGATAAGCTTTAACTTATTTACTTATAATAATATACTCGGTTTCTATATTAAACACTGAAGAATTGGATTTTGATCATTTTTAAATTTTTTATTGTCTACTATTTAACATTTGGTAATGTGGAATACTATATGATATAGTCTAAGAGCATGTGGCCCCTGGGGCCCGATTCTCGAACCATTCGACAGCTCTACTATACACTTTTATGCAGTGTAGAGTGAAAGGAGGACAAATTTATTTGGGAATAAAACTGAAAAAGTGTCCAGCGGACGGTTTCAAATAAGAAGTTCAAGAAATGACCAGAATGGCGCAAGTGTGACCACAGGGTATGTTATGATGTTAATTGTCAACGGATTGAAATACACAAATCCAACATTTAGGAGTCTCCGTTTTTTGTAATCTTTGCAAGTGATATGAGTTTATAGTGTGTTAATTGTCATAAATTAATAAGCGTGTGCCCCAATTTTGACTTTTTATAAAACGGCGTGATTTTATAATTATTATTTTGTTATAAAACTTTTTGAAACAGTTAAACATTAAAATTAATATGTTTGTAATATTTTTATACTTATTAACAAATAGATGTAAATAAAAATTATTTATTTTTCCATTCTTGTGTTCATATTACATATTTATTTTGGTGTTTCTACTTCCTTGTTCACCTCTCTCTGGATAAAAGGTAATTAACAATCCTTTTCATCACTGAATAAACTGTTATCTAAGTTATCTCTTCTGTTATCATTATAGAACAAATTTCACTTGCATTTTATTCTAGAAAAGTTTTTTTTCAAGGATTCTAACATTTTCACACACTGGTGTTCCATATATTTTTTCTTGTCTCTATTAACTACAATTAAATGACTATTTTTTGCATCTTTCTTCTGTAGGTCTATTTTAAATATTTCCAAAGGTACGCCTGGTGAATGCCCCTGGAAAAATATCTTCAGAAGTTTGTTGAAGTTCTCGAGTTGATGGACAATGCCATAATCGGTTTAGTAATTATATAATAATGGGTTCTTCAGAGTTTAATTTGTATAGGATATTTATCTTGACTCCTAAAAAAATGTGCAAATAAAATTTTGCTTGTAAGTCATTTTTATCTATGTACAAGGTATTTCATTGACTTTACACTTTATTAATGTTAAATATAAATCTGGTTGTTGAACTGTGATGGTTAAATTTGCATTTTTTGGATGTGAATTCTTCACATTAACCTAATTTTATTCATGTAGGTTTGTTCGTAGAAAACTGATTTCTACCAACAAATTACCCGGTCGGTACTAGTGGCTCCCCCAAATTGAAACCATTTTGTGGACACTTTCTTACACAGAGTGTGTCCTCCTTTTACTCAAACCTCAATATACGCTTTCGACGTAAGTCTCATGAAAAGTTGAGGTAAATGAAGTTTAATCCATATCTTAAACTTCATTTATGTCAGATTTCATACGACATACGTCCGAAGTCGAGTGGTAGAGCCGTCGACTGGTTTCAGGAATCGGGGCCCTGACTTACGGTAGTTTAATAAAGCCTATATTTTCTCCATTGACTCTCGTTCAGCGGCAACATGAAACGAAGGTTCACTATGTTCAGCAGAGGTCTCTATGGATTTATTAAAGTATCAAAGACGATTTAACCGTGCTCATTTTTAACCGACTTTCAAAAAGGAGGAGGAGGTTATCAATTCGAATGTAACTTTTTTTATGTATGACGAGCGATTATTCATAAACGGCTTGGGCAATTTTCATGATTTAAACTGCATTATATTAAGGAACATTACAGAAAGGTCTCGTAAAAAAAGGTCTATTACATGAGATTTACGGTTTTCCAGAAAATCAGAAAAAAAGTAAATAAGGGACTAGATTTCAGTGAATTTCAATGAATTTTCATTGTTTTCTCTAAAACCGCTCAAGAAATCTGAATATTATAAATTGTATTCTACAAAGATATGTCTAAGTACTTCTTGGGAAATAACACCACAGTTTAAAGAAAATTGCTGTATATTCCAAACGTTTCGGGGTCTAGATCAGACCCTGTTGTCAATGGTTAAGAAACTACGGATAAAAAAAGGAACAATTCTAAGATGTAAATTAAATTATTTGACAATGTGTATTATTTGATTTCTAACTAAGAGAATTTTATATGTAATATATAGGGTAGCACAGAAATTTCTAAAGAAGTACTTAGACATTGAAAAATATGCCACAAGTATCATTCAGAAAACAACTACAAAGATATATTCCAGCTTGATTCCGTATATTTTTCTATAACGTAAAACTTACCATTTTTCTGAAAATCGGAAAAATATATGCAAAGAAACTGTAAAGATCATGGTAAATGTCAAAATAATCATAAATATTTAGTTTAAATGAAGATATGCCATGAAAGTATACCGTACAGGGTGTTTTAAAATGGTTTTCATTTTAATTAGTTTGAAGTAAGTTTCTTGCAGAGACCAAGTTAAGTTAGGGGGCTTATAGTCGCGTGAAATGGCAGAAAATATTCGGTTAGTTTATCGAAATGAAAATTTGTTATGTCGGCGAACTCTTCTATATGGTATATATGGTGTGTGCGTGCGTTCATGTGATATTAGGTGGTACATAAGCAGTTGTATACATAGGATGGTTGAAATATAAGTTGGAATTGAATTATTTATACAGGGTGGTTCTAAAAATATTGTATTGGGTGGCACATAAGTACTTGCGTATACAAGGTTTTTACAATAAGAGTGGAGCAAAACTATAGTTATACAAACTGGATTTTTGCATTATAGGACGGAGAATAATTACAGTTATACAAAAGGCTTTAAAAATTGTCAGAAGCAGTTGAATATACAAGATGTTTGAAATATAAGGTGTAGTAGAATTACAGTTATACACGGCAGTTTAATAAAGTTATATAGTTAGGAACATTAGTAGTTGCTTATACAAGGTGTTTGAAGTAAGGGTGGGGTACAATTCTTGTTATTCAGGGTGTATCAAAAATTTGTTTTATAAGCATAAGCAGTCAGGATATTTGAATTATAGGACGTAGGACGGGGTATAATTATAGACATGGGTTCAAAAATTTTTAGAAGCGTTTGCATATATCGGGTGGTTGAATTAAATGGGACAGTAAAATTATAGCCACAAAATGTGGGTCAAAAAGATGAATTTTGTTATATAGGGTAGGCCAAGAGCTATTGCATAAATGGAGTACTAGATATATGTGGCGAAGTAAAATCATTGGTATACAAGAATAATTTAAACAATAGAAAAATAGAAAGGGTCAATAGTGTGGAGAGTATTTATACTTATACAGGGTGGTTTTAAAGATATAAGGACCGTTGTAATATTGTGTTGAGTTGAATTACAGTTGTACAGGGTTATTCAGAAAATGATAAATCAATAAGTTATATAGGGGTGACCAATACACAGAAGCATATACAGTGTGGATACAATATAGAGTGAATTTGAGTTGCATTTATGGAAAGTGGTCCAAATAATAAAACAAATAAAAAACTTAGAATATATTTGGAAAATACAGACAAAGAATAAAAATTAGAGTGGGAGAAAAAGGGAGAGATAAGAATACGCTAAAATTTTCAATTGAATTGTACCTTAAATCAGATAAAAAAGAAGAAGAAGAATGTTATCTTTTTTTGTTCCATGAAAACCCAATATTAGAAAAAAGAAATGATTCATTTAATTTCGTTCTACTCCTTTAATATCGTTCTATTTAATACATATTTCAACTTCAGAAACCAATATTCATAATGTTTTTCTATAGCAATAATTCTGCATGTGAGTAATCTTCAAATATTTCATCGAAATAAAATATTTTTATTTAGACCGTAAATTTATAATTTCGTCGCCAATTCTCAATAACAATCGTTAGTAAAATATTCAAATGAATTGCAAAATTTAATGAAGCGGGGGTTACTATTGTTTTACAGGGTATCGATATCTCGAAAATAAAAAGTAATATTGGTGTGAATCTGAACATACTTTTCTAAAATAAATAGAATCGAGCTTAACCATTTTGCGGAAATTTGGTTATATACTAAGGGACAAGTGGGGTATTCGTTGAGAAAAGCTACTTCGAGGGAATTTAAAAATATATTAATTCTATAAATTAATATATATATATATATATATATATATATATATATATATATATATATATATATATATACATATATATGTATATATAATTAGATCAGAATTCACCGCTGAGATAATTGATATTTGGATTCGAATTGTTCTAACAGGAAGCATCCTAGTTAAGGAGAAGTTTACTCTGAGAGCTTTCGAATTGTTTATTTCTTCATCAGACGAGTAATTACAATTCAAAGAAAACACAAAACTTAACTATAATTATTTAGGAAAATACCTGAAAATGACTTACCTTTGTTGAGGTTAAATTCTAAGAAAAAACTGGAATACATTTGACAAACCTGAAGCTACCCGTTAAATTTAAAGGGTTAAAGGTGTCCATTTTGGTTTGCCAGGTGGACATGGCATATTCTAAAAAATTAATAAAACAATTATTCACTTTATAGAGTTTCAGTACCTTAATGAGCCAATCATGTGCCATGAAGAAATTTCATCGTTTGGCGTGGGCTTGATTGCAGACAACGGAAACAATTATAAGTTGTTCTTTGCACCCCATCGAATTTTTCGCGCATCCCTTTTGTTGTTGAGTAATTATGTTGTTCAGTTCACGATGTTTGAAAATGCGATGATTAATGCACGATGTTATCAGTTTGTATAAGGTGGAAGGTAAGTGATTGGTCGGTACTTTACTGAGTCCAGTGTACGTAGGTTGTCCTTTGGTAAGAGGTAAGTAGCACCATGCGTAAGGAAACTAGGATACTAGGCATGTTATGTGGGAGGGTAATTATGTCATTTATAAGGGCTGATAGCGTTTCGTGGGTTGCGTAGTTTCTTTATCCAGTAATTTTGCACACCATCTGGTCCTGGTGCTTTTCAGTTATGGAGATGCTTCATTATGTTGATTGTGTCGTCCGTTGTAAATGGTTGGTGTTGCATGGTATCATAGTTCTGAAATGCAGACTCCGCCTCATTAATCCAGCTGGCTCTGAAGTTATAGGAAATTGTTGTGGGAAGCTGTGTGTTCCAGAATTCCTCGATGTCTGTTTTACTGGGGTAACTAGGGCTTCATTATTATTAATGTTGTTAATTTTTCTATAAAACCCTTTTTCTGATTGTCGGAAAAGTGTGTTGTTTAGTTTCCGTTGGTTATTGGTTTTGTACCTTCTCAATCGACTTGTGTAGTCGGAGAGCTTTTGTCGTAGACTGTCCAGACACTACTGAGATGTGATGTTTTCTCCATCCCACTTGGAGTGTATTCGGTTATTGTCCATGATAGTCTTGACAAGTCTTTCTATTCTGTTGTTTCTGACTCCTCGTTGGTACTCGGTCCGTCTTCCAACGTCTTTCCGAAGAGAATTGATTTTCCCTTTAAGCCTTCTTTGCCAAGGTGGTATTCGAGGTGTTTGTCTAAATTGGGGAGGGTCTTGCTTTGGTCTCATTGCGACCCCAATTGTTCTGCAGATCGAAGTGGTTGCAGCACAGTAGATGATTATGTGTAACGATTAGCACGTAAAACATAATTTGGCAAGATAATTTTTTTCACCTGCAAGACGATAGCCAGTTTCTTAGAAGATCTTAGTTTGGGAAGAGTTGGTCTAGTCAGTGGGTCTCTTCCACTATACTCTATAAGAGCTCGTTCCATTTGTGCTTGGAACTTCTCAAGCATGTCAGCTTCAGTTGGCTGTTCTTGTTGAAGTTCTTGAGTCTCGTCCGTTCTTCGTGCCAAAGATGTCTCAGGCTCTGGATCGATTGTATTTCGACCAAATACCCACTTCGCTCTTTATTGTGTCCAGTTGTTCAGGCGAAATAAGGCCATTTCTCAAGATGACACGATATTGATCTGCGACTCTCTGTTCGGTAACTTGAAGCTCTGGGTACTTACGACAGAAAGAACTCTTGATAGAGTATTTGGCGATATCCTGTTTTGTCCTGGCCAAGGTCCGTAATTCTGTAAAACGTGCGCATTATAAACTCATTCATGGCGCTAGTCCATTTCATTTGCTATTTTTTCAGTCCCGCTTGAGTGAGCGCTGGCTGTTGATCCTGCGCAACACTTTGTGCGGGTGGAGTTCTCGTTCTCGTTTGACTCCGTTGGTGATGGTCACGTTGTTGCAGTTCTGTATTGTTGGGTATTGTTGTTGTTCTTCTTGTTCTTCTTGGGCTGTAGCTCTTTGGACGGCAGGGGCCCGCCTCCTCAGAACCCTGCCACCGATGCTGTCATGTTCAGCGCCGGCTCCTGACATGCCCTTGCGATCCCCAGGCAGCGGCGTTTGGATATTATTATTATTCTAAAAATTAATTTTCTGCAGATGCATAGGAAACTGTTGCAGCAACATAATGAAGCTCTCGAAATTAATTGAAGAAAATGATTTTGAAGATGAACCGCTGACAATGACACCACTTTTTTCTCCGGTTCTCCCTCAAGCATTTAATATAGAAAGCCAACCAGATGCTGAACTGCAGCCTGGTCCATCAAAAAGACGTGTGATTAAAAAATCACCGTGGATTATCCCTACTGGAGATACCACATAAAAAAAAACGCGCCTCCATACTCTACCTCGTAGGTGAGGAGGGAGGAAGAATCAATAATTAATTAATAACAGTACTGCATTAGCAATAATTAAAGAGCATCATAAAAAAATGAAAAGATGATTAAACATTATGGCAAATCATTAATATTAATGTATAGTCGTGTATACCGAAGAATAGTATTCGTTTCGCAGCGCTGTAAATCCTTAACCAAACAATAAATAAAAAAGGTTATAATTTTATACATAATTTTATTTGCATCAAGAAATGTTAAATACTTTTTTTAAAACCACTTAGACCCCTTTTTCCAAGATGGGGCCGTGGGACAAGGTTTGCAACCCCACAAACTTGGATTTGAGACACTAACCCCTTTTGATATCTAAAAAATAAAATTTCTTCCTCTGACAAATGCAACCCCAAATGTAACTTTTCAATGGCCTATAAGGACGTATTAAAATACAGCCTCTATTGTTTTATAACCAAAGTCAAAGCTAAGTAAACAATGTTAAATATATCATATTTTCAAGGCAACCTCGTGCGTAAACAGTAAATAGAGAACATTATTTTAATCACTTGCAGCAGCCACCTGAAATACGAGATTATCTCGTAGAAAAAAACAGTTTTGCAAAAACAAAGTTTTTTCGAACATTATAAATATCATAGATATTGCTCACTTCCTGATAGTCACCAAGTAAATTTTAATTTTTGAAATGAAAGTTTTTTAAAGAGTTTTAATGTTTGGCTATGAAATACATTAGACTGGTGGTAAAAATTAAAGTTCTTGAGACGCCCCCTAAAAAGCTTCCTTTTGTTAAGAAAACACTAGGATCTTTTTAAATATCTCTTACAGTATTTGGCTTTGAGAAAAAAACATGGAAATATTTTTGTTGTAAATTAAATTCTCTAAAAAAACATTTTGTATTCCAAAGTTCATATTTATTAACATATTTTCATTTATATTTCAGGGAAAATTACTATTTTAGGTCTCAAAATTTTGATTTTACAGAAAAGATGAGTTTATTATTTAAAATATTTTGATAAATATGAATTTGACTTCCGACAAAACTGTTTCCATGATTTTTTGCTTAAAGCCAAATCCTGCAAGAGATGTTAAAAAAAACTACGACTTTATCAAGAAATCAATTTATGTCGACTTCAGGAATGTGTTGTTTCTCATCAAAAGCAAGCTTTTTAGGAGGCGCATTAAGAAATTTAATTTGTAACGTCGTAATTTTTCTCATTTATTCTTGTGTGTTGCGGTGGATGAGTATATGTTAATTTTAAGTGATTAAATGATACGTCCTTTAAATTCTTTAGTATTTAGTTGATGAAGACAAATCATTGTGTAGATCTAATAAATGACTCTGGCAAGTTGGAATTTTTTAAGAAATTCTCGGTTATTTCACTGACAAAGTCAGCTTGTCTTTAAAAGACAGATTTCGGTGCATTCGTTCGATCATGATATAGACGAAGTACTAATTGAATTAAATTCTCGCATTAAAGCAAGGTGTTGAACAGACTGACCGAACTCGGCTAATAGTCCGCCCTGAAGTCTGCCATTTGTTTTGGCTCGTTTTGAACTGTTTTTCGGATTCATGTATGCACCAGTTCTGCTTCAAATAAAATTTGGCATATTATTTGGAATGATTCATGGGGCAATTTTAAGAAAAGAACTTTATATGAAGGTATGTCCGAAACGTTTTAACTTTGGAGGTACAGGGTGGCAAAATTTTTAAAAATATTTTCTTTAAATATGTTTAATACAACACTAGATATGTAAATAAAATTTGGTATACAAGTAACATGTATCAAGTGCCATTTTTTGACGTACAATTCTTTTTATTTCCGCCAACGGCGTTCGTGCAGAATTTGGCCTGCATATATTGGCAGACATTGATGGTACGTGACTGATTCCCCTTAAAATAAAAATCATTTTAAAAAACCCATTTATTTTTAAGTAAATTCGATCACTTGACTTTTTGTAACCCGATCCACGGTTTTCCCTTAAAAAAATAAAAATCGTTTTATTTCAGAGTCAAACTGCTAAAAATCTGGTGCGCTGATTGATGTGTGGAGATCTTTTTTTATTCAAGAATTACGTTTGTTTAATAATTGATAAATAATTAAAAATTTATATTAAACGAATTCAATAACATTAGATGTTTATAATGTGAAAAAATTAAGTAGGTACCGAGAATTGTAACTAATTGTAACTGTGAAGTCTTTAACAACAACAACGAGGATGGAATTCCGTTCAAGAGTAAACAAAATCAGAAAAACCGTAAAGTTCTATAAATAATCTACATTCAGAAGTCTGCTCTGTATTGACTCCGTTCTACAGATATGTAGCACGTGTCTGGATTGTGTATGGTTTGAAGTATGTACATATGTTCAGCAAAAGTCGATATATTTTGTTAGGAAAGTATGTTTAAATCTGTAGGCGTATTTTAGCATGTATTGTCCATAATACATATTCTTTTTAATCTGAGTTTAGTTAATATAAGTAATGAAATGAATATATATTTTTTGCAAATACATTTTTTTATGAAATAATGGTGTTAACATGCTTATTAAAGTTTAAATAAATTCGTATATGGAAATGTTTATAAAGAACTATATTTATTATTTTTACACAATATTTGGTTAATTCGGACTAGAATATAAAAATATTAAAGTGAAAAAAGACTCCATGATAATAGAAGAGATTATTCTAATTCTAATGACATTCTTTCAAATTTAATGGGTTCATTTTCATAAATAACACGTAATAATAATAAGAGAATGCTATTAACCGATTAAAATTGTTTAATAGGATGTTTTTAACCAAACTTAAATATAATTTAAATTTAAGAGAAGAACTTACCCTATTTTTCAAAATAGTAACACCTAACACCAAATATTATGTTCAATTAATACAGAAACTGCCAGTAACGCGCATAAAGTTCACAACGCAAAACGTATTTATCTGCTAATTCGAACGCGCTGACTAAAACTGATAGACCCCATAAAGTTTAGCATGCCATGTGTAGCGCATTAGAGACTTTAAGATGTGCGTTGGCGGAGTGGGGAATTCATACTTACGACAACAGCTGAAATAATGAAAATAGTCAGGGATCTCGTAAAACGATTTAAGCAGAATCGTTCTAAAATTGATTAAATTGTGGTTGTTAAATTTTCTTCTGATAGGAATTTAATTACTCCAATGATTTTAAAAATCAAAAATTAAGAGGAGGGATCACCTGAAGTTTCGCTAATACTTGAAAACTATGAATAAAATAATTAATTTTCCCAGGAGGAGCGAAAAAATAAAATATAGAGTTTAGTAAAATTATCTTAAGGAGTACGCTCTAGATCAAAATTTACAATAAAAATCGTAAAGCATGATATTTGAAAAAAGGTATTTTAACTTTTTTTTGCTCTGTTGCTAAAGTTAACAAAGTTAGTGCTTACTGACATGGGTGTTAAATTCGTTTTTATTTTTACTAAAAATATGTATTTTCTTTTCAGGAAAATTGATTTATTTCAAATGATAGCAAATAAATGTATAACAAATTTAATTGTTTTCAGCTTAAACAACTTTATATGCTGAAATAATTTTTTATATAGCATTTTATTTCTATGTTTTCAATTCTGATAATTGGCACAGAAACAAATATCCGTATATCTAAATATTTTAACATTATCTAATTACAGGAAGTTTGCTGACATATAACATAATATTTCTTATAACTTTATTAACAATTCAAAAATCAAGACCAAGAAAGTTTATATTTTCTTGCTAAATACAAGACATTGAAAATTCATTAATTTTCCCGTTCATTCCGATTATTTAACGTTAAATATTCAGCCGTTAATCATGGGTTGAAAAAAACTCCCTCTAATAACTTTCAAATGCCTTTTATTAATATCTAACATATTCACATATTTCATTTATGATCTAAACGTCTATATGATTGTACCTACTAAAATGTAGAATATTTGTTTTCTTTTCATCCTTTAAGGTTTTCTATATTTATGAAATTTCTCTTATGCGTCATTTAAACTACTGATGGTGATTAATTTGTCTCCACATTAAAGCATGACTAGGCTTGCCTGCCTGGGATCGCCAAAAGAGTGTGAATACTCCAGACGAATCTTTGCAAAAGTATATAAAGAGAAACTAAAAACAATTACCACGCAGGGAATTGCGGACGAATGCAACCAACAAAAAAACGGTAGTTAACCTGTCACCAAGAACACTGACAGATGTTAACCTGTAGAAGAATCACTACTTTCTATAGTTTCTAAGGCGCTAAACTGAGATGTTGCTTTCAAAAAGATGCCAGTGAAATTGACGATAAACAATAAAAGAGTATTGTGAGCTTTTAATGAAGATTACAATTGCAGTCGACAAAAGGCAATCCAATTAACAAAACGTCTACGAATCAGAAAAGAGGATACTTTCTGCTTGTTGACACAGAAAATGTTATCCTTCGCCATGAGCAAGATTGAATACAACAAGAGAGTCAATAACGTACTCGCAAGGAGGAGGAGGAGCAAGGAGGCAATACAAGTCATTCCTGATTGATAATTGCTAAGATCCAAAGGAAAATATGCAACATTTTCAGGATTCATCTAAAATATATTGTATGGGAAATAAGAAGAAAACTGACATCACATCGCGACCACGACTTTACGGAGTTACATTTCTTTGTGTTAAGTGGCAGAAGACTAGCTCCGGAACCCAAACAACATCTTATACAAAGGTTAAAAAAACAGGATTATTTCTTCAACCATCCACCAGCAACAAAAATTGGTATCGTAAAAACAATATTCAACAGAAGTACAAACAGCTCACCAGCCGCTTCACTTATTGAGACTGCATATCCCGGAACCATCATCGGTAAGACATTTGAGAAACTAGACAAACCTAGAAGGCAGGGAAAAGGCACAACTATAGCTATAAAGAAAGAAGATGAGTTTCAATAACTGTAACATTTTGAGCAGCAAGAGCTTCTCTAGGACCTATAGACCAGGACTGAAGCCTTTGAAAATGGTAAAAAGTGAAAAAAATAGTAGGATGAAACACCCATTGGAAAAGCTGAATATTAAAAAAAATGAAAGGAAAAATAATTTACGGGCAATTTGAGTTCGGGAAGTGGAAGGGGTGAGTTTTTAAGGGTGAAAAACGGTTTATCTCTCTCTCTATATATATATATATATATATATATATATATATATATATATATATATTGTAATGGATTTAAACAAACATGAAATCATATAAAAACTTTAGCAATTTGCAATTTGAATAAGTTAAATAAATGGGATAATGTAAATAATATGTATACATATATAAAAAAAGGAAATTGCAGGAATCAAAATTGTAAAAATGAAGTGACAAGTATTTATAAATAAATAAATCATATTATAAGATAGAGATAAATTAAAAATACAAACAATGTAAAAAATGTTTCAAAAGCAAATTGTTGAAAGGATAAAAGGTGGCATATAAAGTTAGATATTATATCATGCACATTTTTATAAAAGATTACATAAAGAAATATATGCAAAGACTCATAATAAGGTCAAACTTCAAAAGGTTAAATCAGTTGTAAAAAAATCATAGTAGAGTTTGTAGAACATATATAGATCACATATTAGGCCATAAGAATACCGAATAAAACATATTTTAGATCAAAATCAAGTTTTAAATACATAAATTCTTTAGTAAACAGAGGATCGAAATGTCAAATTATAAAAACCGTTGATAAGTCTTTCAAACTTGATGGAACAGTAAAGAAATTTATAATAATAGATGGAGCGTAGATATAAAGTCTAAATTTTAATAAAATCCAATTTTTATAAAGTACCTGTTAAATGACTGGTGGTCAACAGGTGACAAATGTCATCTCAATGTTTTTGAAAATATGAATTAAATGATTTGGGTAAAATTAATGAGGGTAAAAGGTATTGAAATTTAAGTTCAAATTTGTTTAGATTTTTGGATATGATTTAAAAGGATAACAGTTGGAAATTAATAAAATAATTATAAGCGGAAATGGAAATAGCAGGTGGCAAAATAAATCGCATAAATAGGAAATCTGACACTGACAAACTCTTTTTGATCGTCAAGCTTCGAGCAGATAGGTATTAAAAATTTCGTTCTCATAAATTCAGTTTCCATGACAACGAAGTCAATGTCCTATGATATATAAAACAAATTTAGTGTTCCATGTCAGAAAGATAACAATAAACTAAAGTTTAATTTGAATTTATTTGAAAAATAAATTTGCAAACCAGCACGAGAAATTCAATTGAGTGGCAGAATTTTACCAGTAATGAAAATATTGTTATAAATATTTGATAAAAGGAAGATAATGGGTATGAAAATTTAAAATCAAAAATATTGGGAGAAATAAATTTGCAAACCAGCACTAAAAATTCAATTTGAGTGGCAGAATTTGTACCAGTTAATAAATTTGAAATTTGGAATTATTATTAAAGACCAACATTAGAAGTGAGGTAGAGGACCAACAACAGTGAGTTTTTGAAACTTGTTTATAGAAAAAATAAAATTTTGAGAAAGTTTATTAATAAAATAAGAAAATCACAAAAAGGTTAGTCAATCAGTGATAATAAAAGTTTACAAATTTTATAATAATAGTACTTGTATCTGAATGATAAACAATTTTGTAACATAATTTTATAGAAATTTAAGAATAGTTAAGTGACAGGAAATTTATTTTGTTTTGAAAGAAAATTTGTATCAATATTATATTGTGGAAAATTTAAATAAATTGTATTTTAAATGCAATATTAGAAATTTGATTATCAGTAATTTAAAATTTAAAAAGTAGAAAAAGTAAAGTGCAAATAGAATTTCAAAATTTTAAAAAGTGTAAGTGAACCTGAAGAGAAATAGATACTTGAAAAATAAATAAGATAAGTATAAAATTTATTTATTTATTTAAAATTTGAAGATTTGAACCCAAGCAAAAAAGACCCTGAGATATAAAATACATTTAACAAACAAAATTATTAGATCATATATTTATAAACTGGCTTAGCCCAATGTGGTGCTAAGTGACACTGAGAATAAAATACTATTTCAATTTATGTAAAAATTTTAATTCTTTACTGCCAATTATTCGTTTATATAGATACTATACTATATAGATACTAAGTAACTTAGTATCTTTTGAGAAAGCCAAATATGATTTTGGCGAAACGTCAAGTGATTTTTCAAACGAATACAGACGAACGGATGTACACCGGAATAAATCATCAACCACATATTTCCATCCGTGAAACAGTATACACAAACATATATATATATATATATATATATATATATATATATATATATATATATATATATATATATATATATATATATATATATATATATATATGTAAGATGGTTTCCGGGAATTCATCCGCCTAACTGATCGAAGGTACAATGACGACGTTTCGGCAGAGTCACATCTGCCCTCTTCAGTTCGGTTCGCACAATTCTCATAGCCTTCTGCTTTCGTTTCTAGTTACTCGAATACTAACATTTTCAGGAGCGCTCGCGCTGTTATATAGTCGCGGCTCGGCGCCTATCGATTGGCACAGTGAACGGCTGCCTGTGATTGGAACTTGGTGCTCAGTGGACCCGCCTCCCGCTTGCTGATTGGTTATATCCGGTTGAGTTGTTACAGGACGGGTCCGGGCCGGTACAGTGTTTAATAGAATTTTCCAACAATTCGATGAGTTCTGGATTTCATTGCGTGCGTTTAGACTGTGAGGCCTCTTCGCTTTTTCAATTGCTTCTCTTACGAGTCTTGATTTCGGGTGTTCTGCATTTGCCAGTACTCTGGTGTTCTCAAAGTCTAGCTTGAATTCTTCTGTTAGTTTGCCCGAGACAAACAGACGAGCGGCATAAGACACCAATAACCAAGGTTTATTTACCCTATGGCAAGGGTACCACGGACAGTATTGCAAGAATTCTACGGAGACACAATATCAACACTATTTTCAATATAGACAGAAAAATAAGCACGGTGTTGAGCACTCCGAAGACGAGGATCCCTTTAGAACAACAGGGAGTGTACGAGATTCCATGTGCAGACTGTCATAAAACCTATGTGGGGCAAACTAACAGAAGAATTCAAGCTAGACGTGATGAACACCAGAACTCTATTAGAAAGCAGAAAAAACAACATACACTGCGAAACACGCCATCACGACGTCACACCGAATAGACTTTGAGAACCCCAGAGCACTGGCAAATATAGAACACCCGAAATCAAGACTCGTAAGAGAAGCAATTGAAATAGCGAAGAGGCCTCACAGTCTAAACGCACGCAATGAAATCCAGAACTGATCGAATTGTTGGAAAATTCTATTAAACACTGTACCGGCCCGGACCCGTCCTATAACAACTCAACCGGATATAACCAATCAGCAAGCGGGAGGCGTGGCCACTGATCACCAAGGGCCAATGACACGCAGTCGTTCACGGTGCCAACCGATAGGCACCGAGCCGCGACTAAATAACAGCGCTTGCGCTCCTGAAAATGTTAATATTCGAGTAACAAGAAGCGAAAGGAGAAGGCTACGAGAATTATGCGAACCGACCTGAAGAGGGCAAATGTGACTCTGCCGAAACGTCGTCATTTTACCATCGATCCCGGCAGGGATCAGTTATCAACTACTGGGATGAATTCCCGGAAACCATCTAAAACATTTAGTGCCCACGAAAACTTAAAAACAAATATATATATATATATATATATATATATATATATATATATATATGTTATATCACACTTTGAAAATTTCTCTTTTTAAAAAAGATTTTATTTATAGTTGCGCAATTTTAACTTTTAATATAAAACTTGAAAATAACAATATAATACTTTATAACAATAAAAAGACAAAATGAGTGTTAAACTAAACTACACAGAACTGTAAGTAATAATGAATAATGATATAAGGAGAAAGTAATTTATAACCTAAGAACGCTGACTAAGGTGTCGCAGCGCTTGCAGTTCTCACGGATGTTCGTCTGCGGATAACTGGAGACGACACGTGTTTTGTTGAGTCAGCTGGGAACTTGTTGCTTGGTGTTTTCATATAAGTCGATGGAATTAACTTATATAACAATTCCCATCCATAATAAAAAGTTGATGCTACAGCATCGACTTTTAAGGGAGGTTTTGCAATTCAATATCCTCGACAGGACTAAGGAGGCTATGGAGTTTTACCCTGGCTTGATGGTTGATGGACCTGGTGGTGGTGCTGGATCGGCAGAAGGGCTGATCGTTGGAGGCTTCTGGAATTTCTTCCTGATGATGCTGATGGAAAGGAGGGCAACCACAATTGCGGTTGTTGCTATTGTGATGATCGTAAACCAGGAGGTGTGTTTCTCCAAGAATGGTTGGTCTAGGAGCTTTTCCAATTCCCTGGAGTATTGGCCAAGCTTATGGTTAGCGATATTCAGGTCTCTGGCATCCAATTCCTGTAGTCTCATGGGTTTCAACTTTAGAAGTTGACTGATGGTTGGCAGGTTGTCGCAACAGTTGTAGGGGATGTTGACTTGATGGCTCTTAAATGTGATGTTGTCAACGTTGTTGGTGGTTTTTCTGGCATGGACCCTGGTATTTCCGATGAAGGCATTGGAACTGGGTTGGATGGTCAATAGAGAATTTGTCGATATGGATTGGGTGACATCTTCTCCCTTGCACTTGATGTTGATGGGCAACTGTCCAGAAATCGAGATTAACCAAAGGTTCGGGTCAATCTCTTGAAAATTATATTCTTCGGCATATAATATTATCGAAGAAGTTGCCCTTCACAAAAGGCTTCTTTGTCTATGGTGTGTGTGGAATAACGTTGGAACAGATCTAATGTTTTTTAGATAATGGCTTACAGTCACTCAGGTCTTCGAAAGATGCGTACAATAGCGAATCGTCATCTCTCGCGATATATTTTAATTTTGTTGGAAGAATATGGTGAAATCCTGTTCGATTATCCAAAACTGGGATAGGATACGGGCGGTACAGTGTATAAGTTTCAGGATTGACTAAGGGAATTTTTAGTACAAAAACAATTATAGTATTGATCTGAAAAGCTTCCAATTCTATTAGATCGATGTATCTAGCAACATTTGAACTATAGGTTGGAAGTGGTAAGTTATTTTCATGAAGTGACTGTGATATTTTCTGAAGGGAGTTGACCAAATCTACTGGGTTTATAATTGTGCTATGCAAAATTTTTAGACGGGCGAAAGAGACTGCAGTTAATACATCGTTGAGAGTATCTTCAATGTATACGTAACTTTCCATTAAGCTTTCACACAAATCCAAGACATTGGCTTGAAGTTCATAAAAAGCAAGATCGTCTGTAATGAACTCAATTGACTTTCTAATTGCTTCGATATTTTCCGAAAATATTTTCTCTTCGGACTGAAATTTTTGTATTGTGGTGTTAAGGTTCTTAACGACCGAAGTTGTTACTGATAATTGTCGTTTCATTAAGTTTTCAATTTGATGTTGGTCTTTAGTTATTTTATTTATAGAGTCACTAAAGTATTGTGCGTCTGTTGCATCTAAGTTACCGGAAATAGATTTCCAAATTGATCCCAGTTCGTTAATGAGTCCGCGTTTCTTTCTGTTGGTACTGTAAGTCTCAGTGTCAGCGAAAATTTCTGTATATTTGATGTTAACAGATTTAGATATTTGTTTCAGGAGGTTTACGTGAGTCTGTACTTTTGATTTGAAGATTTTAATGTTGGTTTTGTTGTCGCTAATAGTTTATAAAAGTCTGTTCAGTATATTGTCGTTGTTAGAAATAACGTCTCGAAAGGGGTTTAGATCTTTGTAAACAAGGAGTGTCCATTTGTCATTAGAAATTTTAAGAGTTTCTTCTTCATGAAAGAAAACTCCTATAGTATTGTTAACAGGCGTAATGGAGTACTGTTGAAGGTTCACGACTGAAAACAGTCCACAGAATCTGAAAAGAAGGGATTTATTCAAAATAAGGTTTTAGTTTGTCAAAGTTAACTTTAGTTATTTGGTTTGTTTGCAAATTTATGACGGTGGCAGAGTTCTTTCGTATTGCGGTAATTTCGAAGGGGCCATTGAATTTGTTTTCGGCTTTGTTTTTGATTTGGGACTCTTTTACGTAGACTTTATCACCTACTTTGTAATCGGGTTGTTTAGTAGAAACGTGTTGGTCAAATCGCACTTTCGATTTTTCTTTCTGTCTTTCGGTTTTAGCACGGGCGAGTCTGTAATAATAGTCCATTTTGTTATTTAGGTCTCTTACGTATTTCGAAATAAGTTTTTCCTGGTTGTAAAGCGTTTCTGGAGGCCTACTTGAAGTGTGCCCAAATATGAGTTCATAGGGCGTGAAACCGGTGGTTTTATTTTTCGTGTTATTCTAACAGATGATGACATAAGGGAGGACGTTAAATGGATGTTCATTTGGATGTTCCGCTGTATTTGCCCTTATCATTTCCGCTAAAGTAGCGTGAAATCTTTCAATAGAACCGTTTGACTCGGGATGTTGAACGCTGGAGAATGTCAGTTTTATGTCGTATAGTTGGTATAAATCCCGCATTAAAGTGTTATCAAATTCACGTCCATAGTCACAATGGATGCGAAGTGGAGTTCCGTAATGTTGAAAGAAAATCAAAAGAGTGTTTACGACAGTTGAAGCTGTTTTGTCGTTTATGGGGTAGGCTTGCGTAAATTTCGTGAGTTCGTCCCTAATAGTCAGTGCATGATTTCTAGATGGGTACTCGAAGATGTCAATATTAATACGTTCAAAAGAAGTCTTGGGTGTTTCCGTAATAACAAAAGGTGCACATAGGTTTTTCCTACAGAACTTTACCTTTTGGCAAGTTTCGCAGGATTTGATAAATTGTTCTACAGTTTTAATTAAGCCGGTCCAATTGTATTTTTCGCTAATACGTCTAATGGTTTCCTTAATGCCACGATGGAAGTTGTTTTTACCAGAGTGGTATTGTTGTATTATTATAGGAATTTCGTCTTCGGTAGGAATTGTAACAATGTTTTGGCAGATTTTTAGTTTAATTTCTTTGTCGGAGAGAATGAGAGATAGAATTTCAAGAATGGGAAGTTCTATGTTATTTTCTATACAGTATGTTTCGGAGTCGTTGAATTGATCTTGGTTGTTATAAATAATTTTGAAAAGATGCGAGACGACAGTTTCAGGGTCATAGGGCAAAGGTACAACTAAGTACTTTCTATGCCTGACTGTTTTACTGGCCATGATGTTAAGAGTGTCATTACTGAAATTAGGTCCTTCTTCGAAAAAGTCATCAATAATTTTGTCGTGTAAGTCATTAGTTTTGTTTTGGCAAAAGAATGTAACTATGCGTTTGTGGGACTTGTCTAGAAGTTGAGAATTGGATATTTCAATTTTAGAGTAATCGATTATTGACTCAGTTTTGTAGAGTTGAACAAATCTTTTAATTGTATTCCTCTAGCTCTAGGCGCCATCTGGCTAGGCGACTGCCAGGATCTTTGATGGAAAAGAAGTGTAAACCTTCCCCCAAAAAGATACGGTCTGTAGTGCTTAACAGCCCAAACTATGGCCAACAATTCTCTTTCGATGGTGGAATATCGTGTCTCTGCAGCACAGAGGGTGCGAGAAGCGTATGCAACAGAGAGATCTTTTCCCACAGGGCCTTGAGAAAGAACCGCTCCAATAGCAAAAGCACTAGCATCAGTAGTGAGCAGGAAGGGTTCTTCAAAGTTTAGATATATCAGGATTGGGTCAGATACAAGGGCTTGCTTCAGTTCATTGAAGGAAGGTTTGCAATCTGCGTCAAAGATGAATTTGACGTCTTTTTGGAGTAGTTTAGTCAGAGGTTTAGAGATCTTCGCAAAATTTGGTATGAAGCGCCTGTAATACCCAGCGAGACCAAGAAAAGATTTAATGTCTTTCGGAGTTTGGGGTTGCGGAAAGTTCAGAATACATTCAACCTTTGAAGGGTTTGGTCTTACACCTTCTTGTGTGATAAGATGGCCAAGATAAGCCACTTATTTACGAAGAAATTCGCACTTATCAGGTTGAAATATGTTCATGGATGGTCGGAGAGTAGACGATGATATTATCCATGTAGACGAGACAACGTTCATGTCAGCTTTCGTGCTTGGAAGTTGGGTTTGAGAGGAACAGATTTGTTCGTTTTCTGATCCTCGAAATAAGAAAGTTGAAGCTCTCTTCTAATACGGGAATGTGCTTCTAGAAGATCTTTTGGAATACTTGCACGAATTACTTGTCCTAACCGGGGTTCTAATCTCGTAAGAAGGGTATTCATGACCATAGTATTTGTGAATGCAGGAGTGCATTTTCGCACTCAAAACTTCGAGTCTATTGTAAAACGTTAGTGGAGACTCGTATGACACTTGTTTTAGACGTTGTAAGTCGTGAATAAGGGAAGAGAGATCACGAGAATCTCCAAAGTGTAGGGTCAAGAGTTGTTTGATTTCAAGGTACGATCCGGGGTTCCTTGAATTTATCAACTGCACCGCTTTCCCTTTGAGTTTATTTTTGATATGGATCACTAGCAAATATTTTTGATCCACGGTGGACATATTATATGCACAATTACATGCATCTATAAAGGTTCCCAAGGAAATTTGGTAGCCTTCAAATTCGGGTATAACGGAAAATATTTCCGTTAACCGGTATCTTTCTGTTTCAGGGGTACCTGAATTTGGTGAAGCTTGCGCCATGTTTATCGATATAAATGAATTGGAGTATGAAGTTTATAGAATAAAATGTTAAAGGGTATAGAGAATTAATAAACTGTAGAATATATTAATGGGAATAACGATTTTGAATGATAGAACAGTATGGTAACCAATTAAAATAGTAAACTCAAATAAATCAGTTATTCAAACAAAAAATCAATGAAATAAGTAAATCAAATATATCAAATGTCAATATATCAATATTTCATTCAAATCAAATATATAAAAATCAAATAATAAAATCAATAAAAATCAATGAAATCAAATGTATTAAATTAAATTATTAAAAATCAATGCTCAATAAAATAATATAATATTTACTTAAAACGAATGACGATTCACCATTACTTACATCAACAGGAATATTGAAAGCGCCGTGTTCTACGTTTGATTGCAGTGAGGACTTCCTCCAGGTTCGTTGTTCCGTTGAGGGATAGGAATCCGCCGCTACCAGTTAGAGTACTCGTGTTCTAGTAACGTTAGACGGATCCTACTGACTGCGCCAATTTGTTATATCACACTTTAAAAATTTCTCTTTTTAAAAAAGATTTTATTTATAGTTGCACAATTAGTAACTTTTAATATAAAACTTGAAAATAACAATATAATACTTTATAACAATAAAAAGACAAAATGAGTGTTAAACTAAACTAGACAGAACTGTAAGTAATAATGAATAATGATATAAGGAGAAAGTATAATTTATAACCTAAGAACGCTGACTAAGGTGTCGCAGCGCTTGCAGTTCTCACGGATGTTCGTCTGCGGGTAACTGGAGACGACACGTGTTATGCTGGGAACTTGTTGCTTGGTGTTTTCATATAAGTCGATAGTTGGTTTCTCAAGTGCCGAAGGTCTAAAGACTATATAGTTTGTATTATCGGAAACAGGATATTTGTGCTTTCGTACTTTTGTTTACGATTATTATATTCTATTACAAATTTGCCAGCTAGGGGCGGGGTGAATCACAATCACCCGGCGAGCTGCTGATTACGTGATGGTCGGTGAGTCAGGTGTTATGCACGGTGTTTGTCATGAGAATCATATCGAGATGAACGAGGGCAGTTCTGTTCGAATTTCGAGCGAGGTGAGATCGTAGAGGGTTGTCGGGTAATCAGTACCAGTTTAGATTAATAATATCATATCGCTACGACCGATCGAACTTATGTTAGGTGGCACCCAGGATAAATTAATCATCAACATTATCTATTGTTCGTATAGTTTGAAACTCCAGTGGCGGCTCATTATGGTGCCTTCGGTCAATTTAGTGTGATTATTATTTGTCGAATAAATGTTTAGCCCACATTTATTCCCTTTTGGATCTAACCTGACATCAGTACTGGGTTCAGTGCCCGGTATATCCACGTGATAACTAGTGAAGTAGTGCTGCGGAAGCAGTGGAGCTGCGGTTGACGCGTTTTAGTTGTGAAATTGCTGGTTCTGACGCTGCTGTGCGGTGTTTAGCTACTGTTCCTGTGGTGGCGGAAAGTCCATTACAGGGTGGCATGTTATTTTCTGTGGTAACTCGTGCTCTCTAGGGTTTGTCTTCACCGTGGCTAGTTCCAGTTATGTTTGGGGGAGTTTTAACTTGGTCGCGGGTAAGAGGACTTTATATTTCGATTAACATCGCACGATAATCGTGTGGAATGCACATCACATGTCAGTGGTGTTGTGACTGAGGATGCAATTTGATTTGGTACACTAAAACGTTGGTGAGTCCTTTCCATTTTGTTTCGATTCTGGGGCCGAGTGCTCATTAGTAAAAGAATCGCTAGCTTTAAGATTTTAGAGAAAAAATATTAATACAATTCTCACAATGTAAGTGAGTTTCAAACTGTTGATATTGACAGTTTTATATTGGAGATGGTATTTTGCTTTATTTCTAATATTTGTTGACATGACATAATGAGTGGTAGTGAAATTCTACCACAGAGTTCACATAGAATAGTTTCGATATTTATGAGACGAAAATAATCGACTTTTGTAATAAAATCGGTGACGTCTCAATAAGTTTCACACTCACGGTATACGAGTAAATTAACTGCCCCTATAAAAGTTTACATTTTTATTACGTGTTTGCAATGCAAACGTAGTTTAAGTTAAATTTCTAAAATCTGGAAATGATTCTCAAATGTTGAAATAACTCTTTAAATGAAAAAGCGATATATCTAGCGAAGTCGACATGTTTGAAGGGCTATAGTTTCAACCTAGTATAAAGTGTTTCTAGAGATTCTTCAAAAGGTATGAGAAAACTACAAACAAGTTAACCCAAATAAAAACAAATCTATAAGTCTGTGACACAACCATTATTCTTCTAAAGTCTAACAGGATAATGGTAATCCGTAAATTGAAATTTTGATATTTTAGGGAAATACGAAAGCTAAACCACAATAGATGTGTGTAAGCACTGTATGAAAGTCAATTACTTAATACATCTAAATTATACAATATTAAACTCTGATAGAATCTAATTTTTACTAGATTTCGTGAGTTTATTGGTATAATGAGTGAATTGAGTTTTAGAGGTCTTTCTGAATAAGATCTATCCAACCAAAAAAAAGGGGGAGCCAGGATGATGTTCCGCTTGAGTTTTGAGTTTCAAACAGGGAAGTTAAAGTAATGATTAGCCCTTGAATAATGAGCAAATATTAGTTTAAAATGAAATATTTGTAATAGTAAATACCTACGAAAGGTTGCGAAAATATCTCACATTAATTAAAAAAAAGCGTTAAGTACAATTTGCAAAAAATATATAACTTTTGATTTCACTAGGATGAAAACCGTTGTTTGTGGCTATACAACGTATAATAATGACTCCATTAGTTAGATTGGCCTTTGGATAAGGGAATAGAGTATGTGCTATAACTCATGGTTCTATATGCATATATTATATGCAGGTTTAATGGAATTATTGCATCTGAATAATTTGACATGGTGTATACCATAATTAAGTAGTTACTGGATTTAATGTGGTTCCTTTTAAATTAATAAAGTGAAAAAAAAACAAGAGTTTCATAGGGTACTTCAAAATTTGAGTTCGCAAAAAAAACGTAATATGGTAGTGTGGATTTTGACAATAATTTGCTTGACTTATTAATTGGTAAGGTCACCACACCTTCCGGACTATTAGCTTGTGATAGAAGAAAGAGGACAGGGAGTCAATATTATTGAAGGTAATGCTAGGTATGAAAAGAATAGAGATGATAAAGGTAAAGGTCATTAAATTAAATTTTGGTAATTTTAATTTTTATTAATTAAAAAAAATAAAACATAAAGATACAATCATGATAAATTGACAAAATGCCGGATAGGTACATTCCTAGTGAGTCGGATATCTGCAGAGCGGACAGTGACAACTACGACATGAGTACACACGTTTCTGTGCTGCATTGGCAATATGATGAGTTTAGGTGCAAGATCGAACACTGATTTAACATGTGCCTATTTTGGTAGTGTGGTCTAACGAAATTTAGATTTTGTTCAGTGTGAGATCGAGCATGCGTATAGTATTTCCATATTGGCCTAGTGTTGGCAATATGAGGTGTTGAGGTGCAAGTTCGTAAAATTCATTTAACATGTGCCCATTTTGGCAGTGTGGTCTAAAGAAATTTAGATGTGGTTCAATGTGAGATCGAGCATGCTTGGAGTCTTTCCATATTGGAAAAATGTTAGCGATATAACTTGAGAGTACTAGTCCTTCCGTAACAAATGACTACAAGGATTGTAACTGGCACTTGTAATACTTGTAATTATAAAGTCAATTCTTTAAATACATTTCACTTCCTCTTGCTATTGAATTACATATTTGAATTGATGGATAAGTACGAGTACTTTTAATATTGAGTTTAATGTCATGGGTAGATACACCCGAGGACGAGTGTTAGTCAGGATGGCCGTGTCGGAGATAACGAAATAGTTGGTTTCTCAAGTGGCGAAGGTCTAAAGACTATATAGTTTGTATTATCGGAAACAGGATATATGTGCTTTCGTACAATTATTATATTCTATTACAAATTTGCCAGCTAGGGACCGGGGTTGAATCACAATCACCCGGCGAGCTGTTGATTACGTGATGGTCGGTGAGTTAGGTGTTATGCACGGTGTTTGTCATGAGAATCATATCGAGATGAACGAGGGCAGTTCTGTTCAAACTTCGAGCGAGGTGAGATCGTGGAGGGCTGTCGCGTAATGACGATTTCGCCGCGGTTCCGAGTAGAATACCTTGAGTACCAGTTTAGATTAATAATATCATATCGCTACGACACATCGAACTTATGTTAGGTGGCACCCAAGATAAATTGATCATGAACATTATCTATTGTTCGTATAGTTTGAAACTCCAGTGGTAGATCATTATGGTGCCTTCGGTCAATTTCGTGTGATTATTATTTGTCGAATAAATGTTTAGCCCACATTTATACTGTTTTGGATCAAACCCGACATTCCCTCTTGGATTAAAACCCGACATATATATATATATATATATATATATATATATATATATATATATATTATAAAATTGTAAGTTTGTCTGTTTATTTGTTTGTTTGTTTGTTTGTTCGGGCATCACGTAAGAACTACTGAACTGATTTTGCTGAATCTTTTTTTGTTGCAAAACCTATAGTTTGACTTAAAATCTGTCATGCATTTTATCTCCCTAAGTTGACAGAAACGGTAGATATAGCGAAAAAACTTCTACCATTTTGGGTAATGAAATTACTCAATTGGTTCCACCGGATGTACAAAATATTAGATACTGGCATCAGGTTATCTTTTATTCTAAATTCAGAATGTGAAAATGTAGCATGTTTCGATTTAACAAAAATCAACTGATATAACGAGCGTAATTTTACAGGGTGTTCTGTATATAAGGATTTAAAAAATCTAAAAAAAATTATATTTGTTTTTCTATAAGCAGCTGCATCTATACAATGTGGTTGAAATAAGGGAGAGTGGAATTAGTTATATGCGGTTGTCTAAAAAAGTTATATTAAGTGGGCCATAAACAGTTCTATATACTAAGTGGTTGAGAAATGGTAGAACGTAGTTAAAAAATATTATAAAAAAATGTGTTTTATAAGAAGTTAGGATCTTTGAATGATGTTCATAATAAATGTTAGAAGCATATGTTTATACAGGGTGTTTGAAATATAACATGGAGTGGAATTCTAGTTTATGTTGTGGTTAAAAATTTGTTTTATATCTCTACAACCATTTGCATATATAGGACGGGTGAAATATGGGCGGAGTATAATTAGAGCTATACAGGTGGGTTTAAAAAATAAATAATGTAATGATCTACAAGCTGTTCCATTTACCAGATGGTTGAAATATAGGGTGGTGTAGAGTTATAATTATACAGGGTGGGTAAAAAATGCTAGAAAATTTTTGTTATATAGCAGTTGCTAAAGATGGGGCGCAGTAAAGTTATACTTATACAGTGTCATTCAAACAAGGTTAGAAAAACTTGTAAATGAAGGGTGGTTTAAATGAAGTGTGAAGAGAAATTATACTTTATAATGTTGTTGAAAAAATATCAGGAAAAATTGTGAAATAGCGTAGTTAATAATAAGTTGCGAAGATAGGATAGTTGAAATATAGGGTGGAGAAGTTGTATGGTTAATTATTTAAAAAATGTTATATTGGTTAACCAATAACCAGTAGCGTATACAGTGTAGATGTAATACATAAAAGGTGATTCAGAAACATGCTGAAAAAAGTTGTTATATACGGTGCCCAATAAGCAGTTGCGGTTTTGGTAAAATATATGGAGCATTGATGGATTTATAGTTATACAGGGTGGTACAAAAATGTTATGCTGGGTGGCCGATAAGTAGTTGCATATACAAGGTCGTTGAAATAGCGGGTGGAGTAGAATTATAGTTAAACAGGTTGGATATATTTTTTTCTAGGATAGAACATGAGCTGTTGCATATCTGTAATATCTGAAACATACGGTGTGATTAAAACAATATACAATATATATATATATATATATATATATATATATATATATATATATAATATACCATACTTATTTATATAAGACATTTTTTTCTAAGAATTGTTTATCCAAACTTTATAAATGTCTCCCTTTTTCAACCCATTTATGGCCCACTCAATATAACTTTTTTGGACCACTCCGTATAACTAATTCCATATTTATTGTGTATATGAAGCTGCTTGTAGGACACCCAATATAACTATTTCTTAGATTTTTTAAATCCACGTAATTCTACTCCGCACTAAGTTTCCTATATACAGAACATCCTGTATAATTACATTTACGCTTGTTATATCAGATAATTTTTTTTATCCAAACATATTACATTGGCACATTCCGAATTTTGAATAAACGCTAAGCTGATGCCAGTATCTAATATTTTGTGCGTGCGATGGAACCAATTGAGTAATTCTTTTACCAAACATGGTAGAAGTTTTTTCGCTATATCTACAGTCTCTGTCAATTTAGGAAGATAAAATGTCTACTAGATTTTAAGCCAAACTATAGGCTGTGCAATAAAAAAAGATTCATCAAAATCAGTTCAGTAGTTCTTACGTGATGAGGTAATAAAGAAACAAACAGGCAACTACAATTTTATAATAGTATATAGAATATATATATATATATATATATATATATATATATATATATATATGTATGTATGTATGTAACTTTTTAATAAGATTTTTATTTAAATAAACACAATTATAACTTTTAAAATAGAAATTAAAAAATAACAATATAACTGACAAAAGTTCTGAGTAATAATGAATAACAAACAAGAGAGATTTTACAATATATATTATAATAAGTTCTGAATAGGCATAGTTGACACGGCAATTGTCACGGATTTAGGCACCGCCGTAATATGACACACAAAGTTGAATTGCAATATAAGTTCGTGCTAAGTTCATAGTATAAACTTATATTACAACTCCCATCTATATACAAAAGTTGATGGTACAGCATCAACTTTTATGCCAAGTTCTGGAGTTCCATATCGTAGGTTGGACTCAGGAGGCTGTGTAGACTTAGGATTTAATGGTGCTGTAGGTGGCGGTGCTCGGCAGTGGAGCTGGATGTAGTGGTCTTCTCTACGATGAGGAGTATAATCACAATTACTATTGTAATGTTTTTATTTTCACACACGGGTTCAGTTCAGTTCTTGGATTTATTTAAAAACACAGCGCAACTCACTCTAATTTATTTTCACTACTTTAACACAATTTATATTCACAGAAACTATTTACATTTTATCTTAACTATGCAATACGACCGTCGAAAACTGAATGCCTCCTATCGCCAGCTGTTCATATTTATATATTTCTCTCCGAATTGTCTGGTAAGTCCACGAAACATCGGGACACTCTTTCATGTTCTGGAAGCTTTAATGGAATTCCCTGTAACGGCAGCGGTCGTCCTGTTGAGAGACAAACATTTCGGATTCCCAGAATTATCGGAATATTGTCCCTTCCACGAATTGGTTGATGGCCGATTGCACCAGCTGTCGGATGGATTCTCGTAACATTGCCCCTCCTTAAGACCATGTCCTAGAATCCTTCCTGCTGTGACAATATTTGCAGGACTCTCCAATTCGACAATGGGAAGTTTGGTCGAAGTAACAGTCAACGGTCTTCGAATCTGGGCTGCGAATATTGAGACAGCATACCAGGATGTTGATGCCACTGAATCGAAAGATTGTTTCCATCATACTTCTCACCACCCTCCAATTCAGTCCATCCAACCCGCAGGCTATCTTTGGGACCGCCAATTTCATCAGATTCTTTTCCATCATCACATTCCTCAATTCTACCAGAGTCTTCCAAAGATCGCTGTATGTTGGCTTGTCCGGGAAGAATGTTTTCGTTACCAAATAAAAGATGTCTCTGGTACCCACTGGTTGTTTATCTTCGAGATGAAGGACCTTCCCTACCACTGGATCTTGCTCCCGTAACTTCTGGAGATTTCAGGGCGCGCTTGAGAATCCATTTTCCAAGATGAGGGAGTTCCACTGAGCCCAGTACGACTTTATGGTTGGTGAGTATCCGGAAATATTTTGCCACGTAGATTTGCGGTCTTCTTCCTTCCACCGGATAACTTCCTTTAGTTCTGGATCTAATTTTTGGTCTTTCTGGATCTCCTCAGGTTGCCAATAGTCATCGACGGCGGTAGTTCTACAGAGAATAGCCCCTTTTTCTTCAGCTCGCTGACAATGTTTGCAGTCGTCAGGGCAGTGTCTCCTCGATAGGGCATCAGTATTCTTATGGCTTGTTCCAGCTCGATGTTCAGTCTCGAAGTCGAATCTTGCAACCGCTCAATCCACCTGGCCACTTGTCCTTCGGGGTTTTTAAACTGCAAGAGCCACTTCAGTGCTGTATGATCAGTCCCCAGTAGGAATCTTTTACCATAGAGGTACTTGTAGAAATGTTCAACCCCCTTTACCACAGCCAAGAGTTCCCTGCGAGTAACGCAGTAATTCCGTTCAGGCTTGCTCAAGGTCTTGCTAAAATAGCCGATGACTCTCTCCTGACCGTCTTGGATCTGCGAAAGCACCAAAATGAAGTTTCCATCTGGAAAGGATAACTTAAGACGGGGGCACTCGTCAATGCTCTTTTCAGTATCCCGAATGATCGCTGGCCCTGCTCGTCCCACTGGTATTGTACCTTCCCCTCTGTGAGTCTAGTAAGTGGCTTGGCGATGTTGGCAAATCCGGCTACGTACCGACGATAGTACGTGCATAACCCCAGGAAACTTCTTAACTGATGGATTTCTTTAGGTATCGGCCGTTCCTGGGCAGCTTTGATTTTCTGTTTATCAATAGCTACTCCCTCTGCGGAAACCACATGTTCAAGATATTGCACCTCTTCTTGGAACAGCTGACACTTTTTCGGGCTTAACTTTAGTCCGGAACTTCGAAGTCGCCGAAACACCTCCACCAGGTTCTTGACGTGATCTTCAAATGATCTTCCAACCACGATAATGTCGTCAAAATACACCAAGCATGTTTTCCATGCAAGCCCTTTTAACACTGCTTCCATCAATCTTTCAAACGTCGCTGGAGCATTACACAACCCAAACGACATCAGCGTGAATTCGTAAAGTCCTGAGCCGATAGTAAAAGCAGTCTTTTCTCGGTCTTCTTTAGCAAGTTCCACCTGGCAATAACCGCTCTTCAAGTCCAGAGTAGAAAACATCTTCGATCCAGCCAACGTATCTAGGGTATTGTCTATTCTTGGAAGGACATAGCTGTCTCTCTATGTAGCGTGGTTTAATTGCCGATAGTCCACGCAAAATCGGGTCGAACCATCTTTCAATTTAACTAAGGCAACTGGGGAAGCCCAAGGGCTATTGGATGGTTCAATAACACCTTCTTCCTCCATCTCGCGAACTATCCTGTCGGCTTCCTGTCTTTTAGCTAGGGGTAGTCTTCTCGCCGACTGTCGAATAGGCTTAGCGTCCCCGGTATTATTAATTTTATGTTTCACTAGATCAGTTCGTCCTATTTTGCCGTTCCCTACATCGTAGATATCCTGGTAGTTTTTAACGATGTCCCTCAATTTTGCTTTCTGACTTGGTTTCAAACACTTAGATGAATCGGTGATAAGTCTTTCCAGTTCCTCAGATAATTTACTTGGTGGTATTTCTGCATGCTGTCTGCATCTGACTACGGAGGAAACAGTAGAACAATGGCCCAAAGTTGTTCCTTTCTTTAGCACAACCGGGTAATGATTCAGGTTCATTACTCTCTGGCACGAAACAGAGTCTTCCCCAGTGCGACTCCTGTGCCTACATTTCCGTCGTTAAGTTCGGGATCAAATATCATTACTGTTCCAGCTTTAGCTTTTCCATCTAAGCAAGCATCTATAATGCTCTTTCCGGAACATTTACATCCTCTGCTAAGATGGCTCGAAGCATTATGTCATCTTTTCCATGAAGCACCACTTCTTCGTCATTCACTCGCAGAATTCCATCTTTGAAGTTTAACTGGAATCCCTTGGAGCTCATGACATCCATTCCAATGATTACTTCGTCTTCGATGTCTGCCACTAATGCCCGATGTAGGAAGGTTGTGTTTCCCAAGGTCATTTCAACCTTTATTTCACCATGGACTTTCGCTGCTTCTCCTAGCGCTGATCGCAGTTGCCATTTTGTTGGTTTTATCATTGTCTCTAATACAATGTTGGGCCTTATAATTGGTTTTGTCGCACCTGTATCCAGCAACATTACACATTGCGTCTTATTAATAAAGCCATCTACAAAGACACTGTTAACGTGGTTGCGTAGCGAAGCGACATATGCGTTGGTAGTTGGGACTTGTTGGTTACAGGTCGACGATGGTCCCTTTATATTGACCTCCTTGCAACGACTCTGAACATGTCCTACCTTACGACACTTCCGACTTCTTCTATTATCTTTCTTACAGAGGCTTCATCGTTTCCACCATCTTCGGATTCTCCGTCAACGATTCGGACTCTGGCTTGACCTCTGCAGGTATTTTTCGCAGCCTCGAATTCTAGCGCTCGAGCAAGTGCATCCACTAGTTGACTCGGTCGAGCTAGGGTCAATGCATTGGCTTCGTGGTCCCGAAGTCCATCCAAAAATGGATAGGCAAGGCGAACCAGACGGGCAATATCAGCTTCAAACTCTTGAAGGGATTTGTTCGATTTTTGGTGGTGACTTTTCAGTTGGGAGTGATAAACGTGCTCCAAATGTGTCTGGCCATACCTCAATTCTAAGTGTTTCACCAGCTGTTCGTAGTCTTCTTGCGCCGAGGAACTCAACGTTTGCAAAATATCTGTATCATCCCCTCTTAAGGCGAGGGTTAGTGCTATTGCCTTCTCCTCTCCCGACCATCTGTTTAACTTCGCTTCAGCCTCAAAATGGCGCCTGTAATTAGCCCATGACGATTTTCCATCATATTGGGGGGGTTTCATTTTGTGTTTTGTCCCGTCGAGGCCAATTTTCGAATGCACTACTTCTGGACTGTTTCTGCCTTCGGATTTTGATTATTTTGATTGCGAAGTCCCCTTTGTATTGTGACTACTCGTTCTTTTATTTTGCTAATCTCGCCCTCCATTATCTGTCTTAGCTCTTCTATCCGCGTTTCATTTTTGACTGACTCTTCGACTATTGTTTGCTTTAGCTCCTCCATCTGAGCCTCATTTTCTAATATTTTCTCTTCCAGAATTTCTGAATTTTTCGGTACCATGCTTTTCAAATTTTCTTCTAGGGATTTAGAATTTTCTGCTAATTTATCTTCTAACGCCTCTTTCGAGTTTTTAGAATTTTCTAGTAATTTATCTTCTAGGGTTTTAGAATGTTCTGCAAGTTTGTTAGTTTGTCTTCTATGGTTTTAGAATTTTCTATCAATTTATCTTCCACTGCTTTAAATAGCATAGACATGTCACCATTACCAGAAACTTCAAAGAAATAAGTATCGGGATCGTTAACTTCATTTATTAGAGCATCGCGTAGCCGTTGTACTAATTCATTTTTTTCCCACTAATTTCTAAATCCCTTTCCTCGAGTTCTTTTTTTAAGTCCGTCACTTTCAATTGGTCCAAACTTACGTTTTTAAACATTGTCAGTCTATTTATTTTCCACTTCTACAGCTCCACAAATACACCTACACCTGTCACCACTGTGATGTTTTTATTTTCACCCACGGGTTCAGTTCAGTTCTTGGATTTATTTAAAAACACAGTCCAGCTCACTCTAATTTATTTCCACTACTTTAACATAATTTATGTTCACAGAAACTATTAACATTTTATCTTAACTATACAATACGCCCGTCGAAAACTGAATGCCCCCTATCGCCAGCTGTTCATATTTATATATTTCTCTCCGAATTGTCTGGTAAGTCCACGAACCATCGGGAAACTCTTTCATGTTCTGGAAGCTTTAAGGGAATTCCCAGTAACGGCAGCGGTCGTCCTGTTGAGAGACAAAGATTTCGGATTCCCCGAATTATCGGAATAATGTCCCTTCCACGAATTGGTTGATGGGCGATTGCACCAGCTGTCGGATGAATTCTCGTAACACTATTAACGTGGTTGTTGTGATTGTGAGCCAGGACATATGCTGTTCTAAGGGTGGTTGTTTCATCAGCTTTTCCAGTTCCATAGAATATTGGGTAACCTTATGGTTGACAACATCTAGGTGTTGTACGTCTAATTCTTGCAACTATAGGGGTGTTAAATTTGTTATTTCCTTGGCGGCTGGCATGCCGTTGCAGCAGTTGAAATAAATGTCCACTGGGTGGTTTCTATAAGTGATGATAGGACATTTCCCTTTTCATTTGATGGTGATGGCCAGTGGTCTTGAAATTGAAAAGTTTAGGTTGATCTCTTGGATGTTATAGGCTTCTGCATATAATATCATATTTTTGCACGTTGCTAGAAGTGTGGCTGGCTGTCTGAGAAGCTGACCTTCGCAGATGGAATCTTTGACTATTGGATGTGATATGACTTTGGGCCAAATCTTATGATGTGTAGTTAAACTATATAAATCTATACCGATTACTCCAAAGCCTTTGTCAGAATAGACCATGAACCAGCTTAAGAAATTACATGATTTTGACTTCGCCAAAAGTAGATTAGCTGGACTGTTATATTTCGAATAATAAATACGGAAACAGTAGGATTCATAGATGGTCTCTATTAATGCAAGAGTATACATTTAACATTAAACACATACAAGGGAATAAAAATATTGTTGCTGATGCATTGAGCAGAATAGATGGTTTTAAAGAAAGAGATGGGAGTTAACATCAAGAAGGAATTGCGAAGAGATCAATTGGAAAATAAATAAGAAATGGTGAGAATAAATGTGGAGAAAAATAGAGATGGTATTTATTATAAACCTATAGATGAAGTGGAACTGTATGTGGTGTCAAGAATTTTGGCTATGAAGATTTTAATCAAGTTGCATGGTTTGTATGGACATATGGGAATAAGAAAGTTAGGGGAAATGTTTAGAGAGAGTTATTATGCCAGAAATGATTTAAAATTGTATAAAGATATAACCGGAACATGCGACTTGTCAACGAATAAAAACCCAAATATTTCTAGATCTATTGGATCAAAGTTTTACAGATAGTGGCATTTGATTATATTAGTAATTTAATAGAGACAGATGGGTATAAACATATTTTTGTAATAGTTGATATTTTATATAAATTTATTAAGTTATATCCAAGTAAAAGAACAAATGTAACAAATAAAAAGGGCGTTAAACCAATATTTCGAAAAGGTAGGAAGACCACAACATATTTTCAAAATTCACGATTTTTACAATTTTTAAAAGATAAACAGATACAACCAAAATTTATTGCTATAAAACATCCGAATCCAAATCCTGGGGAAAGATATGTACGGGAGGTCATTAAATATTCTAGAATATATTGTGTACAACAACATACCAGCTATATTTTTTCGGTTCTTCGGGAATAACGCAACATATACTTGAAAGTCTGTATATTTCAAATAGTCCAAACGTTTCAAGATATAGATCAGACCCTGTTTTCAATGGTATAACTTAATACAAATGAACAAGAAAATACGAAAATACTTATTTGAACCTTACGAGTTACTTAGTGATGGTGACTAAATCCTACGTCCACTATTCAACAACAATCACAAAAACTAATATCTAAGGTAGAAAACAATAGTGAAATTGACGATATATTGGGAAATTTTTCTACAATATATAACTCTGTTCTAGATTCTATAATTTACCATAAACCTATATATATATATATATATATATATATATATATATATATATAGACTAGGTTCCGGGTGAGAACCGCGTCTGAATTTATTATATACTCGACGTTTCGACTCCTGCTTTGGAGCCATTATCAAGAGACAAAAGTGAAAAAACTTTCAGAGTGTAGATCGAACTCGGGGCCTCAATCTGCCTACTCCCCAAGAGTCACTAGGTAACTGAACTGCATTTTTGAGTCTGCTCTGCTTCTTTTATTTATAGTTAGTGCTGGGTTAGAAGGGAATGTCACGTGATGAGGCTGTGTTGTGATTGGTCGGGTGTTGGTGGGCGTGTCTGCTTTGTTTAAGCTGGCAATTACGGAGGTCCATGCTGTGGGAAGGCGAGAGCTGTCATCGCGTCGGTTTAGACAGAGGGGTCTTTTCTCTATTTCAATTGCTTAACGAATAGTAGATGCCCTAAGGGAGTTAAGAGATACGATAGTCCTACTGCCCTCGAAGTTGATAGAGTGTCCTGTTTGGATATTATGATGCGCGAGAGCGGAAGTCGGATCTTTTTTGCGAACTAACAAAGAATGTTCATATACTCGATGGTTGACGCGGCTATTTGTACGACCGATGTAGCTTTGTGGGCAATCGCGACATGGAATTTCGTAAACTCCGCGATCTTTGTTAGGTACTTTATCCTTAGGGTTCCCGCTTAAGTTAGCTATAGTTTGACTAGTGTTGAAGACCGTCTTTATTTGATCTCGGTGTAGGATTCGTGCTATTTTGTCAGTGACTCCTCGAATGTACGGAAGGAAGGCTTTCGGATGTTGTTGGTCTGTTTCTGATGGGGTTGGTGTCCTCGAGGGTTGTTGCGAGTGACGAAATATGCGTGCAATGTGGTCTGGATGATATCCGTTTTGTCGAAGGATTTGTTGAAGTTTATTAAGTTCGTTTTGTCTACTGTCAATGTCTGTTAGGCGAATAGATCTAAGGGCCAAAGATTTCGTTACAGAACTTAATTGGGCAGGGTGATGATGTGATTGGGCATTTAAGTATCGATTGGTGTGGGTTGGTTTTCTATAGACTGTATGTGAGAATGTGCCATGGCTGGTTTTTGTTATGAGGACTTCAAGAAAAGGGAGCGAAGAATCGGATTCGATTTCCATTGTAAATTGAATGTTAGAATGTATACCATTAAGGTGTTGTAGAAAGAAGTCTAACGACTCTCTGCCATGAGGCCAAATGACAAAAGTATCATTAACATATCTAAGCCAGCAGGAAGGTTTTAAATTAGACGAGTTTAGGGCCTGGGTTTCTATTTGTTCCATGAAAATGTTAGCAAGCACTGGAGAATGAGGTGAACCCATCGGGGCCTCACGAACTTGTTTGAACAGAGTGTCTTGAAATGAAAAATATGTGTTAGAAGAACAGTGCTGTACCAGTTTGATGATGTCAGAAGAGATATTGTGTTTAGTTTTTAGAATATCTAACATTTCTGAAATGGGAACATTGGTGAAAAGAGATACAACATCGAAGCTAACCAGGATATCATTTTCTGAAATTCTAGAAGCGCCTAATATATCTAGAAAGGAAGAAGAGTTCTTAACGTACGAGGATGCTTGTTCGGCTAGAGGTTGAAGGGTTTTGGCTAAGTACCGGGCTAATTCTTGAGTCGGGGATTGTACCGAACTGACAATGGGCCTAAAGCCGGGTCTAGATCTATAAAAATTTGCCCCGAATGCGTTCGCCGCAAATATGTGCGCCGAAAGAAGTTGAGATAAATTCTCACATAAATATTTACGTCGTGTGTCATGTGTTTGTGCTCCAGCTGTGTGCAGAAATTTGACAGCTGATTTATTTGAGGTTAAGTTTTAACTATTGTTTTACTTCAAATAGTTCAAATAAGTAACAGTCAATATATCCAATAAACGGTTACCACCTTCATATTTTCTCTCTCTGTAAAGATCTTTTATCCAGTGGCGTCTTCTTGATCTTTGTTTTTTCTGTTTAATATGGTCATACAAAACAATAAAAGCTGCACATATTCTCCTGATATCGTACATCAGAAATTTGTTTATAAACACAACATGTCAAAAGTCAGGTGAAAGTGAGGTTAGTTAACAAATTCAGATTTTTCATACGGCCGAATTTGCAAACGCGTCCACATCAATAACTGAATGCGGCGCAAATCCTTTGATGTTCGTCGAAAAACCGACTCTGTACGGATCGCGTGCGTTGAATGTCGAATAAATTCTTGCTTGCGTCAAAAACGTCCACATTGACACAAATTCTCCCACACACATAAAAATTTACGTTGAATTTGCCTTCCAGCGCAAATTTTTATAGATCTGGACCCGGCTTAAGAGGAATGTCCGACTTATGAATCTTGGGTAGTCCGTAAATTTTGGGAATTTTAGAAGATTTTTCACGAGGAATGATGGTCTTTTTGACGTCAAGGGAAAGATGTGTTGTGTTGATGATTTCCTTGGTCTTTTTCTCTAAGTAAGTAGTCGGATTATTGTTAATTATTTCGTAGTCTGGAGTGTGGAGGAGAGATTTCATCTTGTGAATATAGAATAAGACCCTGGCTGGGGTCAAGCCTGTACTATTATGTACGGCAGAGCGATATGCCAACAGGAATAGGGGAATATGTTCATCCCAATCACGCTGGTTATTGCTGACGACCTTGGATAGGTGTTGTTCCAAGGTCCTGTTGAATCTTTCCACCATTCCGTCTGATGGTGGGTGCAATGGTGTTGTTCTCGTTTTCCTGATCCCCAACATCGTGCAAACCTTCTGGAATACATTCGATTCGAAGCTACGCCCCTGGTCTGAATGTGGTTCCATCAGAACGCCAAACCTGCTAAATAGTTGTTCTACTAGCACCGTCGCTCCCGTGGTTGCCTCTTGGTTGGGTATCGCATATGCCTCAGGCCATTTACTGAAGTAATCCATTGCGACCAGAATGTATTTGTTCCCCCTCTCAGACTCGGGAAACGGACCGGCGGCAACATCGATGGCGATTCTCTCAAAAGGGACGTCCACATTGTACTGCTGTATTCTGCCCTTGCTCCGGGTCTTCGGGCCTTTTCTGGCCGCACAGGTGGCACATTTGCGGCACCAAGCTCTGACGTCTTCGAAGTAATTCAACCAGTAGTACAGCTGGCGAACTTTGTCTAGGGTTTTATTCATGCCCAGGTGGCCTCTGGTAATCCCGTCATGTACTTCGCTCAGGATGGCTGGTACCTTTCTCCTCGGAACTACCAGTTGGGACTTGGTTTCTCGTCCAACAGCGGTTTCCCAGACTCGCTTGAGCATTCCATTGTCTACTCTTAGAGAGTCCCATTGAGCCCATAACGATTTCAGCACGCCTGAGGATCTAGTTACCTCGTCCCTTCGTGGCCTGGGTGCCCCTCTCATTTTGAGTGACAAGATTGGTTCGATGTCTGGATCAGCCATTTGGTCCTGGATGCACTGTTCCGTTGTCCAGTCTTCATTGGCCTGCAGTCGGATCTGCCTGATGGAGATACCCTCTCGCTGTTCCGTCTTTAGACAATGTCCGCATTCTGCTCTACAGGGTCTTCTGGATAGGGCATCGGCATTATTGTGCAAACGGCCGGCACGGTGTTCCACCTTGAAGTCGTATTGCTGTAATTTCTCCATCCATCTGGCCAGTTGTCCTTCTGGTGTCTTCATGTCCAGCAGCCATTTGAGTGCGGCATGATCAGTTCGGATTAAGAAATGACGACCATAGAGGTATTTGTGGAAATGGTCTACAGCCCTTATTATTGCAAGAAGTACGTTTCTGGTGACGCAATAATTTCTTTCTGGTTTCGAGAATCCATGGCTGTAGTACTCGATCACCCTCTCTTCACCATCTTGCACCTGGGATAGGACGGTCCCCAAACCGGTGTTGCTCGCGTCGGTGTCTAAGATGAACTTGCCGGAGTGTGTAGGAAAGGCTAGGATTGGGCTGGAACATAGTGCTGCCTTCAGTCGTCTGATTGATGTTTCGCAATCCTGTTTTCAACGGAAGGTCTCTTTCTCAGTGGTCTGCCGATGTAGAAGCGCGGCAATGGTGGCAAATCCCGCAACAAATCGCCTGTAGTAGGAACAGAGGCCCAAGAAGCTTCGCAGTTCATGCTTGTCTCTCGGGACTGGCCAATCACGGATCGCTTCTATCTTGTCCTCGTTGGTGCGGGTTCCTGACTCCGAAACGACGTGGCCCAAAAACGCTACTTCTTTTTGGAACAAGGAACACTTCTTCGTTGAGTCTCAGGTTGGCGTTATTAATTCTGGAGAATACTTCGCCTAGGTTCTTCAGATGGTCGTCTAATGTCTGACCCATGACTAGAATGTCGTTGAGGTATACTAAGCACGTCCTCCATGTTAACCCGCTCAGTACATACTCCATTAGCCTCTCAAATGTAGCGGGTGCATTACATAACCCAAAGGGCATGACCGTGAACTGAAACAGCCCTTTACTGGTGGAGAACGCTGTCTTCCCTCTGTCGTTTGCGTGTACACCAACCTGCCAATATCGACTTTTTAGGTCTAGTGTGGAGAACCAACGGGAGCCTGCTAGTGTGGTCAAAGTGTCATCGATTCGGGGTAGTGGATAGCTGTCTTTCTTCGTGACGTCATTCAGCTTTCTATAATCCACACAAAATCGGGTGGTTCCATCCTTCTTTTTAACTAGCACGACCGGAGCAGACCATGGGCTGATGGATGGCTCAATAAGTCCATCTTGTAACATGGACTCGATGTTTTCGTCGACTGCCTGTTGTTGCCCCAATGGTAGTCCTCTAGGTGGTATTCTGATGGGTTGAGCCTTTCCGGTATCTATTCGATGCTGGATGATGTTGGTGCGACCGGTGGTTCCCATCTTGACTCTTACAAATTTGCCAGTGCTTTGTGATGAATTGCTTGGCTTTCTTCTGATTCTCTGGTGTCAGGTGTGTCAAATGGTCAGCAAACTGTTGTAGGAACTCTTTACTGGGCCCTGTCTCCTTCACCGACGTCTGGTACTCTTCTTCGCAATTGATGATGGTCTCTCCTGGCCCGAAACAAGCTATCTCTTGACCATTGGCAATTCTGATATCGTTGTTGGACAAATTCAGGACTCTGATTGGTATATCTCGTCCGGTTTTAACTATAGCCCGTCCAACTAAGTAGTCATGATCTGAGTGATGTTGCCTCTGATGACTAGGCTGCCGCTATCTCGCGGTAAAATCCCCGGATGTATACTGTCCCGGGGGCTGGTGGAGGGTCAGTCAGCATTCGCCCCCTTATGCTGACTGATTGGAGTTTCCCTGGTTGGTAAGGTCGGTTTGTTGGCTACCCATGGTTGGTGATCGTTCCGGTAGCCTTACTCGGCAGTCACGTTGGAAATGTCCTGTCCGTCCGCAGCGGTAACATGCCAGTTCTTTGTGACCGTTATAATATTTTGTTCAGGCCAACAAGCAGCACTTGAAATGGTGACTCTGGCTCTTCCTGGTTGAAGGAAACTGCTCGGACCCTTGGATTGGACATGTTTATGACGGCCTCTACTTCCAAAGCCCGATTTAGAGCTTCATTACTTTTCTTGACGTCACTCAGTCTTAAATTTCTTTGTACTTCCACATCTCTGATGCCGTTTATGAAACTCTGTGTGGTCAACTGGTCTTTCGTTTCCTCTGGCAGGTCTGGGTAGGACAAGTGTACTAACCGTCTAATCTCTGCTTCGAATTCTTGGAGGCTTTCACTGGATTTTTGAGTTTTTCCACTCAGTTGGACTTGGTATACCTGACTCAAGGATTGATTGTCGTATCGCTTATCCAGGATGGCGATGATCTTGTTGAAATTGCCTTGTTCCTCGACTGGAATGCTTTGGAGGAGTTCTAGGGCCAGACCTCTTAACGAAATTACCAGAGAAGTAGATTTTTTTTGATTATCCCATCCATTAGCTGTAGCCACGGTCTCAAATTGCCGTTTATACATGGGCCAAGATGAGTTGCCGAGGCATGTGGGTGGTTTACTAAAGGAACCTTTGGCACTCACGGTGTTCTGGTATTTTCCTCGCTGTAAGTCCTGCTGCATTTTTTTAATCTCTGTTTCTACCTTGTCTTGGATGACACAGATTTGGTCTTGAACTGTGTTTTGAATTGAACTGATTTCAACTTTTACCTGGCTTTGGATGGAATTGAGGTCATCTACTTTTTTTTCAAGATTGTCCACGGTATTTTTTATGTCTTAATGTCATCATTTATCTCTTTTCTATCTGACTCAACTATTTGCATTCTTTCATTAACTGTTTCATTAACTTGTCTTACTATTTGCATTAATTGTTCAAATTGCAGTTGTCTTTTCTCTTCAGTTTCGTGTCGTTTTAATTCAGTTTGATCTTGTTTTTCTACAAATTTCGAGAATAATCCTTCCATTAAATTTTGTTATTTTCTTCCATGGCAGTGACAAGATTTTGTTGTTCGCTTTTCATCGTAGTGACAAGATTTTCTAATTCTATTTTACGTTTTTCATCAAAAGATTTTACTAACCTTTGTTGAATTTCTTCCTGATGTTGTTTTTCCTTCTTGTCACGTTTTTCTAGAATCTGTGCAATTATTTCGTCTAGTCCCTCCGTAACCTGCTTGACTATTTTTTTGGTAGTTTTGTCTATCTTTTCATGCTACGAGTTTCCATAAATCAAATTACGATTTTAACTGCACTTAATCCTTCACTTTTGGTCACCATATTGCAATATAGTCCATGGGTTCAATTTTAAAATTATAAAACTAATATTCACTTTCACTTTTCTAGAACTTTATTTACATCAAATTATACAGAACAGCTGATTCACACTAACATTCGAGATACGCTGGTCGTCCTTGCTAACTAAACTGCTGCGAGGATGGGTCCTCCTTTTAAAATCTGCGTCGAATTCTCTAGTATAATCCAGTGTCAATTTTACAGTTGTCGAGTTATGATCGAGATAAGTTTTTCTTCTGTCCCAACCTTCTAGTTTTTTTAGAGTTCCGTATATACAGTATACAGATACCCTTATAATATCACTCAGGATTCTCTGTCACATCACAGCAATTTTCTCCTAAACTACTGGACGGAAGAGGTTGAAATTTGGTATCAATGTATAGCTTGGTGACCCGATCAGGAGTACATATCGCAAAAGAATTTTTTTAATTTAGGGGTATTTCTGGGGGGAAAAACTAAAAAAATCGACCGTTCCTCCACCCTGATCTCCGAAACTACTGAGCCTAAAATTTTGAGAAAAATAGGAAATATAGAACATTGCCCGAACTTCACAGGAAAAATAAGGAGAAAATTAATATTAATTTTGGGGGGCAAATTATAGAATTAAATAAAAATTAAAAAAAAATTAAAAGCATCATGTAATATATCAAATGAAAGGTCTCATTCTAAGGAATACAAATATATTTTTTTCATATTAAAAAAAATATTTATAAAGATATTAACGAAAATATACCAAAATTTACCCATTCCCCCCCCTTATCTCCGAAACTATAAAACGTAAAGTTTTGAAAAAAATAGAGGTATAGGTTCTGACCAGAAGTTTACTGGAAAAATAAGGAGAAACCTCTACTTTTAATTTTGGGGGGCAAATTACAAAATTAAATGGAAAATATAAAAATTAAAATTGTTTCTAACCCATCATGTTATATATCAAATGAAAGGGCTCATTACGACGAAAACAAATATATTTTTTCATATTTTTAAATTAAATTAATTAAAAGATATTAACAAAAATATAAAAAAAATTACCCATCCCCCCCTTATCTCCAAAACCATAAGCTGGAAAATTTTGAAAAAAAAATGTAGGTATAACCCTCACCTGACCTTTACTGGAAAAATAAGGAAAAACCCCTAATATCCATTTTGGGAGGGGGGGCAAATTTGTAGACGCAAAACCTCTCGAAAGAGATATCTTGTTGGTTAGACAATGCACCTCTCTCTCACCGGTCTTGGCGATATTGTGCCGATAGGCTGCTCAGTTAGTATCCGGTGGCGTGAGTTCGTTGTTCAATTGGCAGAAGGACTATACAAGGGCGCCAGGCCAATGGATACACACAGTTCACAAGAAAAACGACAAGATAACGAAAATTTACAATTTATTTTATTTAAATACAAATTAATCAATTTTTCTATTAGTTAAGTTGGTAACAAAGAACAAAATTTAAAACAATCGAGGTATATAAAAACTATTAGAGTGAAGTTACAAACAAAACAATCTATAAATTCTTGCCTTACAATATCCTCAGTAGGAATGCCTTTCCGTTGGTGGGTCTGCTGTCCAAGGTCCTGATCCTGGAGCTATATGCCAACCAGCAGCTGGGGTTCCAATAACTCAGGGTGACCAGGAGTTGCCACTGTCCTACCAGAGGACAAGTCGAATCAGGTAGTATTGCCAGAGTTCTGCTCCCTTGATATGAGGTTAGTGGTTACGTATCTGGGCACTCTTAGCCCCAGTTGATGGCATACATGAAAAAATTTATTGGCCAGTTAGTTATAGCCCTTAGAGTATCGATACTGAATTTTCCCCCTGACTAGTATAGGCGTATATATGCTCTATAGGATCGGTTCGGCACGTGTATGAGGTACCCTACCTTAGTTTTCCCTAACTTCTTCACCCTAAAGTTACTATTTGAATACTACCAAAAATGAATGAAAAATACTTTAACTAATAAAAGTAAATTTGAAACGCTTCAAATTCTAAGTAAAAATAGATAACGATACGACTTAAGGTAAATTGCAACTGCTAGTTATAGTTTCAAATTAATTTAGATTTAAATAACAAATCAATTATTAATTACAGGTAAAATTTAACGGTAAATCAGATATATAAACAACTACGTTTGAGAGCTAATAATGTGTTTAAAGATAACGGTATATAAAAAAATATATTCAAGATTTAATGTGCCTTCTAATCCGACAAACCGTTCGACGACTGAATGAAAGCGAACTTCCTCCGAGATAATGGGAAAACTCAGTACTCTAAATTAATGTCAATGTACGGTACTTTAAAAATGATAAGGTAATATACGATAAAAATGATGATTGCATCTATATTCATAAATATAAAAAAAAATCAGATGTGAAATCTGGTCATAAACATTTCCCCAAGTTAAACAATTAAAATAAAGAAAACTAGGCGTAGCAAAAATGCTTTAGCTCAAAACCTGCTTGGCTCTCTACTGCAAACTCAGAGAAAGGAGAAATTAAAATGTGATTTATTTATAACTAAGCAGACAAGCAACCAATCTGGGCCAATGAATAATGAAAGATCAGCGAGTGACTTAAAAAAAATTTAATATATTTACTGGTATATCTAGATGTAAATCAAATTCAATAAAATAGAAATATATATATAAAATACTGAACGAAATGCAAAGAAAAAAAATAGAAATTTTAAGTCACTCACATGATCTTTCCCAGTTACAGTCCAACCCAGTTGAGAAGCTGCATCAGCTACTAAATTCAGGCTCACAGGAGACCTCGTCTAGTGGATCAATTTGTCCTTTCCTGATCCTTGGCAGATATCGTCAATCAAACTCTCCAGATTCACCAATACCTAAAAATGCAAAAGAGGCCAGCAATAATTGTTCCCTTTTTCTTTATTTCTTTATCACGATACGTGTGAAAACTCTAGCAACTAACGATTGCTTATCGATGCCAACTACGTCGCAGATGCAAAGCAAAACAAATTACAAAAAAAATTAATGAACTACGCAATTAAGCCACCAACTATTTATCGTTGCAAGAAAACGCGGTATATCGATATTAAGATGAATATGAAACCAGATTCACCTAAAGTTTCTTTCCAAAATTATTAATAGATACGATAAAACATGCACTATAGCCGATAAAAAAACTGTAAAAAAAATTCATTCGATAAATCAAACTATAACGAGAAAATGAATCTGCTTAATTAGAATCAAAGGTACGGTAATAAGGAAAAACGATAAATTAAGCAAATTCTAGCAGATGTTTTCACAATAAAGATAAAGAATTTTCCCAATAAAAGAATTAAACTCAGAACGAAATTCGCCTACATACCCGTCTTTTCCGGCGGTCGAAACAGAAGAGAGCAAATCTGCTTCAACAAGCGTTTATCCCACTTGTCCAATGATAAAAGTGGGGAAAGGAAATGACATGTTAAAATTCAAATTTTATTGAGCGCGAAAGCAGGAATATTAATCAATAGTTGGTCAATACAGGAAATAATACAAGATAATTTCGATAACAGAATAAAGCAAAATTTTAGTAATTAAATCATAGATAAAATTTTATTAATGACAGTTTCCTTCTTCCCAACAAAATTATATTTATTTAATATTTCCAGTTTGGACGGAAGTTACAACAAAATAGCACATGATGTTCGTTCTGTCAAGACATCTTCGCGCCAAATCAAAGGACAGAGTTGGACTTAGAATACCTTCCAAACGAATTAACTGTGATTTAGCAATTAAAAGCGAAAAAAGCGATTGCAAATTAAATCGTTGTCCTTCCAAAATAACTTTTTAAAAACAAAATTTATTGAAAAATTATTACAAAACTTATTTCAGACTGATACAATGCAAGCGAAGGTACAAACAAGAATGATCATAATTAATATTTAAACGTTGAAAACAATTGCGATGAAATGAAACTTGATATTGTCTGCAGGTGTGCGCTTTGTCGTCTCATGAAGCTCACTGCATGTAACTTGCAAAACCGAATAAAATAGGAGTATTTACTTACGTGTTTATTTATTAAGGTAAAGACACTGTTTTATTACGGTAGAACTCAGTTCAGAAAACGGTATAATTAGAAAAGTGATTTGAAAAATATAAAAGGTAATTTATTAATTCGACAAATATTACTAAATATCAATGTAACGGGGAGAACGGCAATTCACCCGTTACAAATTATAGAATTAAATGGAAAATATAAAATTAAAATTGTTTCTAAGTCATCATGTTATATATCAAATGAAAGGGCTCATGATTAAGAAAACAAATATATTTTTTTCATATTTTTAAAATAAATAAATTAAAATTAATTTATATATATCAGAATACAAATGTATTTAATTTTCTAATTTGGCCCCCAAAAATTAACATTAGAGTTTTATTTTACTAATAAACATTCAGAGAAGTCTTTTATAATCTACTGTCTGAGTTTTGAGGCTCTGTAGATTGGAAGATAAAGAGCAAAATAGGTCAAGTTTTAAATTATAAATTATTAAATCTGTTATTTATTTAGGAATTTAGGACACCAAACAGGCCGTAAGCCCAATACAGCTTACTCTTATTTATATTATTAAAAAATACAAATTATTAAAAAATGCAAATAAATTATATTTTTCAAAATTTAAATAGTGTAGTTTCTAAACTGGGAATTAAGTCGATGTTTAATATTTTTGTTAATATCTTTTAAAGAAATGATTTAAAAATATTATATATTTGTAATTCACATAATGAGCCTTTTATCTGATATATTACATGATGCGTTTGAAAATTGAATATTTATTTTCCATTTAATTGTATAATTTGTCCCTAAAATTGCTATGGGGGGTTTTCTAATAATTGATTTTCCGTTTAATTCTATTATTTGGGGACAATTAATAGAATTAGGGATTTTTTCATATTTTTCCTAAAACAAAAAATTTAGGTCTTATAGTTTGGGGAATAACGGGGGGAATGGGTATACCTTAATTTTTTTTCAAAATTTTCCAGCTCGTGGTTTTGGAGATAGGAGGGGGATGGGCAAAATTTTTAAATTTAAATTAGAAAATTAAATACATTTGTATTCTGATAAAAATTAAGCGAATCCTGAAGCAGATAAAAAGCTTGATATGGATGACTTCAATTTAAATTTTCTGTCATTCATATCAACCTTTTTCGTACATTTGAGTAGAGGATTCTTTTATACTGTTTTATATTGGATTGCTTTATATTTAACCTCAAGTTTTGTAAGTATTTTCATCATATTTTGTAAATCATATAATAATTTAACCAAAACATTCTAGTATTGAACTGATGAAGGAGAGAAACTCTTCGAAAGCTGTTCATTAAAGAACAAAGAGTTAACACGTAGTTTTAATTCGCCCACCTTCAGGCTGAATCCCGTTAATTATTCAACCTATATCGAACAATCAGCCGTTATTCCTGCATATATATATATATATATATATATATATATATATATATATATATATATATATATAGATTGTTACGAAACTTACCAAAGCCGACCCTGTTTCATTTCAGTACGACAAAGATCACTTTGAGAAAAAAATGGTTCGCGAAATGACTCGGCAGCTGTAGGATTGATGATTGATTTTACTAGATTTTTCGATGCTGGTTTTAAAAAGGAAGAAGCCCGCGATCGCGAGTTAGTTAGCAGCGAGGACAAGCGTATATCGTAATGTTATTGTGAATCAGCTGGTTTGTATAATTTGATGTGAATAAAGTTCTAGAAAAGTGAAAGTAAATATTAGTTTTATAATTGTAAATTTAACCCACGGACTATATAACAAATCTGGTGATCACCAGTAAAGGATTAAGTGCAGTTAAATGGATGCAACTACCAAAAAATAGTCAAGCAGGTTACGGGGGACTAGACGAAAAAATAGCCCAGATTCTAGAAAAACGTGACAAGAAGGAGAAACAACATCAAGAAGAAATTCAACAAAGGTTAGTGAAATCTTTTGATGATAAATTTAAAGTTGAGTTAGGAAATTTTGTCACTAATATCGATGAAAAACGTAAAATAGAATTAGAAAATCTTGTTTACACTATGAAAAGTGAACAACAAAATCTTGTTTCCACGATGGAAGAAAAACAACATAATTTAATTGAAGGATTGTTCTCCAAATTTGAACAAAAACAAGAAAAAGTTGAATTAAAACGAAAAATGAATTTAAAATAACTTAAGAAAAAAACAAATGCAATTTGAACAACTAATGCAAATAGTATCACAAGTTAATGAAACCGTTAATGAACGAATGCAAATAGTGGAATCAGACATAAAAGAAATAAACGAAACCACATAAAGATCCTAAAAAGTAATGTGGAGACTCTTGAAATCAAAGTAGATGACATCGATTCCATCCAGAGCCAGGTGAAATATGAAATCAGTTCCATTAAAAGCACGGTACAAAGTGCAGTAAGTGAAGTACAAGATAAAATCAGTGCCATCCAAAACAAAGTAGAAACAGAAATTTAAAAAATGCAACAGGACTTACAGCGAGGAAAATACCAGCACACTGTGAGTACCAAAGATTCATTTATTAAACCACCCACATTCGACGGCAGTTCATCTTGGCCCATGTATAAACGGCAATTTGAAGCCTTGGCTACAGTTAATGAATGGGATAACCAAGAAAAATCCACCTCTCTGGTAATTTCGTTAACAGGTCCGGCCCTAGAACTCCTCCAAAGCATTTCAGTCGATGAACAAGGCAATTTCGACAAGATCATCGCCATCCTAGACAAACGACAATCAATCCTTGAGCCAGGTATACCAAGTCCAACTGAGTGGAAAAACGCAAAAATCCGGTGAAAGCCTCCAAGAATTCGAAGCAGAGATTAGACGGTTAGTCCACTTGTCCAACCCAGACCTGCCAGAGGAAGCGAAAGATCAGTTGGCCACACAGAGTTTTATAAACGGCATCAGCGATGTGGAAGTACAAAGAAATTTAAGACTGGGTGGCGTCAAGAAGAGTAATGAAGCTCTACTTCGGGCTCTGGAAGTAGAGGCCGTGATGAACATGTCCAGTCCGAGGGTCCGAGCACTTTCCTTTAACCAGGAAGAGTCAAAGTCACCATTTCAAGCGCTGCTGGCTGGTCTGAACTAAATATTAGAACGGTCACAAAGAACTGGCACCAGAGGGGCATGTTACCGCTGTGGACGGACAGGGCACTTTCAAAGTGATTGTCGAGTGAGGCTACCTGAACGATCACCGACCAGGGGTAACCAACAGAACAGCCACATGTCCAGGGACCGTCAGGCAGTCAGCATAAGGGAGCGAATGCTGACTGACCCTCCACTAGCCCCCAAAACGTTATCCATCCGGGGATTTTGCAAAGAAAGCAGCAGCCTGGTCATCAGAGGCACCATCAATGGGCGAGCAGTTACCATCACCATTGATACCGGCACCGCTGTGTCCATTGCCAAGTCCAAGGTTTTGAGAGCATCAGAAATTCGGCCAGTTACCAATAACATCCAGCTCAGAACAGTCACCGGAGAGTCCATGTCAATACAGGGTGAGGCAGATGTCGTGCTACAGATAGGGGACAACATGATCTGGCATAGAGTCCTGGTAGCGAATATTGAGAACGATTTTATACTGGGAATGGACCTAATTAGCCAGCATGGATTTATGTTCGACCCGAGATATGATGTTCTTCGGTTCCTAAATGAGGAATTTGAATTACACGGCCCGTCAACGGTTCAGCTACATCCATAAAAATTATAGCAAAATCCTCAGCCAGAATTCCCGGTTGAAGGGAACAGATTATTCATGGGCAGCTAGCAAGCAATCCTGAGAGCTGCGTTGGAATGGTGGAGCCCGTACCCTCAGCTCATGACTACTTAGTTGGACGGGCTATAGTTAAAACCGGCCGAGATATACCAATTAGAGTCCAACAACGACTTAGAATTGTCAATGGTCAAGAAATAGCTTGTTTCAAACCAGTCGAAATCATGATCAATTGGAAGATGGGTACCAGACATCGGAGCAGGAGACAGTGCCCAGTAAATAGTTCATACAACAGTTTGCTGACCATTTGACACACCTGACACCAGAGGAACAGAAGAACATCATCCAGCACCGAATAGATACTGGGAAAGCTCAACCCATCAGAATATCACCTAGGCGACTTCCATTGGGGCAACAACAGGCAGTCGAGGAAAACATCGAGTCCATGTTACAAAATGGAGTTTATTAAGCCATCCATCAGCCCATGGTCGGCTCCCGTCGTGTTAGTTAAAAAGAAGGATGGTACCACCCGATGTTGCGTGGATTACAGAAAGCCGAATGACGTCACGAAGAAAGACAACTATCCACTACCCCGAATCGATGACACTCTGACCACCATAGCAGGCTCCCGTTGGTTCTCCACAATAGACCTAAAAAGTAGATATTGGCAGGTTGGTCTACATGCAAACGACAGAGAGAAGACTGCGTTCTCCACCAGAAAAGGGCTGGTTCAGTTCACGGTCATGCCCTTCGGGTTATGTAATGCACCCGCTACATTTGAGAGGTTAATGGAGTATGTCATGAGCGGGTTAACATGGAGGACGTGCTTAGTATACCTCGACGACATTCTAGTCATGGGTCAGACTACTGGTCAGGTGGATGGTGAAACTCACAGCAATACGATTTTAAGGTGGAACACGGTGCCGGCCGTTTGCACAATAATACTGATCCAGAAAAACCTGTAGAGCAGAATGCGGACATTGTCTGAAGACGGAACAGCGAGAGGGTATCTCCATCAGGCAGATCCGAGGCCAATGATGACTGGACAACGGAACAGTGCATCCGGGACTAAATGTTTGATCCAGACATCGAACCAATCTTGTCACTCAAAACGAGAGGGGCACCCAGGCCACGATGGGACGAGGTAGCTAGATACTCCGGCGTGCTGAAATCGTTATGGGCTCAATGGGACTCTCTAAGAGTAGACAATGGAATGCTCAAGGGAGCTTGGGAAAGCGCTGATGGACGAGAAACCAAGTCCCAACTGGTAGTTCCGAAAAAAAAGGTACCAGCCATCCTGATCGAAGTACATGATGGGATTACCGGAGGCCACCTGAGCATGAATAGAACCCTAGACAAAGTTCGCCAGCGGTACTACTGGGTGAATTACCTCGAAGACGTCAGAGTTTGGTGCCGCAAATGTGCCACCTGTGCAGCCAGTAAGGGCCCGAAGACCCGGACCAAGGGTAGAATGCAGCAGTACAATGTGGGCGTCCCATTTGAGAGAATTGCCATCGATGTCGCCGGTCCGTTTCCGTCTGAGAGGGGGAACAAATACATTCTGGTCGCAATGGATTACTTCAGCAAATGGCCTGAGGCATATGCGATACCCAACCAAGAGGCAACCACGGTAGCGACGGTGCTAGTAGAACAACTATTTAGCAGGTTTGGCGTCCCGATGGAACTACATTCAGATCAGGGGCGTAACTTCAAATCGAATGTATTCCAGAAGGTTTGCACGATGCTGGGGATCATTGCACCCACAGTCAGACGGAATGGTGGAAAGATTCAACAGGACCTTGGACAACACCTATCCAAGTTCGTCAGCAATAACCAGCGTGATTGGGATGAGCATATTCCCCTATTCCTGTTGGCATATCGCTCTGCCGTACATCATACTACAGGCCTGACCCTAGGCAGGGTCCTATTCGGAAAGGAGCTGCGATTACCCTGCGATTTGGCATTTGGCTCCCCTGAAGAACCTTCCCAAGACATCGACGATTATGCCGACCAGCTCCGACATAACATGCAGGCCATACACGAATTAGCCCGAACGCAGATGTTGGCCACCAGTAACCGGATGATACGACCACAAGGCCAATTCAGTCGGGTTCCAAGAGAGGGACAAAGTCTGGCTGTACAACCCCCAACGGAGCAAGGGTAAATCCCCAAAGCTTACACCCGCCTGGGTTGGTCCATACGAGGTGGTCAAGAAGCTTAATGACGTCGTCTACCGGATCCGTCGAAACCCCAAGGCTAAGTTGAAGGTGATCCATTTAGATCGACTCGCTCCCTACCATGGAGAGGATGTTTCTGATCGGGACAATCAGAATTAAAGGGGGGGCAGTGTTACGAAATTTACCAAAGCCGACCCTGTTTCATTTCAGTACGACAAAGATCGCTTTGAGAAAAAAATGGTTCTCGAAATGACTCGGCAGCTGTAGGATTGATGATTGATTTTACTAGAGTTTTCGATGCTGGTTTTAAAAAGGAAGCAGCCCGCGATCGCCAGTTAGTTAGCAGCGAGGACGAGCGTATATCGTAATGTTATTGTGAATCAGCTGTTCTGTATAATTTGATGTAAATAAAGTTCTAGAAAAGTGAAAGTGAATATTAGTTTTATAATGGTAAATTGAACCCACGGACTATATAACAATATATATATATATATATATATATATATATATATATATATATATATTGTTATGGTGCAGCCAAAGTTTTTCTTTAGCGCCATACGTTGGTCGCAATTTTGCTATGGTTTTATTATTTTTGTTTTGGATTCTTTTGTTTAATTCTTTTTTCAGCTAGCTTTTATTTAGTTTTAATTACAAAAAACGTATTACTTGTTTATTGAATTATTAATTGTATGCAAATTTAGGCATAACAACTCTCTATTCAGGTTGAGTTCTGGGCGTTAAAAAAATACATAAACATTTATATTTTCACTTACCTTTTTCTATCTTATTTGTTCTTATTAAACTGTATTTTTTTATATCAAATTTAAAATTTAATCAATTATTATTTTTCTTTGTATGATCTTTTTAATTTAACAATAATAGATTTGGAAATTAAATTTTACTATTCTTTATTTATATGTGAAAATGAAATATTGAGAACAAATTAACATGAACTCTTTTAGTTGATTATAACATACTTATAAAATTTACCTACTTTTATGATTATTCAGTTTTCTTTGTGTGGATTCAGGTTATTTACTCAATTATTAAGTAAATACTATTCATAATACTAATTCTAAAAAATTCATACACATGTTCTTTTATTATTTTTAAACAAATTCTTTATGTTCATAAATACCTTATCTATTACGAATTGTCCTTTTTAACTCCACATTTTCTGTACCATTTTCTTTTCTAGGTCGTTTTGCCGCTCGATATAAATGTATTCAGTTCTCTTCTTATCAACACCGCTCCATTATGATTACTGGTCTGAACTGCTGCTGGTCTTTCGTACTGGATAGTCTATTACAAGCAGCTCTCTGACCATTTTAGATTCGAAACTTTATAATTTCTGTGAATTGTACCTTGTCACTTTATAGTTTTGTGGTATTAAAAGTTCGTGTTTTACTAAATTTTAAATTCAAGATGTCTGAATTGGCTTCTTTTAACACGACAAAGTTTGTTGAAAACAAAATTTACACAGGCGTCTTGATGGCTTTAAACACGCACACGGAAGATCTTTACCCTTTAACGGTTAAAATTCAAAAGGGGGTGTTGACAGGTTTGAAATTATTTTTATACTCTGAGCAATTTACCTAAAAATTTTAAAGATAATTTTAATACATACAAATTTGTTGCCACTAATTCCATAAATCTACTTCTATTAAACATTTCTATCTACTTGGTTTTTCTTTTCATGCAGTATTAACATTGTAATTTCACTTCAAAGTTTGTTCTGTCACATGAATCTCTACTTTTTAACTTAATTTCAAAATCTGTTATTTTTCGCCTTTCTATCTAATAAATCATGTTTATTGACTCCTGTTCCTTGTATTGATATATTATTATTATTATGCAACTGGATATATCTCAATTTTTTTTTATCACTTAACTCTTCCAATACTACATGTATTAATCTATAAACTTTCCCTTCTACTGATTTCTATCCCTTTTCTACTCCTCAATGAATTTATAGTTATAAGTAACTTTACTAACCAATTTATTTTATATCTGTTACTGTTACCTACCGGCCCTGGTTTCATTTCAATACGACACCGATCGCTGGGAGGCCAAAAAATTAATCTCGAAATAGCTCGTAGAATTGATACTGGATTGTAAGAGAGGATTCGATGCTGATTTTAAAAGGACCGGCCCATCATCGCAGCAGGCAGTTGCGGCGAAGAGCGTATGTTGTATTATTGTGATATTCGAATCAGCTGTTTAGTTGATGTAAATAAAAGTTCTAGAAAGTGAGAGTGAAAATTAGTTTTTAAATTTTAATTGAACCCACGGAATATATCACAAATTTGGTGTTAGAAGTATAGGATTAAGTGAAGTTAAAATCGCAATTTGATTTATGGAAACCCGAAGTATGGAAAAAGAAAAAATGGACGAGACTACCAAAAAAATATTCAAATAGGTAACGGATGAAATAGAGGAAAAAATAGCCCAGATCCTATTAGTTTTTAAATTTTAATTGAACTCACGGAATATATAACAATATTTTTGTATTAAACCGGGTGTTTTGTTGAACGTTCCCCAAATATGAAAGGCAGATAGGTAAGCTCATGTGCTATATTATGTGGCCCATATAAAGTCTAGATATCTTACGGTTTTCTTTTTTTTTCTTATTTCTCAGATTTTTACATTTAAACTGTTGTCACTTTTTTATTTTTCACTGTATCTTCACCAAATAAACTTAAATGTAATCTATGATGTCTGTTTGCTCATCTGCATTCGATATTTGACACAAATGATTGGTTGAAAAAGATATATGAGTCCACATGTGGCGAGGTTCCATAAAAAAGTAATTAAATTAAATAATTTATCACGTTACAAAAAAATACCAAGCAGATAGAGAACTTCGAATGCTTACAAAAACTTCTCTACTTTAACCCCTTTCCAACGATCACACGTATTGGAAAGTAATCAGTATCTTAATAAAATTTGAGTTTATAACTTACAAGGTGAGAACTACAAAAAATAAAACATACACCAAATTGCAATAATTTGTTATAAATTTTGTTCAAACCGGCTTCCACGTATGCAATTGCGACACCTTTTTCTGACTCCTACAGTGGTAGTCTCTAGTTGCTTCTCATCCCATATTATTTCAAAAGCAACATTTATTCATCCTTTTAACTTGGTTTTTACTTCTCTCTCATAAACGAGTTGCTTGGCCGTCCCCATACAAAAAAAATCAAAGGTAATCGGGTCTGGCGACCTTGGAGGCCAGAGTATAGGGCCACGTGTTTGAGAATGAATTGTCCAGGAGCTCTCTGACAGGTCGCCTATAATGTGCTGGTCAGTCATCTTTTCTGAATATTTTTGGTGTGCCTCCAATGGGATTTCATCTCATAAGATCGATCATCCCACATTATTTGGAAAGCAAGATTGATTCTTTCCCTTAAGTGCTCCTTGGTTTTTATTTCTATCTAGTAAATGACTTGAATTGTTAATGAATGATTTATCCATCTTATTAGATGAAGTTCTATTGGAAGGCAGACCAAAAATATTCAAAAAAGATGGCTGTCCAGCACATTATAGGCGAACTGTTAGAGAGCGCCTGGACAATTCATTCCCAAACGCGTGGATTGAGAGAACTGGCCCTATACTCTGGCCTCCAAGGTCGCCAACCTGACTCCCTTTGATTTTGTTTGTATGGAGACGGGCCAACAACTCGTTTGTGAGAGAAAAATAAAAACGAAGGAGCAGTTAAGAGCAAGAACAAATGTTGCTTTCGAAATAATATGGGATGAGATGCGATTAGAGACTAACACTGTAGGAGTCAGAAAAAGGTGTAGCAATTGCATACGTGGAAGCCGGTTTGAACAGAATTTATAACAAATTATTGCAATTTGGTGTATATTTTATTTTTTTGTAGTTCACCTTGTAAGTTAAAACTCTAATTTTATTATGATACTGATTACTTTCCAATATGTGTGATATATCGTTGGAAAGGAGTTGAGGTAGAGAAGTTTTTGTAATTATTCGAAGTTCTCGATGTGTTTCTTTTTTTGTAATGAGATAAAGTGTTTACCTTAATTACTTTTTTATGGAACTTCATTTCAACCAATCATTTATGTCAAATATCGAATGCAGATGAGCATAGATTACATTTAAGTGAAGATACAGTGAAAAGTAAAAAGTTACAATAGTTTAAATAAAAAAAATCTAAGAAATAAGAAAAAAATAAATAAAAAGAAATAAGATATCTAGCATTATATGGGCTTTAGAATATAGCACATGAGCCCACCTATCTGCCCTCCATGTTTGGCGAACGTTCTACAAAACACCCTGTATATTATAAATAACAATTAAAACAAGCACATGAAATTCAAAAACTCAAATCAATAATAAAATGAAACATCAAACAATACTAACTAAAAATATTCCTAGAACTATTAGATCAAACAAAGTTTTACAGGTAGTGGCAATGTATTATATTAGTAATTTAATAGAGACAGATGGGTATAAACATATTTTTATAATAGTTGATATTTTTTATAAATTTATTAAGTTATATCCAAGTAAAAGAACAAATGTGATAAATAAAAAGGGCGTTAGTAGATAAGCTATAGGCGTACGGGAACAAAATCGACCAAAAATACATGTAATTTCCCATAAGAGAATTTAAGGTCCCAAAACGTCGAAATTGAACCAAATTTACCCCCTCCACTCCCACTTCGGCGGGGAGTGGTCTGCTCGCGGGTTCTTCGGGAGCCTCTGTGGGCGTCGGGGGGCAGGGATGGCGTTGGATCGGTTGGCATTGGGTTGGAGCGGCCGGGTGGCGTCGTGACGTTAGGTCGGGGAACGGGGCACAATCGGTCGAGCGCACTGCCAGGGAAAGCAGGCTTGAAACCCGGGCGCGTCGTTGGTTTAACGGGGATAGCGAAACAAATCGAGGGTGGTTCTCGCATTCTGTGACGTGTTCGAATCGTAATTCGGTACCTGCGCAAGAATGGCAACTCGTTCGAGTCTCTGGTTTCGTCGGAGAGCGCCCCCCAGTCCGGGCGTTAAATCTCTTAATATAGTGAATTCGGCAATTTTTACCAAAAAAAAAATGTTTGAAAATACCATATTAAATAACCAATCAAATATTTGGTAATGATATTAAAATATATTTCTGCGAAGGCAATAACAAAAATAAAAGATTTCGAACAAAACCACAGGGACCGGATGTTGTCTTATAGACAGTGTGATATAAAAATTAAATAATTTGTAAGAAATAATGCAATTATAGTGTTAAACGCAAAAACAAGGAAATTATGTTATAAAATATCGCTGAGAACCGATAAGTGGATGCGGTTTGCCTGCATTGAAAATATAATGAGTGTTGGTGATTGTAAAAAATAAATTAGAAAAAAATGTGCCTGATTTTGAACCTTTGACTGTTCGTGGGATTTGTAATACCAAACTACGTATCGTAAAAAGAGGGTGTGGTAGAACTTCACTTTGCTAACTGGGAAATATATAAAAAATTAATACCGTTGGGAATACTGTGGATATTCGTTGGAACAGGGACGCTACAAATGATAGAAATGACAGGATGGTTGGAACTATAATGTTAGATGGCAATAGCTGAAGAATGGAGGGTAGTCAGCAGCATTGTTGGAATTATAAAGAGTTAGAATGTTGAGAAAATTGTTGCGAATGGAACCCTTATTAGCTAAAAACCTATTGCATGGGATTAGGGTCTTAAAATGGTAGGATGATGGAAACAGGAATATCTGAAATGGAAATGCTAGAAATGGCTGCAAATGGTAGAAATCGATAAATCGTTGAAGAAAATACTAGGAACGAACCGTAGAAATGGCTGGATCCATTGCAAATGGTAGAAACATAAAAAAGAACCCTTAGAAACGGTCCGTAGAAACGACTGGAACCGTAGAAATCGCTGTTGGAAATGGTTGGAGTCACTACAAACGCTAGAAACGACTGGAACCGTAGAATTCGCTGCAGGAAATTGTTGGAGCCACTGCAAATGGTAGAAATTGTTAAATCGTTGAAGAAAATGCTAGGAACGAACCGTAGAAATAGATGGATCCATTGCAAAAGGTAGAAACAGGAACAAGAATGCTAGAAACGACCCATAGAAACGACTAGAACCATAGAAACGGCTGCTGGAAATGGTTGGAGTCACTACAAATGCTAGAAACGGCTCATAGAAACGAGTGGGACAGTAGAAATGATTGGCAGAATGGTCGGAACCACTACAAAAACTAGAAACGTCCTGTAAAAACAACTGGAACAGTAGAAACGGCTGGTAGAATGGTTGGAGCCACTACAAAAGCTAGAAACAGCCCGTAAAAACGACTGGAACCGTAGAAATCGCTGTAGGAAATGGTTGGAGTTACTACAAATGCTAGAAACGGCCCATAGAAATGATTGGAACCATAGAAATGGCTGGTAGAATGGTTGGAGCCGCTACAAAACCTAGAAACGGTTCGTGGAAACGACTGGAACCGTATAAATCGCTGTTGGAAATGGTTGGAGTCACTACAAATGCTAGAAACGAATGGAACGTAGAATTCGCTGCAGGAAATTGTTGGAGCCAATGCAAATGATATAAATTGTTAAATCGTTGAAAAAAATGCAAGAATGAACCGTAGATATGGCTGGATCCTTTGCAAATGGTAGAAACAGGAAAAAGAACCTTTAGAAATGCTGGAATAGGTTGGGGCCACTGCAAATGCTAGAAATTGCTGAATAGTTGAAGAAGGATCGTTACAAACACTAGAAATGGTTGAAACAGGACCGTTGCAAATAGAAATGTTTGAACGTTTGGAACAGTTATAAATGCTAGAAATGATGAGAACGGGACTCGCATTAGGAGAAAACTTATGAAAGTTTGCATGGAGACAGTTACTAGTCAAAAAGGTATTCAATTGTCAGTTTTAGCACTGAGAATTTGTCACTGGAGAAGGTTGCTATGCACAGGCGCAACTGTCATGGACCAACCAAATCAGTGCGTTTGAAATGTTGGAGAAAAAATTGGTTCGTACTGATGATGGGGATAGGAGGACCCTGATTGGTAGGATCATTACAAGATGGTAGAATTATTGCAGATAGGTTGTAATATTCTGGAAACGCAAGGAAATAAACATAAATATCTTGGCGCTGATGTATCATATTATCTGATTAGAACCTTGTTATCTCTCCAGCTTCATATATTCAAGAAAGAGATCAGAAATCTGATAAGTAGGTTCAGTAAACCTTACCTTGTCTATGACGACATAAGTCCTGCTCTCATTGATTTATCACCTGCTAACTATGAGTATATGTAACTTATATGTTTATAAAGAATAGTCTTGAATAAAGTTTTCTCATTCATATTTGTAATAGCTATGAATCAAAGCAGATAAAAGGAACAACTCACCCGTATACAAATTTTCGGAAATAGAACAGGACCTGCTCCCCCCTTTTACATGATGTCATAAGCTGCACTCTCATTGGTTTATCAGCACACCTGCTAACTATCAGTATATGTAACTTATAAGCTTGTAAAGAATAAAGTGAAAATAATATCTTACAAATGATAAGCCTTTGATGTTCTTTAGAAAGCTACTATGGATGTGAAGTGGTTGCGGTAGAAAATCATCTAACCTAAGAGAAAACAAATGTGTGAGTCAGATTTTAAAATACTAACCTTATAGAGTTCTATTCCACACCGTCCAGGAGGCTGAACTCAAGGGGCCGTTTTTTTTATAGTGGAACATCCCCTATAGGCCTATATAACCACTTTATGACAATATGAGAAGCGAAATCTAATCAAAATCAATAAAAGTAGTTCTTTAAGTAATCGTACTATAAGGCTGCATGAATAGTGATCCTTAACTTAATAAAGATAGTTCTTTAAGTCATCATGCTAAAGGGTTGCCCGAGCAGTAAACTCTAACTTAATAAAGATAGCTCATTAATTCACCCAGCATGAATACATGGAAGCATAATCAATGAATATTAGATCAATAAGCGTAATTCTGTAAGTAATCATTCTATAAGGCTGCACCAACACTGACCCTTAAATTAATAAAGATAGTTCTTTAATTCGCCAAAGAAAGCTATAGGGTTGCACGAGCAGTGATCTCTAACTTAATAAAGATAGCTCATTATTTCACCCAGCGTGTAATACATGGAAGCATAATCAATCATTATTAGATTAACAAGATTAATTCTTTAAGTCATCATACCATAGGGTTGCACGAGCAGCGATCTCTAACTTAATAAAGATAGCTCATTAATTCACCCAGCATGTTCACACATAGACTGAATATGAGGAGGTTATGATGGATATAGCTATAATGTATTCAAGTATAAGGGAGTTTAAGTTTCCATAATAATGACCCCAAGCCAATGTTTCATAGGAGTCCGAAATCTGATGTCGTTTATCATCCTCTGGACTTAGGGCAATTTTCTGTTGAGTAATTGAGTACAATGTATGTTTATTGGCTTTGATGAGATTTTGTTCGACTGATTTATTTGTAAGTTTTTCCAGGCACTCAATATAATCTTTAAAGGTAATTTTGGTCTTAAGGGAGTATTTCTTTACCCCTTTAGCTTTCTTTGTGGGCTTGATATCTTCATCCAACTTGCTGGTATACATTTTAGATTTAAGCCCTATAAAATCTATCAATATCTTACCATTATTCTCATCTTTCCACATACCGAGCACTTTTTTATTTACTAGAGGGATTCCGAATCTGTTGTCTGGAGGATAATCTGAGGTATCAAATCTCTCATGACAGTCCCTTTTCACTATTTCATAAACATCTCTATTCTTTATCTCTGTGAATAAGCTGTCTGTGTCCGTATATGCTACAGAGACATCATCACCGAATTCTTTCTTTAAATAACCATAATAGAAATCATATACTGTTGTTTTAGCCAAATCCAAAACAGCCATGCCTACGTACATGGGTTTATTAAAGAGGATTTCCAACTTTGCGAGCTCAACTGCAACTAAATTTTCATTGAAGATGGTACAAGACTTGAATTCTGGTTTGGCTATCATTGCCTCTAAGCCGTATCTACCCTGCCATTTGGAAATCAGTCGAACATTGGCCCTTTTTCTCAAATTTTCTAAACATTTTCCAAATATGGCATTATTCATCAATTTGAATAAATTCTTTTCAAATTCTGTCTTTGCTTGACTCCTTAACCTGGTATTTAAGTCTATGTATGACTTAAGCCAAGCCGATTGGTTAAATTTGAGAACACGATGAATTTTTCTGAGCTTGAGACCATATTGCCGTGCCTGTTTTAAATTTCTATAATGAATTACGTATTTATGTTTATCGTACAAAGTAGCCAGTAGTTTTTTGTTTTTCGACCCAGGGGGAATCATATGTTGCGGGCAGAAAGGTAGATAATTGTGCTTATCGTGGAGGTGTTGTGGATACTCCAAATCGACTTCTACGAAGTACCCTTCAGGTGAATCATCGGAAATATCAGTTATATCGATGTTAGGGTGAACCCATTCAAACCCTCCATACGGTAAATACTGAGACATTGCGAATCCATATTGGTTATTGCAGTCATAATATTTTAATATCACTGTAGGCTTTGTAGGGTCATAAGCTTTCATATATCTATTATTAGCAACACACCGTCTCTTTGAACATTGTGATAATCCCCCTGGGATTCCCTTTTCAACAAATAACAATTTCTCAATGTCTGTAAGAAGCTCCAATTCCTGTCTGGTCTTGAAAAGCATACAATCCCATGTATAACCAGGTAATGTGAAATAATGACCTGGATCTAGACCATAGCTTTCAAAACTACTGTATCGAAACTTTTCAAAAACATCAGCCAGAAACATAATATCAGTCTTCATATATAAATCAGTGTACTCACCCAAGTTTTTGATTCCAAACTCAGACCACACCCGTCTTGCATGGGCGTATTGTTCATCGGTGATGCCAGTATCTTCCAGTTTGTTATAAAATTTATCCTGACTTGGTAAAGTTTCATCCGAAAATTTTTCAGAACAGTCAAGATAATCATAGCAGAATACCCCCTTTTAGTTAATAAATTGAATTGATTGTCATGTAAACCGGAAAATTGTGAACGTAGTTCAGGAAACTGTTGTAATGAGGAGGCAAGATTGTCAAGTGATGCAGCAAGAAATCTAAATGAATGGATGAATCGGAATTTAATTAATGAGTCGTTGAAATGCTTGGGGAATGAGATGTACTTTTTCTTAGTAATAGGAAGTATATCTATCTTTCCTTCAGCACACTGCGCAATTTGATTGATAATAAAGTGGCTATCGTATCCTGACAAGTTGTGAAAAACAATGGGTAGTATATGCGTGTCCTGATAATTGATATTACAAGATTCATGGGCTGGACCACGATAGTTTGATTTTCTGCTATCACTATTATTAAATCCAGAGGCAAGATGGAAATGGTCACGCACTTTCACGTCTTGAGTGGCTGTATCATACTGGTGCTGCTCTTCATGTGAAAGTGGATCGATGTCGTACGGACAGAGGAAAATGGTGTTTAGATCTTCTGATAGCTGTAGCATTTCTTTAGCAAACCAGTCTGTGGAGGGTGATCCTCTATAGGAACGGTAAAAAGATAACGACTCATCATAAGAACACTTCAGGTAATATCCTATAGCTGAAGGGATGTGTTCTTGTTATCTGGTTTTATCATTAATAGGCTTCAGGACACTTTCCAAATCAGCATAAATAATGAAGGGAGATCTCTCTTTGTTTTTTAAATTTCTAAACTTTAAAATCTTGTTGGTATCGTCTGGCAATCACATCTTGCATTTATTCAGCATGCTACAGTCCTCTATATGAATATTAAGTTTTTCTTCAGAATAGAAATAATAAAGACAGCGGTCACAAAAGTATTTTTTACAATGACTTTGACTGAGTTGTGTTGACACCAGTCTGGACAAATCTTTGATCCATACAAAATGATAATTAATAAGAGCTGAATCATCGTTATCGTATCGGTCCTGAATCAATAGAAGGTTAACATGACGATCCCGTTTATCTCTAGTGAGATATGTTGGTAGTACTATAAATTTTTTAGACTTCTTCAGTATGTATACATTGACTGAGATGTTGTTTTGTTTCTCAAATTGTGGGATTTGTGGTGTCGTCATCGGAAACTGGATACCTTTGAGCTTCAACATCTGTGAGTAGTGTGAGTATTTGGAAAGGCGATGGGGATTTTTTTCAGTAGGAAATAAAGCCGAAACAATACTCCAAGCAAAGCAGGCATTATCTTCGTTCTTAACATTGATACATGCTTGCTTCCTCTTTATTTCACCAGGTAGATCAATATAAGATGATCCACGTTGGGGAGTATACTTGTTAATGTTTACGCCCAAATTACGGATTCTTACTAAAGCCCAACCACTTGAACCCTCTGAAAATTGGTCAATATCTTTCATAAAGGGTTGTACTATCTCTCTCAGTATAGAAGCATTCGATGTGTTGAAATACTTGATTTCCGAGAACACTTGTTCTGCCTTAGACATCTCAAATTCAGCGGGAAATACTGTATTCACTTTCACTGCCTCTTCAGTCTTCAAAACATTCTGGATACGCCTCATGAAAAGTGATTTGCAGTCGGAGAAAAAAGCTTGAATATTCTTATGCTTGAGATTTGCTATCACTCCAGTCCTAACACGCCTCTTAAATGCAGATATACAGTCAAACCATCGCACTCTTTCGCTAGGTTTTTCTTTACGCGATGACCCAACTCCAGATCCTTTCTTCTGCAAATATTTTATTTGGGTTCGGAAAGTCTTAATGTTGGCTAACGTTGCCTGGAAGTTCTGTTTTTCATCCACTGTTGTCGCTCTCTTTATTTGATGATGAAGATGGCGGATTGCCTTGGTACATTGCCTAAGTCCATCATCCGTGGTGGATCCATCAAATTTCTCACGCAGATTCACCAATAGAGCAGTTACTGCAAAGAGAATACTCTTCACCAGTTCAGAGAGAACCATGGTTTCTATAAGAGATTTAAATAAACTAATAAATTTTGAAATCAGTGTTTTAGTTAATATGCGCTATAAGCACGTCTTGACTCACTGTGTGAAACTCAAAGACTAATGTATTCTCTAGTATGAAAAACTACTTTTATAGTCATATATTCATCACCATTCACCTGAGGATGTGTTCCGAATTAGGAGTGAGTTCAGAAACTACTATCATAATTTAATATATTAAGCCTGGAAATGAAATAATGTGCGATGCCGAATAAGTATATACTATATAATCCTTGAAATATACTTCCTGAACACGATCCAACTCCCAACAAATGAAAATAAAGGTCAATGGTAGTAGATAGAACAGGAGAACAACAGACCACTTTTTCTTATGGGACTAAAATCACTTTTTGAAATCGAGCTGGTACGCGGTGGAATCGCCTCGGGCGCGTTATTTATTGCATGTGTATGTATGAATAATGTGTGTATTGTTTGGTAATGTATGTGTAATTAAAAATACACGTGTAATTGTTGAGATAATTATTATTATTATTATTTAGTTAAATACTTGTACCAGCGCACCCGCCATAATATACGGGACACCTCCCCATTTGGTCGCCTATGAACAGGGGTCATTAATATTGGTATCCCATCAAGGTCACCCGGTTGGATTCACGATTTTTGCAAGTAGTGGCTTGTAAACGGTTGACGTCACTGTTGGAATCGCGTTTCGCGATTTTTACGAGTACAGACTTGTTTTTGCAAAGATCAAGGTGCTGGGTATGGGGTCAAGAGACTGCGATCATTTTGAAAGTCAACTAGTCGGATTCCGACCAGCCATTTGATTTTTTGCAATTTCAGGTGGATTGTTGAAATTAGAGGGAACAAATAAACGAGAGCATTAGAAAGAATATGTTTTATTAAAATATAAAAAAATTGGTACAATTTTTTTAAATCTATTCAAGCTACTATATTAAGAGGAATTATTATCTCAGAATTATTGCTTTTATTTTTGTGAATAAATAAATGGTTTTCTCCGTCCTCTGCCCATATGGTGACCCTTAAATTGTTGTCATAATCTTCGGAAACCAGTACCTTGTTGTCATCTCTGTACTCACTGATAAAATGTAGAAATTTTTCAAACCCAGCTGGCGTAAAAGTCACAGATGATGTTTCTTCTTTTGGAAATGGATTCGGTTGATTGGACTGATCTTGAAGAACAGCTGCATGATTATTTGACCGCAGGACTACTTTCTCAGCGGTAAATACTATTTCCAGAAAATTTTCGAATTTGTAGTTAGCTACTAAGTAGTTGGGTGTAATTCTCTTGATAGTTATTCTGTTAGTAAAATTAAAGCGATGGTTGTTTGACATAAAGCCACTGTAAGACATCTTAAGACATCTTATCTTAATTTTTATGGGGGTGACTGAACTGTTCACGGGACGTGTTAATACAAATTCCTCATTTAGGAACCGAAGAACATCATATCTCGGGTCGAATATAAATACATGCTGGCTAATTAGGTCCATTCACAGTATGAAATCGTCCTCAATATTCGCTACCAGGACCCTATGCCGGATCATGTTGTCCCCTATCTGTAGCATGACATCTGCCTCACCCTGTATTGATATGGACTCGCCGGTGACTGTTCTGAGCTGGATGTTATTGCTAACTGGCCGAATTTCTGATGCTCTCAAGACCCTGGACTTGGCAATGGACACAGCGGCGCCGGTGTCGATGGCGATGGTAACTGCTCGCCCATTGATGGTGCCTCTGATGACTAGGCTGCCGCTATCTCGGCAAAATCCCTGAATGGATAACGTTTTGGGGGCTGGTGGAGGGACAGTCAGCATTCGTCCCCCTATGCTGACTGACTGACGGTCCCTGGATATGTGGCTGTTTTGTGGGTTACCCCTGGTCGGTGATCGTTCAGGTGGCCTCACTCGACAATCACGTTGGAAGTGTCCTGTCCGTCCGCAGCGGTAACATGCCCCTCTGGTGCCAGCTCTTTGTGACCGTTCTAATATTTTGTTCAGATTAGCCAGCAGCGTTTGAAATGGTGACTCTGACTCTTCCTGGTTAAAACAAACTGCTCGGACCCTCGGCTTGGACATGTTCATGACGCCCTCTATTTCCAAAGCCCGCAGTAGAGCTTCATTACTTTTCTTGACGCCACTCAGTCTTAAATTTCTTTGAACTTCCACATCTCTGATGGCGTTTATGAAACTCTGTGTGGCCAACTGGTCTTTCGTTTCCTCTGGCAGGTCTGGATAGGACAAGTGAACTAACCGTCTAATCTCTGCTTCGAATTCTTGAAGACTTTCACCGGATTTTTGCGTTTTTCCACTCATTTGGACTTGGTATACCTGGCTCAAGGATTGATTGTCGTATCGCTTAACCAAGATGGCGATGATCTTCTCGAAATTGCCTTGTTCATCGACTGGAATGCTTTGGAGGAGTTCTAGGGCCGGACCTCTTAACGAAATTACCAGAGTAGTAGATTTTTCTTGGTTATCCCATCCATTAGCTTCAAATTGCCGTTTATACATGGGCCAAGATGAACTGCCATCAAATGTGGGTGGTTTGCTAACGGAACCTTTGGTACTCACGCTGTGCTGGTATTTCCCTCTCTGCAAATCTTGTTGCAATTTTTTAATTGCTGTTTCCACTTTATCTTGTACTTCACTGTGTACTGCGTCTTTAATTGAACTGATTTCAGCTTTTACCTGGCTTTGGATAGCACTTATTTCAAATTTCACCTAGTTCTGGACGGAATCGATGTCATCTACTTTGATTTCAAGAGTCTCCACATTACTTTTTAGGGTCTTTATGTCGTCGTTTATTTCTTTTATGTCTGATTCAACTATTTGCATTCTTTCATTAACTGTTTCATTAACTTGCGATACTATTTGCATTAGTTGTTCAAATTGCATTTGTCTTTTTTATTCAGTTATTTTAAATTCATTTTGTCGCTTTAATTCAGTTTGATCTTGTTTTTCTACAAATTTCGAGAATAATCCTTCAATTAAATTATGTTGTTTTTCTTCCATTGTAGTGACAAGATTTTCTAATTCTATTTTATGTTTTTTATCAAAAGATTTTACTAACCTTTGTTGAATTTCTTCTGGATGTTGTTTTTCCTTCTTGTCACGTTTTTCTAGAATCTGTGCAATTTTTTCGTCCAGTCCCTCTGTAACCTGCTTGACTATTTTTTTGGTAGTTTCGTCCATACTACGGGTTTCCATAAATCAAATTAGGACTTTAACTGCACGTAATCCTTTACTTCTGATCACCAAATGTTGTAAAGTCCGTGGGTTCAATTTAAAATTTTAAAACTAATATGCACTTTCACTTTTCTAGATCTTTATTTACATTAAAACAGCTGATTCAAATACAGTATCAATCCCATATACGCTAGTCGTCGCGGTATAACTGCCTGGCGATCTTGGCGTGCTCCTTTTATAACACCAGCGTCGAATTCTCTAGTAAAAATCGTCATCACTCCTTCCGCTGCCGAGTCTTTTCGAGAATCGTATTTTTTATCTTAAAGCGTTTGTTGTCGCACTGATATGACACAGGGTCGGCTTTGGGTAAATTTCGTAACAATATATTAAATAATGATAGTAGTTTCTGCACTCACTCCTAATTCGGAACATACCCTCAGGTGAATGGTGATGAATATATGACTATAAAAGTAGTTTTTCATGCTAGAGAATACATTAGTCTTTGAGTGTCACTCAGTGAGTCAAGACGTGCTTATATTGCATATTAACTAAAACAGTGATTTCAAAGTTTATTAGTTAATTTAAATCTCTTATAGAAACCATGGTTCTCTCTGCACTGGTGAAGAGTATTCTCTTTGCAGTAACTGCTCTATTGGTGAATCTGCCTGAGAAATTTGATGGATCCACCACGGATGATGGACTTAGGCAATGTACCAAGGCAATCCGCCATCTTCATCATCAAATAAAGAGAGCGACAACAGTGGGTGAAAAACAGAACCTCCAGGCAACGTTAGCCAACATTAAGACTTTCCGAACCCAAATAAAATATTTGCAGAAGAAAGGATCTGGAGTTGGATCATCGCGTAAAGAAAAACCTAGCGAAAGAGTGCGATGATTTGACTGTATATCTGCATTTAAGAGGCGTGTTAGGACTGGAGTGATAGCAAATCTCAAGCATAAGAATATTCAAGCTTTTTTCTCCGACTGCAAATCACTTTTCATGAGGCGTATCCAGAATGTTTTGAAGACTGAAGAGGCAGTGAAAGTGAATACAGTATTTGCCGCTGAATTTGAGATGTCTAAGGCAGAACAAGTGTTCTTGGAAATCAAGTATTTCAACACATCGAATGCTTCTATACTGAGAGAGATAGTACAACCCTTTATGAAAGATATTGACCAATTTTCAGAGGGTTCAAGTGGTTGGGCTTTAGTAAGAATCCGTAATTTGGGCGTAAACATTAACAAGTATACTCCCCAACGTGGATCATCTTATATTGATCTACCTGGTGAAATAAAAAGGAAGCTAGCATGTATCAATGTTAAGAACGAAGATAATGCCTGCTTTGCTTGGAGTATTGTTTCGGCTTTATTTCCTACTGAAGAAAATCCCCATCGCCTTTCCAAATACCCACACTACTCACAGATTGAAGCTCAAAGGTATCCAATTTCCGATGACGACACCACAAATCCCACAATTTGAGAAACAAAACAACATTTCAGTCAATGTATACATACTGAAGAAGTCTAAAAAATTTATAGTACTACCAACATATCTCACTAGAGATAAACTAGATCGTCACCTTATATCGATTCAGGACCGATACGATAAAGATGATTCAGCTCTTATTAATTATCATTTTGTATGGATCAAAGATTTGTCCAGACTGGTGTCAACACAACTCAGTCAAAGTCATTGTAAAAAATACTTTTGTGACCGCTGTCTTCATTATTTCTATTCTGAAGAAAAACTTAATATTCATATAGAGGACTGTAGCATGCTGAACAAATGCAAGATGTGATTGCCAGACTATACCAACAAGATTTTAAAGTTTAGAAATTTAAAAAACAAAGAGAGATCTCCCTTCATTATTTATGCTGATTTGGAAAGTGTCCTGAAGCCTATCAATGATAAAACCAGATAACAAGAACACATCCCTTCAGCTATAGGATATTACCTGAAGTGTTCTTATGATGAGTCGTTATCTTTCTACCGTTCCAATAGAGGATCATCCTGCATAGACTGGTTTGCTAAAGAAATGCTACAGCTATCAGAAGATCTAAACACCATTTTCCTCTGTCCGTACGACATCGATCCACTTTCACATGAAGAGCAGCACCAGTATGATACAGTGCGTGACCATTTCCATCTTGCCTCTGGATTTAATAATAGTGATAGCAGAAAATCAAACTATCGTGGTCCAGCCCATGAATCTTGTAATATTAATTATCAGGACACGCATATAGTACCCGTTGTTTTTCACAACTTGTCAGGATACGATAGACACTTTATTATCAATCAAATTGCGCAGTGAGCTGAAGGAAAAATAGATATACTTCCTATTATTAAGGAAAAGTACATCTCATTCACCAAGCATTTCAACGACTCATTAATTAAATTCCGATTCATCGATTCATTTAGATTTCTTGCTGCATCACTTGACACTCTTACCTCCTCATAAAACAGTTTCCTGAACTACGTTCACAATTTTCCGGTTTACATGACAATCAATTCAATTTATTAACTAAAAAGGGGGTATTCTGCTATGATTATCTTGACTGTTTTGAAAAATTTTCGGATGAAACTTTACCAAGTCAGGATAAATTTTATAACAAACTGGAAGATACTGGCATCACCGATGAACAATACGCCCATGCAAGACGGGTGTGGTCTGAGTTTGGAATCAAAAACTTGGGTGAGTACACTGATTTATATATGAAGACTGATATTATGTTGCTGGCTGATGTTTTTGAAAAGTTTCGAAACAGTAGTTTTGAAAGCTATGGTCTAGATCCAGGCCATTATTTTACATTACCTGGTTATACATGGGATTGTATGCTTTTTAAGACCAGACAGGAATTGGAGCTTCTTACAGACATTGAGCAATTGTTATTTGTTGAAAAGGGAATCCAAGGGGGATTATCACAATGTTCAAAGAGACGGTGTGTTGCTAATAATAGATATATGAAAGCTTATGACCCTACAAAGCCTACAGTGATATTAAAATATTATGACTGCAATAACCAATATGGATTCGCAATGTCTCAGTATTTACCGTATGGAGGGTTTGAATGGGTTGACCCTAACATCGATATAACTGATATTTCCGATGATTCACCTGAAGGGTACTTCTTAGAAGTCGATTTGGAGTATCCACAACACCTCCACGATAAGCACAATTATCTACCTTTCTGCCCGCAACATATGATTCCCCCTGGGTCGAAAAACAAAAAACTACTGGCTACTTTGTACGATAAACATAAATACGTAATTCATTATAGAAATTTAAAACAGGCACGGCAATATGGTCTCAAGCTCAGAAAAATTCATCGTGTTCTCAAATTTAACCAATCGGCTTGGCTTAAGTCATACATAGACTTAAATACCAGGTTAAGGAGTCAAGCAAAGACAGAATTTGAAAAAAATTTATTCAAATTGATGAATAATGCCATATTTTAAAAATGTTTAGAAAATTTGAGAAAAAGGGCCAATGTTCGACTGATTTCCAAATGGCAGGGTAGATACGGCCTAGAGGCAATGATAGCCAAACCAGAATTCAAGTCTTGTACCATCTTCAATGAAAATTTAGTTGCAGTTGAGCTCGCAAAGTTGGAAATCCTCTTTAATAAACCCATGTACGTAGGCATGGCTGTTTTGGATTTGGCTAAAACAACAGTATATGATTTCTATTATGGTTATTTAAAGAAAGAATTCGGTGATGATGTCTCTGTAGCATATACGGACACAGACAGCTTATTCACAGAGATAAAGAATAGAGATGAAATAGTGAAAAGAGACTGTCATGAGAGATTTGATACCTCAGATTATCCTCCAGACAACAGATTCGGAATCCCTCTAGTAAATAAAAAAGTGCTCGGTATGTGGAAAGATGAGAATAATGGTAAGATATTGATAGATTTTATAGGGCTTAAATCTAAAATGTATACCAGCAAGTTGGATGAAGATATCAAGCCCACAAAGAAAGCTAAAGGGGTAAAGAAATACTCCCTTAAGACCAAAATTACCTTTAAAGATTATATTGAGTGCCTGAAAAAACTTACAAATAAATCAGTCGAACAAAATCTCATCAAAGCCAATAAACATACATTGTACTCAATTACTCAACAGAAAATTGCCCTAAGTCCAGAGGATGATAAACGACATCAGATTTCGGACTCCTATGAAACATTGGCTTGGGGTCATTATTATGGAAACTTAAACTCCCTTATACTTGAATACATTATAGCTATATCCATCATAACCTCCTCATATTCAGTCTATGTGTGAACATGCTGGGTGAATTAATGAGCTATATTTATTAAGTTAGAGATCGCTGCTCGTGCAACCCTATGGTATGATGACTTAAAGAATTAATCTTGTTAATCTAATAATCATTGATTATGCTTCCATGTATTACACGCTGGGTGAAATAATGAGCTATCTTTATTAATTTAAGGATCACTGTTGGTGCAGCCTTATAGAATGATTACTTACAGAATTACGCTTATTGATCTAATATTCATTGATTATGCTTCCATGTATTCATGCTGGGTGAATTAATGAGCTATCTTTATTAAGTTAGAGTTTACTGCTCGGGCAACCCTATAGCATGATGACTTAAAGAACTATCTTTATTAATTTAAGGATCACTATTCATGCAGCCTTATAGTACGATTACTTAAAGAACTACCTTTATTGATTTTGATTAGATTTCGCTGCTCATATTGTCATAAAGTGGTTATATAGGCCTATAGGGGATGTTCCACTATAAAAAAACGACCCCTTGAGTTCAGCCTCCTGGACGGTGTGGAATAGAACTCTATAAGGTTAGTATTTTAAAATCTTACTCACACATTTGTTTTCTCTTAGGTTAGATGATTTTCTACCGCAATCACTTCACATCCATAGTAGCTTTCTAAAGAACATCAAAGGCTTATCATTTGTAAGATATTATTTTCACTTTATTCTTTACAAGCTTATAAGTTACATATACTGATAGTTTGCAGGTGTGCTGATAAACCAATGAGAGTGCAGCTTATGACATCATGTAAAAGGGGGGAGCAGGTCCTGTTCTATTTCCGAAAATTTGTATACGGGTGAGTTGTTCCTTTTATCTGCTTTGATTCATAGCTATTACATATATGAATGAGAAAACTTTATTCAAGACTATTCTTTATAAACATATAAGTTACGTATACTCATAGTTAGCAGGTGATAAATCAATGAGAGCAGGACTTATGACGTCACAGACAAGGTACGGTTTACTGAACCTACTTATCAGATTTCTGATCTCTTTCTTGAATATATGAAGCTGGAGAGATAACAAGGTTCTAATCAGAAGTACTTTTGATTATTGTAGTAAAACAGTGTCTTGTATTTAAAATTTTATATTACAGCGACATATAATATGATACATCAGCGCGAAGATATTTATGTTTATTTCCTTGCGTTTCCAGAATATTACAACCTATCTGCAATAATTCTACCATCTTGTAATGATCCTACCAATCAGGGTCCTCCTATCCCCATCATCAGTACGAACCAATTTTTTCTCCAACATTTCAAACGCACTGATTTGGTTGGTCCATGACAGTTGCGCCTGTGCATAGCAACCTTCTCCAGTGACAAATTCTCAGTGCTAAAACTGACAATTGAATACCTTTTTGACTAGTAACTGTCTCCATGCAAACTTTCATAAGTTTTCTCCTAATGCGAGTCCCGTTCTCATCATTTCTAGCATTTATAACTGTTCCAAACGTCCAAACATTTCTATTTGCAATGGCCCTGTTTCAACCATTTCTAGTGTTTGTAACGATCCTTCTTCAACTATTCAGCAATTTCTAGCATTTGCAGTGGCCCCAACCTATTCCAGCATTTCTAACGGTTCTTTTTCCTGTTTCTACCATTTGCAAAGGATCCAGCCATTTCTACAGTTCATTCCTAGCATTTTCTTCAACGATTTAACAATTTATATCATTTGCAGTGGCTCCAACAATTTCCTGCAGCGAATTCTACGTTCCATTCGTTTCTAGCATTTGTAGTGACTCTAACCATTTCCAACAGCGATTTATACGGTTCCAGTCGTTTCCACGAACCGTTTCTAGCTTTTGTAGCGGCTCCAACTATGCTACCAGCCGTTTCCATGGTTCCAATCATTTCTATGGGCCGTTTCTAGCTTTTGTAGCGGCTCCAACCCTTCTACCAGCCGTTTCTACGGTTCCAGTTGTTTCCACGGACCATTTGTAGCATTTGTAGAGGTTCCAACCATTTCCAGCAGAGATTTCTACGGTTCCAGTCGTTTTACGAGTGGTTTCTAGCTTTTGTAGTGGCTCCAACCATTTATAGCAGCTATTTCTACTGTCCCAGTCGTTTCTAAGGGCTGTTTTTAGCTTTTGTAGTGGCTCCAACCATTTCCAGCAGCGATTTCTACGGTTCCAGTCGTTTCTAGCGTTTATAGTGGCTCCAGCCATTTCCAGCAGCCGTTTCTATGGTTCTAGTCGTTTCTAAGGGCCGTTTCTAGCATTTGTAGTGACTCCAACCATTTCCTACAGCGATTTCTATGGTTCCAGTCGGTTTTACGGGCTGTTTCTAGCTTTTGTAGTGGATCCATCTATTTCTACGGTTCGTTCCTAGCATTTTCTTCAACGATTTAACAATTTCTACCATTAGCAGTGGCTCCAACAATTTCCTGCAGCGAATTCTACGGTTCCAGTCGTTTCTAGCGTTTGTAGTGACTCCAACCATTTCCAACAGCGATTTCTACGGTTCCAGTCGTTTCTACGGACCGTTTCTAAGGGTTCTTTTTTATGTTTCTACCATTTGCAATGGTTCCAGCCATTTCTACGGTTCGTTCCTAGTATTTTCTTCAACGATTTATCGATTTCTACCATTTGCAGCCATTTCTAGCATTTCCATTTCAGATATTCCTGTTTCCATCATCCTACCATTTTAAGACCCTAATCCCATGCAATAGGTTTTTAGCTAATAAGGGTTCCATTCGCAACAATTTTCTCAACATTCTAACTCTTTATAATTCCAACAATGCTGCTGACTACCCTCCATTCTTCAGCTATTGCCATCTAACATTATAGTTCCAACCATCCTGTCATTTCTATCATTTGTAGCGTCCCTGTTCCAACGAATATCCACAGTATTCCCAACGGTATTAATTTTTTATATAATTCCCAGTTAGCAAAGTGAAGTTCTACCACACCCTCTTTTTACGATACGTAGTTTGGTATTACAAATCCCACGAACAGTCAAAGGTTCAAAATCAGGCACATTTTTTTCTAATTTATTTTTTACAATCACCAACACTCATTATATTTTCAATGCAGGCAAACCGCATCCACTTATCGGTTCTCAGCGATATTTTATAACATAATTTCCTTGTTTTTGCGTTTAACACTATAATTGCATTATTTCTTACAAATTATTTAATTTTTATATCACACTGTCTATAAGACAACATCGGTCCCTGTGGTTTTGTTCGAATTCTATTATTTTTGTTATTGCCTTCGCAGAAATATATTTTAATATCATTACCAAATATTTGATTGGTTATTTAATATGGTATTTTCAAACATTTTTTTTTTTTGGTAAAAATTGCCGAATTCACTATATTAAGAGATTTAACGCCCGGACTGGGGGACGCTCTCCGACGAAACCAGAGACTCGAACGAGTTGCCATTCTTGCGCAGGTACCGATCAGTCTTCTGATTTCCCTGGCAGTGCGCTCGACCGATCTTTCCCCGTTCCCCGACCTAACGTCACGACGCCACCCGGCGGCTCCAACCCAATGCCAACCGACCCAACGCCATCCCTGCCCCCGACGCACGACAACGCGCCATCAACCCGACGCCCACCGAGGCTCCCGAAGGACCCGCGAGCAGACCACCCCCCGCCGAGGTGGGAGGGTAGGGGGTAAATTTGGTTCAAATTCCACGTTTTGGTCAAATTCTTTATTCAATAAAATGTATACATTTTACAGAGATATATAAAAGACATTTCAGCCATCCTATTACCCGGCTGTAGGGTTTACAATTTTATGAACAGCTAAGCTGTTCTTATGTGTCGTTAACCTAAGTGTCAAAACCTATCTAAACAAACATGAGAATCCTATAACCCTAATCAGTATAAATATAATATTAAAAAAATAATCTATCTAAAATTATGTCAAATTGTAAATGGTAATAGTAAACATATAAATTAAAATGACAGAAATATCAGTTTAAAAAACATAATATACAAAACAATTGGGCGATCAACATTACAATACATTCTAACTAAAAATATCCTAACCGCGCTACACCGGAGAGACGAGAGCTGAGTTTACCGACGATGCGAGCGAACGTTTGGAACCCGATAGCCTTATGGAATTTACATTGCGGATAACAAATGACAGAATTTTTAAAAATAACCGTGACAGAGTTGACAATTAAGAAATTTTAATAGGATCATTTATTTAAAAAGATAGAAAATAGATGAAAATGGCATAGCACACAATGTAAATGAATAAAGGGAAAATTAAAGGGAAAGATTGATGAAGATTCATCTCCATACGGCTTTGTTGAAGAAGTTATGACAAGATAGCGAGCCTACGATGACGCTATGGATCAGTCTACGTTTAAAAGAAAGAGTGTTGCAATTTAGAATAGTGAGAAGAACATCGTTATTGCCACACCAAATACCCCTAGCTCCAATAATAATAGGGTAGACTTTAACGTCAGTGGAATTCTTGACTGCCATAATTTTGTTCGTGAAGTCAGGTTCTTCATAATACTCCTTTTTCAGTCTATAACTCTCGGCGAGCGAACGAGGACCTTCCCAGAAAACACCTACTTCAATAATAATGGTTTGTAGGCCTTTGTTGATAATAAGGTCAGGAATTCTTAAGGTCCCAGAGTCTGCTCTAATCCTCGGCTCGACTTCAGTTTCCCACCCACTCTTTTTGGCGACATCCTCGATGATATTAACGATGTTGTTATGTCGTTTTATTCGAGTGCCATGGGTAATGTAGCATCCCTGTAAAATATGGCAATTGGACTCGCGTTTTTTACATCCCCCGCGGTAGTTTCGTTGTTCTTTAGGTTTGTAAGGCAGGTCCATTGACGGTAATAGGTTACCGCGGAGGTGAATAGCTTTAACATTGCTATTTCCTGACCAAAGTGGGGGAGGGTTGGCTATCCAAGAACTCGACGCACTCGAGGAGGCACATTGTTTGATACCATTCCCAGACCAGGATTTGTCTAAGTCATTTATTAAACTATTGGTTATAGCGCTGGTTGTATGTAGATTGGTTAAAGACTTGATTTTACCAATGTGGTGTTCGGTGAAGGATTTGGCTATAGGTGGAATGTGGGACATAATTTTTGACAATCTTCTGGCCATAATTTCTGGAATCTTTAACGCGAAGGGGAAAATGCCAAGACCTCCACCTCGTTTGGGTGCATATAAGAAAGGGTTAGTTGTGGAGGAGGGGAGATGAAGGACAGTCTTGACCAGACGACGGACTAGTCTGTCAGCTTCTTTAAGAAGTTTTTTTGTGATATAGATATTTTGTAAGGAGCTAATCCATCGCGGGACAAGATAGGAATTAAGGATAATGAATTTTTGGGAAGGTTTGAGAGGGGATCTACGAATACGGGAGATTTGGGTCAGAAGGAGATCAAGGTTAGGAAGTTCGGCACCCATCCGATTATAGCGAAGCCCTAAATATTTTAGGGTGTCCATCCCCACTTGTGGAATGGGTTTCCCGTTGACAAAAAATAAGCTTTTGGTTATACTAAAAAGTTTCCTTTTCTTTGGCACAGTGCGAAGAGAAAGGGCAAAGGACTTGTCGGTGTTAAGTGATATTCCTGCTTTGTTGAAGAATTTATTGGCCTTTTTTAAGAGGTTATTGGTTTCTTTTGTGGACCCAGAAATAAGCACGAGATCGTCAGCATAGCCGAGACAATTACATTCGATATAATTGACTGCAGGTGGATTTTCTTCTTGCAGCTGGACAAGTAGCTCGTCAAAGAAAAGATTGAATAGACAGGGACTCAAAGGGTCGCCCTGTTTGACGCCATTGTTTAATTTTATTTTGATGTTATCATTATTACCTATCTGGATGTAAGTATATGCATCTTGAAGAGTGGCCATAATAAATTTTATGATATTAGGGTGGACTTTAAATCTTTCCAAGGCTGTTAAAATTCTCGAATGAGGAATAGAATCGAAGGCTGCTTGTAAGTCGAGCGAAATGATATCGAGGGGCTTTATACCTTTTCTGGAGTATTTGATAGTGCTATTAAGAATAACATTGTTAATTAGTGTGCCATCCCGATTAACAAAACCTTGCTGACAACGGTTGATAGGCAATTCTTTTAATCTCCAGCTCATAATTTTATTTAATAAACGCAAGAAAATAGAGCCAATTGTTAGCGGACGCCAATTTTTAATATTTTTCAAATCCTTACCTTGTTTGGGAATTAAGATAGTACGCGATGTTCTCATAAATTCTGGAATATTTTGTAGTAAAATCATTGCATTAAAAAGGAGCCATAACTTGTCTTTAGGAAGGCGTTTAACGTCACGAATATTATATCCATCAAAACCCTTAGCACTGGATTTAGTTTCCATAATAGCTTTATTTATCTCTTGCGGTGAGATAGCTCTATATAAGTTCGGCCCAACCTCATTGTTGATAATAGAGGGATAATGAGGAGCAACATTTTTCGGAGACTCAAAAAGATTGATAAAGTGAGTTCGGATTTCATTAACCGATGGCAGATCCTCAGAATTGTCAAAAGGCAGATCGTCTATGATTTTATTTGCAAGCTCTTTTTGGTTCTTTTTAAAGAGGATTTGACATTTTTTATATAGAATAGCCCTGTTGGTGGCTTTAGCAAAGGGTCGGTAAAGTTTAGTGTTTGAGTTATTATGTCGCTTATCGTTTGGGCGTTTTTTTATTTTGTGTAGTAAATTTGTGCACCAGTGATTAAATACTTCCAGTTTCTCCTCGTTTGTTGCATCATAGTTACCTAATATCCGGGCAAGATGTTTATCACTGACAAGATTTAACGTGGCAGCCGAAAGAGACTCCATTACCGTATCAATGGGGCGAAAGGGTTGGCTATTAGGGTTTAGTTGGCTTTCTACCTGTTGGCCGGCGATAGCAGGGGGTGAAAGTACAACGATAGAGGGTGGTAATGGTGAAGGATAATTATTAGAGTTTTCAGTGATAGATATATTATCGGACAGCTGTTGATGGTTGACGTATTCAGAAGGTAGAGGTGATATTTTCTCAGGAGGCTGGTTCAAAGGCGGAGGATCGGGTGGTAGGTCTATAGGATGGGGTTCGGGGGAAGAATTATAGAGAGGGGTAGCAATAATGGAAGGATACTCTATAGTAACCGTAGTAGAAGGACTAAGGGGGGTAGTAGGAGGTTGAGGAGAAGGTAGTGGTACTTGTGATAGTTCTCCACCCGCCTCTATGATATCATTTTTGACAATATTAAGGAGATCCTGATAAGATTTTCTCCTTCTTCTGAGTTTAATTGTTTCTAGGGTTCTATCAGGAAAAATCGAAGCAATATGCATATTAACGGCTCTACCCGTGAATCGCAGCTCGGCATGTACCATATCCAATGTTTCCTGCGCTGACCATAGGGGAGTTTTAGTGGCTTCGTTCTCCATTTCTTGATTGTACTCGATTGGATGCTTTTTCGCAACATGTTGTCGCAGACCTAAATATGATGCATATTTGTCACCGCATAAATCGCAGGAGAACTTTCTTTCATCATCTTTAATTTGCAGAAGGCGACAATATCTTCGTTGGTGGTTTCGAAGATTTTTTTTCGATGAATAATTATTACCGCAAGGGCAAAGGTGTATTTCTGCATTAGCATCCATAAGGCACCGACGAAAATAAATAGAAAACTAAGTGAGGGGAATTAAAGAACTAAAAAAAAAGAACACCGAAATAATCCAAGAAGTTTCTTTGGACTATTTGAAATTTTTAAAGAAAAAAAAACGGTGTTATGCGGAAATCGCAGCACAATGCTGGGAAGATTCTCCAAAGTGGGGAAGTATAATACAACTATACCACGCAGCAGATAATTGCCTTCTCTTATGGGAAATTACATGTATTTTTGGTCGATTTTGTTCCCGTACGCCTATAGCTTATCTACTGGCGTTAAACTAATATTTCGAAAATGTTGGAAGACCACAACATATTTTCAAAATTCAAGATTTTTACAATTTTTAAAAGAGAGACAGATACAACCAAAATCAACCAAAATTTATTGCTATAATCCTGCAGAAAGATATGTAAGGTAGGTCATTAAATATTTTAGAATATATTATGTACAACAACATACCAGATGGAAAGAAAAATTAAGTAAAGTGGAATGGATTATCAACAATACTCACAATAATGTAACTGAAGAGACACTAGAATTGTTATGAGAGAAAGACATCCGAAAAGACTATGGATTTTTGTTGAGCCTGTGGAGTATAACAAGATTTTGAAAAAAGTGAATAAGAATAAGGAGATAGCAGGTAGAAAATAGGTAAAGAAAATGAATAAGAAAAGGAAGACTAAATTTAAAAAAGGAGATCTTGTAATTTGTAAGAAATCTACGTCAGGTCAACTGGAAACATCAACAATGTGCTAACTTGTTATTACCATATGAGATAAATACTGAAGATGAAATAAACAGTTATTGATTAAAAGAGAAAGAGATAAAGGTGTATACAACATCAGTTGTATTTGCAAGTATTATAGTTAAAATTACATAAATAATTGAAGAGACATTTAATCAAGTTTATTTATTGTATTCTTATATACCTGCATAATATATAAATAGTTAAATAATATGGTTGAGTGTTTAAAATATATTTCTTTTAGTTAAATCCGATCTTGATATTAGCAGTTAACCATAAATAAAAAAGGCTATGTATAGTGTGATTGCTATGGACAAATTGTTTTTGAGAAATTGAAATGGAAATAAACACATACAATAATTAGAATTTAGTAATATAAGTTGAATAAAATAATACTAATATTAATATATAAACAATAGGAAAGAATGTTTACGATGTTTTGAATATTCATTATTTACATATAAAATCTTCAAAATTATAATTGAAATGACTAAGTTTTGGAACGAAATTTTGACATGGTCGAACGGATTGATTTGAAATTTATACAGTACGATAAAGACATATAACAGGTTAGAATTATTGGGAGTAAACAAAGTAAAAATTTTCGGAAATTAGGAGCAGGTTATATTTTTAAAGTACTTGGGACAAATGGATGAAGGAACAAGTGGCAAGAAATATAAAAACTTTAAGAAAATGGAAGGGGTATTTTGGAAATCTTGGCATATGGGAAGTGAAATTTGAACAAGTGGTGATGATGGAGGAATGAAGATTGGAAAATTAGTAATTATTTTCGTTCCATGTCAATATAAAAATATAAAACTATAAATAAGCGGCAGGGTATTTCATTCGAGGTATGCAGACGTAAAGTAAAGATTGTTCGTGGTTATAAATTAACTTCTAATAACTGTCAGAAAAATTTAGAATTTTTTATAGTATTACAAGAAAGATTGATAAAGTGACCATCAGCCAGAAAGATTCAAAGAAAGCAGGTGTGCAAAGGAAACTTTTGAATGGGAAATATTCATTTTTAGTATCGGGTTTTAAAATCAAAATTGCATTGTGTTTAAAATTGTATTTGTAATAGAAGAACCATTCGAATCAAATCGTTTTAGATTTGTTTCATGTCTCATTTTATTATTAATTTGAGTTTTTGAATTTTTATTTTATGTGCTTGTTTTAATAGATATTTACAATATATAATACAAAAATATATTTCAATTTGAGTTTTATTGACTGTTTATAAAAAGATTACTTTTCAGATGTTGAGTCTCAAATAGCCGGAGTAAGAAGAATTGTGGTGGAATTTTTATATTTTCAAAAGAAGAATTAGAGTATTGAAACAAGTAATATAGATCATTAAAAAAATAAATTAAATAATATATATATATATATATATATATATATATATATATATATATATATATGTTCTGAGATTTTTGGCCTTTAGATCTATTCGCTTAACAGACACTGACAATAGACAAAACGAACTTAATAATCTTCAACAAATCCTTCGACAAAACGGTTATCATCCAGACCACATTGCACGCATATTTCGTCAATCGCAACAACTCCCGAGTACATCAACCTCATCAAAAACAGATCAACAACACCTGAAAGCCTTCCTTCCGTACATTCGAGGAGTCACTGACAAAATAGCACGAATGCTACACCGACATCAAATAAAAACAGTCTTCAACACCAGTCAAACTATAGCCAACTTAACCGGCAACCCTTAAGATAAAGTACCTAACGAGGATCAAGGAGTTTACGAAATTCCATGTCGCGATTGCCCACAAAGCTACATAGGTCGTACAAATCATAATATACAAACAGGGCACAACTTCGAGGACAGTAGGACTATCGTCTCTCTTAACTCACTTAGGGCATCTAATATTCGCGAAGCTATAGAAATAGAGAAAAGACCTGTCTAAACCGACGCGATGACAGCTCTCGCCTTCCCACAGCATGGACCTCCGTAACTGCCAGATTAAACAAAGCAGACACGCCCACCAACCAATCACAACACAGCCTCTTCATCACGTGACATCTCCTTCTAACCCAGCGCTAACTATACTAGTTCAGTTACCTAGTGAGTCTTGGCGAGTAGGCAGATTGAGGCCCGAGATCGATCTAGACTCTGGAATTCTTTTTCAGTTTTGTCGAAACGTCGAGTATATAATAAATTCAGACGCGCTTCTCACCCGAAACCTAGCCTTGTTCATATATATATATATATATATATATATATATATAATATATATATATAATTTATGGATTTTCGGTAAAGTATAGAATCTAGAACTACAGAGTTATATATTGTAAAAAAAAATTCACTACTATTTTCTTAGAAATTAGTTTTTGAGCCTTCTGTTGAAAAGTGGACATAGGATACCTATTTAATCACCATCACTAAGTAACTCGTAAGGTTCAAATACGTATTTTTATATATAGCTATCAAATTGTGAATTACTAAATTTGTCCTATTAATTTTTAATTTTTCTTGTTCATTTGTGTTAAGTTATACCATTGAAAACGGGGTCTGAGTTATACCTTGAAATGTTTGAAGTATTTTAAATATACAGACTTTCAAGTATATGTGGTGTGATTCCCGAAGAACCGAAAAAATATAGCTGGTATGCTGTTCTACACAATATATTCTAAAATATTTAATGACCTCCCTTAGATATCTTTCTGCAGGATTTGGTTCGGATTTCTTATAGCAATCCATCTCTATTTTTCTCCACATGTATTTTCACCATTTCTTCTTTATTTTCCAATTGATCTTTTCGCAATTCCTTCTTGACCTATAAGTATGTTCACTCCCATCTTAATACATTTTTTTCTTCATAACCAGCTATTCTGCTCAATGCACCACCAACAATATTTTTATTGGTATTGGTATGTGTTTAATGTTAAATGTATACTCTAGCATTAATAGAGACCACCTATGAATCCTACTGTTTCAGTATTTATTATTCGAAATATAAGTTAAAGCTGAATTGTCCGCTTCAATATCGAATTTATTTCCTAATAATATAAACCTTAGTTTTGTGATGCAAAATATAATACTGAGCAATTATAAATCCGATAGCGAATATTTTTCTTGTTACCCTTGACAAAAAATATATTAGATATTCATTCCCATTATATCGCTGTAATGAAATATTTTCAATCTATCAATAAAAAAAAACTTTTAAATTCCTATTCATGATCTTCCGTCCATACCCAGTTTACATTATTCTTCAGTAATTGCATTAATTTCAGTTCTTTTTGAGACAAATCAGGCATTAATCTTTTGTAGTATCCTATGACTCCCAAGAAATCCGTTAATTGACTTAAATTATTGGGTCTAGGATGCTCTTGAATTAGTTTGATTCTATCTGCATCCACTTCAATCCATTGTCTTTAATTTTGAAGCCCAAATAAATCATTTGTTCTTGAAAGAATTGGCATTTTTCAATGTTTATCTTTAAACTCGCCCGGTCTAATACTTGTTCTATATGCAATACAAATTCAAATTTATCCAAAATATAGTATAATTCTTTTACTAACGCTGCACATGCCGACTTTATACCAAACGGTACCACTTTAAACCTGTACACAACTCCATCAATTTGGAATCCAGTATAATCTCTGGACTCTTCATCTAATGGAATCACCCAAACACTAAATAAATTCAAATCAATTTTCGTAAAAAAATCAGCATTCGTTATTCGAATCTATGGTCAATGGTGCTTCATACTGTGGGACACTGTGCTTGTTTATGTTCCTCGCATCCAAACACAGTCTAATCTCCCCATTCTTTTTCTTCGCCACCACCATGGGATTAATATAACCAGAATTAAACGGCTCTATAATTCCTGTTTTTAACATTTTATTAATTTCTATATTAACTTTTTCTCAGATCTAAACAGTATTGGATATGTTTTTACTTCGCAATTTTTTAAATCTCTCACTTGAATTTTATGCACATTCTCTTTCGCAACTCGATTCTCTTTATTAATTAACTTTTCAAACTTTTGAATTAAATTTACTACATCAGGTTTTTGTTCCCCATGACATATCAACATTTCATAAATCTTTATTTGGCTAATTAGTTTTTTTTCTTTTACATAATCCTTAACCTTTTCATCATGAACTGTATCATGTGATTCTATCCTCTTGCTCTAATCTATTATCTAATGATTTTGAATTGCAAAACAGTAATCCTTTGTTCAATATTAATCTCAGCATCCAGTTTCTTTAGCATATCCATGTCTAAAATTGCATGATATCAGAGACTTCGCACTATTAAAAATTTAATTGATATTTCGTCTTCATCAAATTTAACCCCCTTATGTTTGCAATTTTATTTACCTGAAACAGTTTTTTGTTGTTGGCTGCTACAATATTATCTTTCTTATTTTCGTGATATTATTTTCTTTAATTTTTAATATTTCTAAAATTTCTTCATCTATAATACTTGCTTCCGATCGTGTATCTACTAGAATTTTGAGATTTTGGTTGTTATATTTTCCACGAATATATATATATATTATATATATATATATATATATATATATTAGTTCTAAATTTTCATCCGTTCCTTCTACTGGTTCCTCAACTTTAATATTTTCTTTTAAATGTTGGTATGTACAGATAGTATTAGGTAATAAGTAGTCCTTCCGGATAAATTAATTTGTGTCATTTGGTTTAGTATATATACAGTTTCTTTAAAAATCCTGATTGGTATTTTGCTTCTGTCTGCCTGCACTTGGTGACTTATTCAATGTTCTGCTCCTCTGTTGTGATTCACAGCTTCGAATTCTACGATTGCATACACTATTTCCTTCAGCTGTACTATTTCCTTCTGTCCTAGGTCTAAATTCTACCTGGGGGTTTCTTCTTCGAAGATTATTGAGTCTTCAGTTTTCCTCCTGCTGTCTTTGTCCATCATAACTTCTTAGATTTTCTGTGTCCATTGCTTTCATTTCCATTCAATCTCGCATTGAAACTTCTATTTTGAAAATCCTATTTT